>JAPKLW010000197.1:524630-578200 GCA_026898455.1 Plectranthus barbatus
CAGGACTTTACATTTGAGACTAGAGCTATTCTAGAGACAAAACTGACACTGGTAGGACTTAGGTTTTGATCCACCAAAACTATAATCTATACAATTAGCTACTGGGGAAGGGAAACTTAGCCAAATTTCCCAACAAACCCGCAAGTCGCAGTTGAATGGTACCCGATGTCCGCCGTTCACCATTGCTACCAAGCTAACCATTCAGGCGCCGTCTCTTCCTTGAGATAGTCCATTACCGGCAACCCGCTACGAGCAGGCCCGAATTTGGCAGCAAGAGAGTCAACGACAAGAAGAACTCCTCTCATTAATATTGCAGTAGATCTCGTCCTCAGTGATTGTGGCATTGTAGGAGATCACTTTAAGCAAATCTGTGTGGAAGGTGTGGGGCTCCATGGTCACGAAGCGCTCAAGTCCGTTGGCCCGCAAATTACCCATCACTTCATCATAGACAGATGGAACTCTCCAGTACTGAGCCTAAAAGCCACTTGGATCCAGAATCTTGTTTCGCTGAATTGAAATCCTAGCAATATCTGAGGCAGTAGACATTTTCTCTAGAGATGATATTTGAATTAAGGAGATGATATCCAATGCTTCATTGAAGGCGTATTTATAGACGAGCTCGATCAAGAGGATGCCAAGTAACTTAAATGCAGGACACGACTCTTCACAGTTCAAAGTCAGAATATGATAAGTCAACATCGGATGCTTGACAACTGCATCAAGCCATCGATAAATGGACATGTGGTCAAGAGGTCAGAAGGCTAATAGGTGCAGAGTCAGTGATTAGTCAAACTATGAAGTACGATTCCTCAGACCTAGCATTAAATCCTAAGGATGGAGTTCAGGAACTGAATGCTAATGAAAACTGCACAAAGAAACTGCAAAGGGTCATAGTTTTTATCTATTGAAATAGAGTTCAGTTTCTAACTGGCAACTAGTGATGAAACAGTTGCTCAGTTTTTCTAATAAGGACAGTTGTGAATTTTCCACAACAGTTTAATGAAGCCATGGGATAAGGAAAATTGTGCATGGTCAAGGGTGCAAATTCTGAATTGGTTGAAGTCGTCGGCTGCACGTCGCTTTAAATGCGGGCAGCACAACGACGTATTAGTCAGAGCCATGTCGTCCATTCCACACGCTTCTGAACGGCATGCTAGAGATGAACAGTCGCCTATGTAAACTTCAATCTCAGTCGTCGATTGCAGAAAGGGGTTTCAATCTCAACTGTGGATGCTTATGAGATCAATTGATCCTAAAACCATTTTAAACCCTTCTTCTTCTCCGTCGACTACACATCTACTATCGACTCGTATTCTCTGCAAATCTCTTAGAATTTCCAAGCCCTCAAAACTTTGAATCTCAACCCACATTACATCTGCTAAAACATGCCGAAAAAGAAAACTCAACCGACGGAAGGTCCCAGCACCTCAGAGAACCCCGAAAGATACACAGTCACTGAAAGGACTTCCCACGCAGATTTGATCCGAATGGTGAGAGACGATGTTTCTTCTTATGGAATCAACAACAAGCATATTCGTGCGGCACCGGTAGTGAAGGAGAAAATATTGAATTGGAGAGATATCACATCGATCTCAATAGATGGAGCACTTAGTAATGAGATTACCAAGAAGCTCATGGCGGAGAAATTGACGCAGTTTTTGACTGCTTTCCCACAAAGGTTAAAACCCTATCGCGTCGCTGAGTTCTATGAGCACGTGATAATTGCTGAGAATCAACAATCGTTCAAGACAAAAGTTGAGAAGAAAGAAATCAGAGTTGATCATGATCTTGTTGCATAGTATCTTCATCTACAAAACAAGGGGATTCATATCGCCAGTTATCTTGGTGATGAAAAGGATGCCATGAAGAATCATTGGGCCAAGTGGAAGAAATCTGATCATAAGGAAGAATTCAAACCTGCCACAAAGGTGTCTGAATTGAAGCCACTCTATAAAACTCTCAGTGAAGTTGCCTTAAGGATGTTATACTGTGGCGCTGGATCCTTCTCAAAATTAAGCCAGTCAAAGTACGCATTGATGATGGTGCTTGATGATTGCCCAGGAGGAAACTGGGCGGAATACATCTATGGAAGCTTATTAGAGAATGCCAAGAAAAATAAACGCATCCAAAATGATAACAAATTTTCTTCCAGTGTCAGTTTTGGATTGAAGGTCAGCTATCTTATCGAGCAACTGCTTGGTCTTCAATGAGAAGGAGAAGACCTTCTGCCATCTGATTTCATTCCCCCGAAGAACCTAGTCTACTGTTCAATACAAAGAAACATCGGAGATGACGGAGGCGATGGAGATGGTGGAGGTGGTAATGATAGGGACAGTTTTGATGACAAATTGGTCGATCAAGAGACAGAAGCCAGTCTCGCAGTGATTCCACCAGCTCAAACTGTCGAGAGTGCTAAGAAGCCAAAAAGAACTGCCGCCTCAGTTAAACCTAAGAAGAGCACCATTCTGTTCCAAACCCGAGAGGAACATGCAAAGAGGAAGAAGAATAAAAGGAAGCAGATAGAAATAAATCTGGAAGAAGGATTACAATGTGTCAAGAAGGGGAAGCAAACTGGCGTTGAAGAACCTCAACCAAAGAAGACGAAATGAGCTGACTTTGAAGTATCAACGATGTCAGTTGCCAAGAGACTGGAATTCGCTGACATAGTTGAAGGAGCTGGTCAATCCTCACGACCACATAAGACAGTTCTGAACCCAGAGCTCATGTCTGATGAAGCGTTCAATCGTTACAGCTTGAGGCTCTTGGAATTCAATCAACTGGTGAGCGAGTAGATTTTGCTGAAATGACATGCAGTTCCACATATTCTGAGAAAACCACATCTCAGACACAAGAAAACTTGAAGGATCGCCAAACTGCATCAGATGACTCCGATGAGCAAGAGGCATCCACTCAGGCAGCAGAGCAAGGTGACATTCCCTTCTTGGACATAGGGGGAACTGATCAGGATGACTTTCTTGAAGAAACTGCTATAGACAGAGAAGAGCCTACTCTGGAGCGCATCCAAAGAAAGATAGGTGAATACCAAGCTAGCCTGGAGAGACTGAATGTCTTTCAAATAAAATTGAATGCCAAAGCTAAAAGGTTCAGATGGAATCTCTCTCAACTAGAAGAAGAGAAAGAAAGGGAGCTTGAAAGGCAAAGGAAAGAAGAAAAACAAAAACAGAGGAAAGAAGATAAAGCTGCTCTGGCTCAAGCAATTCAACTCTCACACATCCTAACTCTTCAAGAAACTGCCAAGAAAGCCCTCGAACTCATTTGTGAGCGCACTCTACGTGATTTCTTCCTGAAACAGCTTCAGATCGTACAACGAGTCAAATTTGTTGAGGAATATTCTGCTAAATAGGCTCAGAAAGCTCGTGAAGCGGAGGAAGAAATGCGAAGACTAGAAAGGGCTGCTGAGCAGAGAAGAATCGAAGCTGTTGAGAAGAAGAGAAAAGAAGAGGAAGAGGCAGCTACAAGTTAAAAGGAACGGCAGGAGACTAAGCTACAGCAGATAAGGAACGGCAGGAGGCCGAAGCTGCAGCAGCTGAAGCAGAAAGGAAAAGACAAGAAGAAGAGGCTGCTACTGAACTAAGTAGAAGAGAGGAGGAAGAAGCAGCTGAAACTGCTCAATCTCATGCACTGGAGATGACAGTAGTAACTGCAACTGAGGGATCCTCATGGGAACTGGTCCTTCATGTTGGACAGACAGTTGGTTCTCCGGAAACCCTGTCTCTGTAGGGTTTGAGTCTACGATGGACAACATGAGTTGCCATTAATGAATTTCTTGCCAAGGATCGTTCTTAGGATACCAGGAACAAATTCCAATTAAATAAACCATGCGATCCTATGCATGCTCCTACAAAATTAATTGCAGAGTATGGATTTAGAGAATACCTGATTTCACCGTTTGATCTACAGATCTAGAACAGAGCCAATAACGGTGAAATAGATCTGGATCTGAATCTGAACGCCGGCGATGAACAGTTGTTCCTACAGATCTGATCTTCTGATCTGTTCCCTTGCTCCTTGGAAATCTGGTGAGGATTATCTACCAAGTTTTATCCGAGATCTGGAGAAATCGATAAGTTTCTCCCTCTGGATAGCCGCCGCCGTTTCTCTCTCAATTACAGTCAATATACTGAATCATTAATGATCTGATAGAGAGAAGGCATATTTATAGTGTTAGGGTTTTGAGAAATCCTAACCCTAATGGGCTATGAGCAGTTCATGGGCCAGACTAGGGACTAGATGCAAATAATAAAGTGGGCCCTATTTATTAATTAATCTTTCCTTGTTCAACCCAAAACATAATTAATTAATAAAACATTGTTTTAACCTTCACCACGGTAACAATGCTGACTCGCCCCTTTATTACCACGTTATTAGGAACGGGTTGCACCAAACTAACATGATCCACATATATAAGGCTTTGGACATTTATTAATTAATTTGGCTTATGACAATCATCCACAATTAATTAATCTCTTATTTCCTGAGTAATACCACTCACTCCTTTTCACTTATGCCTGAATTAAATAATTCAACCTGCAGGGTTTAGCATAATGAACCTTGTGAGCTCCTCAGGGAATGTCACCATCCTGAAACGGATATGCTTACGTAAACGTCCAGACTAAGCATGCCACACACAAATTGCCAACACCCAAAATACGGGTATAAGAGTACATGTAAGACTCGCCACCATGGTAAATCAAAGTGTGGTCAATCTGTGTGTGCCCCTTATCCTTCAATTAGGTTTAAGATCATAGGAAGTAAGTTAGGGATCTGGCTCATTCATATGTCAATGAGAATGGCACATCCCACTGTTGATCCCATCAATACATAACCATGTACCGACACATCAAGTAGCTAGGATAAGCCCACTTATGAACCGATGTGCCGCAGCTTAGACCGACAGCCTATCCAGGGACTGTCTCAGCCGTGATACTATTTATATGTCGCTAGGTCAAACGACTCATATGATCCTCTGTGATCTCCTACACACCATATGGTCATCCCTATAGGCAAGATAATATGATATTATGGTTCGTTGTATGTTCGTTTCATCAGATAGCGAGTATTGTTGCAGCAACATATATGAAGACCAGTGTACAAAACACTTAATCATATATGCTTTTAGTATACAATCCCAACAGTCTCCAACTCCAATCTCAGTAGGAGTTCCCTCCTTGACCCTGACTGATGTTGTACAAGATGCAATCAATCAAGCAGTGAGCCAACGAGTCCAGAAATTCATGACCAGTCTAATTGATATTGTCAAAAAGGGGGAAGAGATGCGAGATGAGCAAATGCGGATGCAACTACAGATAATGAAGGAGGCCAGGGAAGTACAGATGCGTTTAATGATGGAAATGGCCAAGAGCCTGGCTAAGAAAACTGGATCTTCATCGTGCTCCACTCTCGAAAGGTCAAAGGACAAAGAGAAATCAAAGGAGTAATGGTGCATTGTAATTCTTTTGTATCTTTTTTTAAATTTTTTGCTATTCATGTACTTGTAATGATCTCACATCTAGGGAAAGGCTAAAAACTGTTGGTTTGAAGACAACTGGTCATTGTCTCTTACCTAAGATACTTATTATTTAGCTGAATTCACATATTCCTGTGTGATTAGCAAGTTGCTTCTCGCTCTAATTTGAGTAATATTAATCAAGAAATATCTCTCCGATTCAAGGGGAAGATCAATTAGAGTAGGTCGAGTTTAGAGGAAACACAGTTCTTAGTAGTGTTAGAATTTCATACTTTGTAAACACAGAGCAACTGCATCCTCATTTTGACTTAGATGGTATAGTTTTGACAACATCAAAAAGGGGGAAATTGTTAGGTGTTGATGTAGAAATCCCACCATTAAATTGATGTTTTGATGTGTCAAAAATGTATACCAAGGTTTAGTCCTTAGAGTTATTACTTCATGTAATCCTTGTACATGATAATTGAGTTGTAATAGTTTGAGAAAAGCAAACAGCCAAAAATGTGGAACAGTTTTTGAAGATGGAACTGTCCGAATAGAAGGACCGAAGAAAACTGTGAAGACAGTTCAAGAAGCTATATGCGAAGAAAACAGTGAAAACAGTTCAAGAAGCAATGACCGAGAAAACTGTGCAGACAATTTTAACCTTTCAAGGAAACAATAGCGATGAAAATTGTGGACATAGTTTTTATGGAGAAGCTGTCGAGAGCAACTCACAGTATCAGACAAGATCAGTTTCACGCCAAAGAAAACACGTGAAAAGCAAGGGGCCGAGCAGTCATAAAGAGCATTTAAGACTCAATGATAACGAACAAAGAGACACTCAGTTATGACTGCGGTACAACATTTTTTGAGTCTGACACAACAAGACAAAATTGTCTCTGCAAAAGCATGGCAGTGTTCAGAAAAGGCAGAGGAGCAGGTCTGCTACAATAAAAAAGAATGGCCATTGATTGGACAACATTTAAATTGTCTCTACCAGCTTCTTTCAGAAGATTCAACTATAAATTCCAGATAGACCAAAGAGACAATACACAACATCTGAATTAAAAGCGCACTTACTCTGCCGAACTAAAAACTCATTGCATTCAAAGCTCTTAAGTGAACAACATTAACTCCGTGTGTCGTTTATTGAACACAAGGCATTCTTGCTTACTGAATCATTTGTTATTCACCGTGTGACCTTGAGTACACGAGGATTAAGTCTATTCGACTTAGTCTTTCTTTGGTGATCTTACTTTTAAGTGAGAACATAGCAACTTGGTTCTCTGTCGAGGAACAGGTTCTTACGGGCTATCGCCAACTTTGGAGCATTCTGGGAAGAACTTAATCATCCACCACCGGAGAAGGAGAAGGGAGGTTTGTCCTCAATCCTTTTCCGACGACTGCCAGTTCTGAAAAGACTTCGAGGTGTTACCTGGGTTCGAGGAACTGAAGAAGGAGTGAAAATCATTTACCTGAGCGAGTGACACAGTTTACTGCGAACGGTGGTTTTCGTGGTGATTAGCTATAGATCGTGAGGAGTGTATACTTCATTACTTAGTTAATTACCGGATTAGCTATAGATCGTGAGGAGTGTACCGGATTACCTAGCTAACTTCGGGGGCGGTTCCGATCTTCATGGAAACAGTTGGTGGTGGTCGTTGCACTTTCTTCGGGTTCACGGAGCTAGGGTTTCAGCTAGGCGGAGAGTCATTCCTGTTGGTGGCGCGGAGAATCCAAAGGTGGTTCCGAATTTCGTGGACTAGTTTATCCTCTTGATGGGTCATGTGTACTAGCTCCGGAACTCATTGTTAGGAGGACTAGGTCGTGAGTATCTATGGTGATCCTATAGCTGGTGGGTCGTGATTTTAAGCCTCTTGGTCGTAATCTACGGGAGCCAGGCCCTGCTGGTGGCTCGTGGCTAGTTGGGTTGGTGATGCACTAGAAACTCAACCACTTAAACTCGTAGCATATACAAGAATAAAAATATGTCAAATTCGGGACCTTCTTCGTTTGCCTGCTAGAATACTAGTTTGTGTTGTGTTGCTATTATAACTAAGCAAATTCTATCGTTGAGTTTGAGTATTGACAAGTACAATCTAACTCCTATCTATCTAACTAGAACAAAACATGAATTTAAAACTAGCACACATCATCATCATCAAGCTCTCAAGCACAATCACAATCAATCCAACAACAATAAGAACAAGCACAAATCGAATTATCTCAAATGAGGGAGAAATAGGATATTGGAGAGAGCTTTCTAGTGAACAATTAAAACCAATTGAATCATGCAATAACTAATTAGTCTTCCAAGATATGGTCAATCCACACTAATATGACTAATCCCCTTAGTACCGGCGAATTAATCTTAGATGAGCTAAGATTATCAAACCGTTACGTTATCTAATCCTAGCACATTCCCAAACGATCGTGGACACTTAACCTATTGCTTCCTTTGCACAGGGTTTGGATCGAGACATACATAAGAACATGCTAATCACGACATATCATTCCAAGTATTGGCTGCAATCTTAATGTCAAGTATAAAGCAATTGACTCTTATTTACATTACTTGAATAGGAATAAGATCTAGCATGCCTTAATCAACAAGGGAGAGGTAAGCAAGTAATAAAATGATCAAAAAATTATCCACTACATTGTTCAATCCAACAACCCTAGGTGTTTAGCTACTCATACCTTGGAATTTGTACAATTGAATTGAAGTACAAAACATAGCCATTACAAATAGATTTGAAATTGCAATTTCCCCCAAATTGGATCCTTAGCCTTGATCTAGACCTGATTCTTCATGTTCTTCATCAAATGGATAGATCTTGATGAAGATCTCCTTCTATTGATGGAAAACCGCCACAAATATGTAAAAAGTGCCAAAAGTTATTTTCCCAATCATTATTCCACCTTTTATATTAAGTTCCCAAACATCAATTTTGCCCCGGATGAAATCGGCTCGACCTGGATGCTTCAAAATTGAAAAATTGCAAAAATAGCATGCTTGAGTTTGCCCGAGATAAAACTAGCTTGACCGGGATTTGCCTTTGTCTGACAGATCCCGACCGGGATCAGCAGGGGTTCGGTCTAGATCTGCTAGGCACAGGCAAATCTCGACTGAACCTAAAATGGTCCGGATCGGGATTTGGCTCTGAAATCTCCCTGCTGCTCTTTTGCTCAATCCGGGTCAGTATTTGTCATGCATAAACACGACCCGGGTTAATTTTTCACAAAAATTGGGCCAAACTTTATGAAAAATTCTCAATTCTTTCCCTACACAACACCAACACAAGAAAACACGAAAACAAGACAAAAACACACGAAAACTATATGATATGTGGGTAAAATGAATGCAAACAAACAGTCAAAGATATCAATAAATTGGTCATTTTACACACATATCAGCTGGTTCCGCTAAGCAGGTCCTGGTGGGCTTTGAGTAGTTTGTTTGAGCGGGTCGTCGCCATTTCATCCAGACCTGGGCCTAGTTCTTATAGCCCAATCATTTTTGGGCCCAACAATAGCCCCTTCGGGCTTGTGGTTGAATTCTAAGGAGGCCCCAAGGTCGAATAGTTGGGTCGTATCCATCATACGCAATTGCTCAATGCACGGAAGTTCCGAGCTCCTTGTAAGGAGGCATCGGGAGCCCTAGAGGGGTCTTCGTGAGGTCCCTTTCTCCTTTGGATGGTCGATTCACCATGGGTGAGCTTGAATGACGTAAAGTCCTGCTTGGTAGGTTCTTACATAGGTATACAAGTAGCTCTGTAGAGCCGTCTTCCGGGCTGAAGTCGTGATTCCGAAATCACGAGGTTGGAGGGGGGACATCTCGTAACATGTTCCGCTTTATGGGAGCTAGGCTCTCATGTACAATATTTTATGTATCCCTTTGGGGAATTCTCGCGTAGAGGTTTAACGCCTTGTCGGCTTGAGGGACCTTGAGGTCGTTTGAGAGGGTTGGACCTTAAGGTTTCGTTGGCACCTAAGTTCATGATTCATCAGGTCATTCGTATTAGGTCACATTTGCCGGGTCGCAGCTTTGAAAGTCATGCGCAGGAGTTAGAGGTGAATTCATTGCCTAGTGCTGGTGTAACTGTAAATACGTGGATGTTCAGGGGCGGTTACGGAAGATTCTTGGAAGGCGAACTGTTGCCTGCAATTAAACATCAAATCAACACCCTCCTCTCATTATTTGTTCGAGCTCTTCCTATTTCTCTCTGGCGAGTTTTCCAGGTGGTTACGAACTTTTTCCTGCGCCCGATTTCTTTGCATAAGGTTAGTGACCCTTAATTTCATCCTGTCCTCTTAAGTTATTCCAGCATTAGTGCCTGCTCTTGTGCTTGGTGGGGTGGTGAATTTTATTGGTAGACTTTGGGGTTTTAGGTTTGTGTTTTTTGATGTCGTCCCCGTCAGATTCTCAGAACAAGGGCAGCAGCTCTCGCCTGTTATTTTCAGAATCCTTGCCTTCGGACTCGTCTTCTTTGGAAGAGGTGGATTCTCTTTAATTGGGTAGAGGTTCTCCCGAGGTGGACCAGAGTGATGAGGGTAGGTCTGCCTTTAGGTGTCTAGTTGTTGAGGTGTCTTCTTCGTCCGTGGGCACTTAACCTATTTGTTTCCTCCGCACAGGAATTTGATCGAGACATACATAAGAACATGCTAATCACAACATATCAATCCGAGTATTGGCTGCAATCTCAATGTCAAGTATCAAGCAATTGACTCTTATCTACATTACTTGAATAGGAATAAGATCTAGCATGCCTTGATCAACAAGGAAGAGGTAATTAAGTAATCAATTGATCAAATATTATCCACTACATTGTTCAATCCAACATCCCTAGGTGTTAATCTACTCATACCTTGGAATTGGTACAATTGAATTAAAAGACAAAACTTAGCTGTTACATATATATTTGAAATTGTAATTTCCCCCAAATTAGATCCTTAGCCTTGATCTAAACTGGATTCTTCATGTTCTTCATCAATTGGATAGATTTGGATGAAGATCCCCTTCAACTGATGGTTGGATGAGAATAGGAGGTGATTCAGAGTGTGAAAACCCGCCACAAATATGTAAAATGTGCACAAAGTTCTTTTCTTCAATCGTTATTCCACCTTTTATATTAAGATCCCAGACTTCAATTTCGCCCCGGATGAAATCGGCTCCACCCGGATGTTTCAAAATTGAAAAACCACCAAAATAGCATGCTCGGGTTTACATGGTACAGAACTGGCTCGACCGGGATTTGCCTCTGTCTGACAGATCCTGGTCGAGCTGAGTAGGAGTTTGGTCGAGATTTGCTAGACAGAGGCAAATCTCGACCGAACCCAGAATGGTTTGGACCGGGATTTAGCTCTGAAATCTCCCTGCTGCTCTTCTGCTTCATCTGGGTCGGTATTTTCCATGCATAAACACGATCCAGGTCGATTTTTCACCAAAATTGGGTCAAACTTGATGAAAAATGCTGAATTCTTGCCCTACACAACACCAATAAAACAAAACACGAAAACAAGACAAAAACACACGAAAACCATATGATGCGTGGGTAAAATGAAAGCAAACAAACACTCAAAGATATCAATAAATCAGTCATTTTACACGCATATCATAATCCCCCAAACTTAAACCTTTGATTGTCCTCAATCAAAACAAAGAAAAGTAATCATCCTACCTAGTGCAATACCTCATAGCTCATCATATCTATCTTAGCATGCCTCAATCAAACGAGATTATCACCTAAATTTGTGCAACGGTTGATGCAAGAGACTCATTCCCCTCAACAAGATAGATATAACAATTGAATTACAGTCCCTCTCGTGTTTAGGGGCCGTTCACTCACTCTCGAGATATCAAGTTCGATTTCCACAGGCTTGCATCCTATCTCACCACTATACTACAACAAGCTAGATCCTAAAATCAAGAAGGTCTTTGTTTTGGTTTGTTATCAAAGAGGTAGGTAAGTTTATGCCAAAGTGTTGGAATTGTATACATAAAAGCATTATGATTGGTATATTAGGAAACGTTATGTTTGATATACTGGTAATCATTAATGACTTGCAATAAACAACTCCTGTGTGAATTAACAATCATACGATGCGAACAAACACATCCAGTTATCTCGTCGATAGGGAGATCATACGGTGTGTAAGATATCACAGAAGATCGTATAGATCGTTCGACCAAGCAAGATATAAACAATTATCACAGCTGAGACAGTTTCTGGTTTGGCTGTAGGTTTAGGCTGCGGCACACAAGTCCATAAGTGGTTTATCTTGACTGTTTTGTGTGACCGGTACATCTCAATGTATTGATAGGATCAACAGTGAGATGAACCATTCTACTTGACATATGAATGAGTAAAGATCTCGGTAACTTGGTCGGATCTAAAGTCTATTGAAAGTTGAGGGGCACACATGGGTTGACTGTCACTTTGACTTGCTATGGTGGAGAGTCTTACAAGTACTCGTATATCTGCATCTTGGGTGATGGCAGCTTGTGTGGGGTTTCCTCAGGCTGGATTTATATAACCATATCCGTTTCAGGATGGTGACATTCCCTGGGAAGCTCACGAGGTTCATTATGCTAAGTCCTGCAGGCTGAATCATTGATTCAAGCATAAGCGATAAGGGTTGAGTGATACTACTCAGGAATAATAAGAGATTAATTAATTACAGCTAATTGTCATACGCTGAATTAATTAATGAATGTCTGAAACATTAAATATGGGGATTAACCAAGTCAATGCAACCCGTTCCTAATAACGTGGTAATAAAGGGGTAGGTCAGCATTAATTCTCTGGTGGCATGAATTAATGTTTATTAATTAATTATGTTCTGGGTTGAACATGGAATTAATTAATAGGAGGCCCACTATATTATTTGCATTTGATCCCTGGTCTGGCCCAACACTGCTCAGAGCCCATTAGGGTTTATTAAACCCTAATAGACCATTCTCAGATCTATATAAATAGATGAATCTCTCATTTTCCCACATAAGTTTTGAGTTTCAAATCAGAAACCATAGAGAGATTATGAGAGAGTGGGCGGTTGTAGATCCAGTAGCGTATCCTCACCAGATTTCCGCATCGAGCAAGGGAACAGATCAGAAGATCAGATCTGTAGGAACACCATCGCTTTGATCGATTCCAGATCCAGATCTGCACCATCTTCATTGCCATCATCGATCTAGATCTGTAGATCAGTCCTTGGAGTCTCAGGTATTCCTTTGAATCTACGAATTAAATTAAATAGGAGCATGCATAGGGCATTCACTGTTTGTCATGACATTTATTTTGATACCCATAAATCGAATCCGGAGTTTTAATAAATGGCGATTCATGTCGCCTATTGTAGACTCAGTTCCTACACAAAGTAACTACACTCCTCAAAATTCCCAAAACCCCCAATCATTTGCTTCTAACCACTAATCCCGAGGCTTATTCGACTTCACATTCTTTTCTTTTCGTTTTCGCATTTTCTTCTTTTTTTCCCTTTTTTCTTTCTTTATTTTCTTCTTCAAAACAAAATTTTGTTGTAGGTGCTAATTTTTCATGACTTTGCACCATCTCTCTTTAATTTCTTTATTTTCTTGCCTCATCAAATACGAATCAATTCAACCATCATACCAAACAATTCCAACCCAAACTCACTACACCGTATTCACACTCATACTCAAATCCCCAAAACTTATTCTTAATCGTATCAAAGAAAAAATCTCCATTCACGCTTGATGCACGCAAAATTCAACCAATAAACAGTGGCGCCGGCTCTGGCCAGCACGGATCTCCGTGGTGGCGCGAGGACCGTGCGCGGTGGTGGGAGTGAACGCGGGTGACTGGACGTGCATCGCGCGGTGGAGGCAGGTTCTGACCTGCATGAGCGTCGAGGAGGCAGCGCAGCTAGGCTGTGGCTGCTTTTGGTTCGCGTGCATCCAGACGATTCCGGTGCGTAGGCGGCTGGGTTGTGCTTTTCCAGCGGCGCGCATCATGGAGGAGGCTCAACGAGAAGCAGCGGCGCCTGGGCTGTGGATTAATGGCTCTGGCGGTCGGCTGTGAGGCTGGAACTGCGGCGTAGCGGCGCTGAGCAGTCAGGGCGGCTAGGGTTTAGGTCGCGTGGCCCGGGTCGCGGGCCCGGCGGCCCGACGGCAGCCCTTAGGGCTGGGGTTAGGGTTTTTGTTATTTTGAAACCCTAATTTGTTGTCTAAACCCTAGTGTGATATGGGTTGGCCAAAATTAAAATTTAATTATTTTAATGGGCCGGATAACCTTGTTTCACAAATTCCTAGCCCAAACCGCTGTATTATTCCAGCCCAAAGTTGCAGATTTCAAGTTAAAGAGTGGGAGCCCAGTTTGAAGATCAGTATTAAATTAAATCATTGTAATAGATAGATTTAATTTTATTTCCCATGTAATTGCATCAAGGGGCCATGAGAAATTTTATTTGTTTATTTAATTATTTTCTCGTATGATGTGATTTATTATGTGCGTACTAGTAAATAATAGGAAAGCATGCTACTGCTTTTATTATTTATTTTTAAAGCATGTTGTAGATAATAGGGAAGCATGTTACTGCTTTATTATTTACTGTTCAAAGCATGCTTTATATGATTTATTTTATGTATTAAATTATGTCTATAAATTCCGGAATCATGTTGGGAAATATGATGGAATTTTAGATGTGACATAATTTATGGATCATAAAATAATCTGTGCGCATAAGAACCTTTTGAAAGAAAAAGACTAAGCAAGATTTTTTAATAAAAATCAACAAGACCTCCACAATGCGGTCTCTTATTAGAAGTGGACAGTGAAGTGAGTAGACGTCTACACGACTGTAGCCTGCTTGCTTTATTTGTTCATAAGTTCTAATAGATGAGATTTCTAAATAAAATATTTAAACATGTGAGAAGTGGACAGTGAAGTGAGTAGACGTCTACACGACCGTAGCTTGCTTACTTTATTTGTTCATAAGTTCTCTAGAATTGTTTTAAATAAGATAACAAAGGTTGTAAGAGGCATGCGTCATGGGTCTAGTACGTATGACAAATCTTCCTTTTAACTTCCGGAATTAGAATTGTGGTCAAATGCTTAGATGTTGCGTGAGTACTAACTCATGAATGATGTCCCTGCTCAGATAGGTTGAACATTGTCTTAGTTTTATCTCCGATTATTAATTTCATTTGCCGGTGAATACCTGGCATGGATTGAAATTAAAGACTGGAACTTCAAAGAGCAGTCTTGTAAGGTGGTCTGCTGTAAACGTCTTCGAAAGGAGCTTGCAGTAGATGCACCTAGGCAATTTGGGGAAACAATTGTATTGTTTTATCAAAAGGTTACAATGCATATTTGTTTCAATGTTCTGCATGTATGTACTTACTTTAATCAATTATTGTTTTCAGATATGTCTATGAATAATGTCATAAATATCTTGGCACAAAATCAATTAACTGGTCCGAATTTCCTGGAATGGAAGCGCAACTTGGATTATATCCTAGTTGCAGAGGAACATAAATATGTTCTTAACAGTCTGTGTCCAGCTGTCCCTACTGCTGACTCAACTGATGTGGAGCGGAACCTCTATGACAAGTGGGTCAAGTCTAATAATGTAGTCAAGTGCTACATGATGACCACCATGTCTAAGGTGCTCCAGCAACAACATCAGCACTATGACAAAGCAGCTGAGATTATGGATAGTCTTACAGTTACTTATGGGGAATCAGATAGAGCTGTTAGATTTAAACTCATGAGGGAAATCGTGAGTTGTAAAATGACTGATGGTAGCTCAGTGAGGGAGCACGTTGTTTCCATGACTCATCTCATGGATGAACTGACCTTGCATGGATGAGGTATTGACGGGGAAGCCCAGGTCGATATCATACTCAACTCACTTCCGAAGTCTTTTGAGAACTTTAGGCTGAATGTTGTCATGAATAAAAAGGAGTATACTCTCAATGAGTTACTTAGTGATCTCATGGAGGCTGAATCAGTCATGGAACCTAAAAAGGCAGTCTTAGTTTCTTCCGGTAGTCGCCCTGCTTCATCGAAAGGTGCTAAAGGGATGATTGGAAAGAAATTCAAGAAGACAGCCTTTGGAAGCAAAAGTTATGGGAAAAAGAAGACTGTGACACCGGGGAAGAAGGGCAAGTGTTTCCGTTGTGGCAAAACTGGTCACTGGAAGAAGGATTGTCTGACCAAGCGGGTTGGACAAGGTACGTCATTAGCACTTGTAACAGAAACATGTTTAGCATCTGTTTCTACCCATTCGTGGGTAGTGGATACTGGAGCCACTGATCATGTTGTTACACTTTGCAGGGATTCAGGCCGACAAGGCAACTGAATGATGACGAGGTGACAATCTCCATGGGTAATGCTGTTTGTGTGTCTGCAGTAGCAGTTAGAGATGTTACATTATGCTTTCAAGACAATGTTTTGATTTTAATAGATGTTTTGTATGTGCCGGATTTTCGGCGGAACCTTAATTCTGTTTCCTGTTTAATTAATGATGGATTTTCAGTTAATTTTGATAGTCATGTTACTATCAATGGCAATAATGGTGTTATCTGTCGTGGGATACAGAAAGACTCTCTTTATATCATAACTTGTTTGCATAAATCTTCTGTGAATGCTGCATATTACTCATTTAATCATAAGAAAAGAAAGTTTTCATCTTTTGATGAGGATCTTGCATATCTATGGCATCTGAGACTAGGTCACATCAATCTAAAGAGGATCAAGAGACTCGTGGTTGATGGAACATTGGATTCAATCCAGGTAGTTCCACTTCGAGTTTGTGAATCCTGTATAGAGGGAAAGATGACGACCAGGCCTTTCAAGGCAAGTCAGTCTCGAGCAAGTGATGTGTTGGAACTGATCCACTCTGATTTATGTGGACCGATGTCTACGCAAGCTCGTGGAGGATTTAAGTATTTCGTCACTTTTATTGACGATTACTCAAGATACGGGTATGTTTACTTACTTCACTATAAGTCTGAATGCTTTGAGAAATTCAAGGAATTCAAGGCGGAAGTAGAGAAGAAGTTAAACAAGACCATTAAGTCATTATGATCTGATAGTGGTGGTGAGTATCTCAGTGACGAGTTCTTGCAGTTTTTATCAGAGCATGGGATTACATCCCAATGGACCGCACCAGGCACTCCTCAGCAGAATGGTGTAGCTGAAAGAAGAAATAGGACTCTTCTTGAAATGGTTAGATATATGATGAGTTATGCGAACTTGCCTATTTCCTTTTGGGGCCACGCGTTACTAACAACGGCGTATCTGCTGAACCTGGTACCTTCTAAGTCAGTTCCTAAAACACCCTCGGAATTCTGGCATGGGCGAAAGCCCAGTGTGTCAAAGATAAGAGTGTGGGGCTGTCCGGCATATGTTTTGTTGAAGGAACCTGATAAGTTAGAAGGCAGGTCCAAGCTAATGCTGTATGTGCGATACCCCAGACAAACGAAGGGTGGTTATTTCTACTGTCCTGAGGATCAGAAGATCGTTGTTAGCACCAACGCAAGATTCTTAGAGGACGAGTTTGTGAGAAACCACAAATCCAAAAGTGATATCATTCTCCAAGAAATTGGAGACAATGAAGCGCTTTCATTGGGAAAACCCCGTGGCAGATTGAGTGTACCTCTCGAAGGTATGGAACTAATTGCACGATCGCCAGTGCAAGGATTTGATCCACAAGTAACTGCACCAACTGCTGACGCAGTACCATTGCTCCGTCGTAGTGGGAGGGTACCTCACCAACCCGAGCGGTATATGTTCGTGGGAGAGTCTTCGGACTTGATCCTGGAAGACGGACTAGATAATACCGACCCATGGACATACGATGAAGCAGTAAATGACGAAGATGCTGAAAATGGCATAAAGCCATGGATTCAAAAATTGAATCAATTACCTCTATGGACGTACACTAGAAGTCTGCGCTACCGGATGGCTTTCGGGCCATAGGTTGCAAATGGGTATACAAATGGAAGAAAGGTTCGAAAGGCGAGATAACGGCTTTTAAAGCCAGGTTGGTGCCGAAGAGTTATAGTCAAATGGAGGGCATTGACTATGACGAGACCTTCTCACTGGTAGCCATGCTCAAATCCATTCTAATTCTTCTATCCATAGCTGCACATATGGACCTAGAAATCTGGCAGATGGATGTCAAAACCGCGTTTTTAAACGGGTACCTTGAGGAAGGTCGTGACATCTATATGCAGAAGCCAGAGGGTTATGTGAAGGATGGTGAAGAGCATCTTTTCTGGAAGCTAAAGAAGTCCTTGTATGGACTTAAACAAGCTTCACGGTCATGGAACAAAAGTTTCGATGATGTGATTAAATCCTATGGATTTTCACAGTGCGAAACCGAAAGTTATGTGTACCGATTATACGTCGGCAGAAGCGTGGTATTCCTTGCACTTTATGTAGATGACATTCTTCTATTCGGCAACGATGTGAAGGTGTTGTCAGACATAAAGAGATGGTTATCCGAAGAGTTTCAAATGAAGGACCTAGGAGATGCTGGATACATCCTTGGGATTAAAGTCTTGCGTGATCGCAAGAAGAGGATGTTAAGCTTGTCTCAGGCCGCTTATATTGATACTGTAATTGCTCGTTTTAGCATGCAAAACCCCAAGAAAGGGTTGCTACCTTTCAGACATGGTGTTCCTCTGTCTAAGGCACAATGCCCTACCACAGAAGAGGAGAAGGATGAGATGGCTAAAGTACCATATGCTTCGGCAGTGGGAAGTCTCATGTATGCGATGCTATGTACGAGGCCAGATATCTGTTATACCGTGGGCATGGTGGCCAGATATCAGTCTAACCCTGGACAGGCCCACCAGACTGCTATCAAACATATTCTCAAGTATCTGAAAAGAACTCGAGACTATTGTCTTGTTTATCAGTGTGAGAATTTGTGCTCTGTGGGTTATATGGATTTGGATTTCCAGGCGGATCAGGATGAGAAGAGATCGACCTTGGGCTAAGTGTTCTCCTTGAGAGGTGGAGCTGTATTGTGGAGGAGTGCGAAACAGAAATGTATCGCAGACTCCACCATGGAAGCTGAGTATGTGGCAGCTTCAGAAGCTTCTAAAGAAGCAGTATGGCTCCGGAACTACCTCCAAGAGATAGATTTTGTTCTGAGTTTGCCCAAGACCATCGTGATATATTGTGATAATGCTGGTGCAATAGCAAACTCTAAGGAACCAAGAACTCACAAGGCGTCAAAGCACATAGAGAGAAAGTACCACATCATACGAGAAATCGTAGCGAGGGGCGATGTGTTAATAGAGAAGTGTTGTGAATTGAAGCGATTGCGACACAAATAACTAACAGAAAATACAAGAACACAAAGAATTTATAGTGGTTCGAATGTAGGCTCTACGTCCACTCTTCAAGCCTCCTCGGTGATGATATTATTATGGTGAAGAAAATACGAAGTATGTGACAATTACAATTGGTGGGGAGCATGGGTATATATAGGGAGATATTCCTAATCACATAAGGAATATAAAACCTTGATATGGTAGTATATATTTAAACCTAAATCTATCTAAAATAGATTTATACCTATCCAAATCTAATACCAATAAGGATAAAATCTTGTCCAACAAGGAAACAAGATATACACAATATATTTTCGATATCTATCCAACTCAAACTGCTCCTCGAGTTCCTCGACCTACACAGCTCGACCCTCTTTACCGGACTAGTCTCCTCGACCCACTTGAACTACTTCCTCGAGTTATATTGAGACTACTCCAACAATTCTCCACCTTAGGCTCAATATCACCTCGGCTTGGCACCTCCTCTTCAGTTCGATTTCAACAGTTTGATCAGTTCCAAACAGTACTCAAACTTAGTACTTGGAACTGGCTTCGTAATCTTAACCGCAGGATTATCGAGAGTATTGACCTTGTGCAGCTCGACCTCTTCGGCTGCCACCACATCTCTAATAAAATGGAACTTTACATCGATATGCTTAGTTCTCTCATGATGAACATCATTTTTCGCCAACTGCAAAGCACCTTGATTATCACAGGAAACCTTCATTCTTCCTTGATCAATCCCCAGTTCATTCATTAATCCGAGCAACCACAGACCTTCCTTAATTGCATCGGTCAAGGCAATGTACTCCGCCTCCGTCGAAGATAAGGCAACTACCCTCTGCAGACTTGCTCTCCAACTAATCGCCGTTCCATACGATGTGAACAAAAAACCCGTCAATGACTTCCTCGTATCCATACATCCTGCATAATCTGAGTCTACAAACCCTTCGACTAGGAGCCTTGAGCTCAAACCATCATCCTCGTAGACTAGACCCTTTCCAACTGTCCCTCGAACATACCTGAGGACCCATTTCAGAGCTGCCCAATGCTCTTTCCTAGGTTCGGCCATGAACCTACTAACCATGCTGAGAGCATAAGCAAGATCCGGTCTCGTACAGACCATAGCATACATCAATGAACCGACAACGCTCACATAAGGAACACCTCTCATAAACTCCCTTTCCTCCTTGTCAAGTTTCCCAGCAGCACTCAACTTGAAATGAGCTGCTAACGGAGTGAGCACAGGCTTTACATCCTTCATTCCATGCTTCTCAAGAACTTTCATCAAGTATCCCTCTTGAGATAATGTGAGTCTTTTCCGAGCCCTGTCTCGAACTATTTCCATACCCAGGATCCTTCGAGCACAACCGAGATCCTTCATCTCGAACTCCTGACTCAGAGCTTCCTTCAGTTCGGCTATCCCTTGCTTATCTCGACTTGCTATCAGCATATCATCTACATAAATCAGTAGATAAATTTGAGTCTGCATATCTTCACCTCGAAAATATACACATGGGTCATGTTTGCATCGAACAAAGTCCTGCTGAATCATGAACTTGTCGAACCGCCTATTCCACTGCCTTGGAGACTGCTTCAATCCATACAATGACTTCTTGAGAAGACACACCTTCTCCCCTCTACCAGCTTCCTCGAAGCCCTCGGGCTGCGTCATAAGGATCCTTTCCTCCAGCTCTCCGTACAGAAATGCGGTCTTTACATCCAGTTGCTCCAACTCCATGTCGTACCGAGCAACTAACGACAATATCAGCCTTATAGACCTTTGTTTCACCACTGGCACAAACACCTCGCCATAATCCACACCTTCCCGTTGCGTGAAGCCTCGAGCAACTAGTCTAGCCTTGAATCTAACCCCAGAAACCTCTTGTTTCTTCTTGAAGATCCACTTACAGCTAACTATTGATTGCTTCTCCCCCGGCTTATCCACCAACTCCCAGGTGTTATTCTTCCTCAAGGAGTCCATCTCCTCCTTCATGGCATCGAGCCATTTGAGCCTCTCCTTACAAGTTATGGCTTCGATATAGCTCTTCGGCTCAGTATCATCCAGCTCTACCTCTTCCGCCATAACAAAGGCATATGCTACCACATCAGCATATCCAAATCGAGTGGGAGGTCTTATCTGCCTCCGTTCCCTATCTCTCGTGAGATTATAATCTTGAAGCGCACCTGACCCTCAAACCACCTCGATCTCGCCATCCACCTGAGGTACTCTCTTCGACCCACTAGTCGGCTCCACCTCAATCAGAGCAACTGATCTATCTCCTTCGACCTTGTCAGACTGTTCCTCCGAAGCACCACCTTGTTTCTCAAGGATATTTTCCCGTTCCCCGGCCCCCTTATCCAGATCTCCAACCTGCTCCTCCTTAAACGTCACATCTCTGCTAATGATGCACTTTCTTACATCCAGCTCGAGACACCATAACTTGTACCCTTTCACTCCTCCGGGGTACCCAATGAATATGCATTTCAATACCCTCCTCGCAAGCTTATCTCCTTTGATGTTTGCATAAGCCACGCAACCAAAAGCTCTAAGGTTGCTAAAATTCGGAGGATGACCAGACCATATTTCTTCCGGTGTCTTGAAACCTAGTGCAGTTGAGGGGCACCGGTTGATCAAATAAGCTGCAGTAGTCACTGCTTCTGCCTAGAACGACTTGGGTAACTTTGGACCGAACAACATGCACCTCGTTCTTTCCAGCAACGTCCGATTGTACCTCTCTGCCAATCCGTTCTGCTGAGGTGTTCCAGCCACTGTCTTGTGCCTCGCAATACCATGCTTCGAACAGTATCTCTCGAACTCCTTCGAGCAATACTCAAGGCCATTGTCAGTTTGCAGCCTCTTCACCTTCCTTCCAGTCTGATTTTCGATCAGCACTTTCCACTTCTTGAAGGTCTCCAAAGCATCACTCTTATTCTTCAAGATGTAGACCCACACCTTCCTTGAGTGATCATCAATGAGGCTCATGAAGTACCTCGCTCCTCCATTCGAACTGACCCTTGAAGGTCCCCATAGATCTGAGTGGATGTAGTCCAGAGTTCCTCGAGCTCTCTCTCGACCTTACTTTAATTCTCGCTTGAAATTGTTTCTGGGTAAATTCCGTTCTCGTTGGACAGGGCCGTACAAGGTGCGAGACGTGTTCGAGAATGGAACTATGAACTTGGAGACTGAGGATGGCCACTACTTCAAGGTGAATGGGCACCAGATTAAACGATTTCACACTTTCGAGCAACCGCGAACTGTGAATGAAATTTCATTTGCCTGATGGTAAGTAGGTGAGTTCGTCGAGCTCCCGACGTTAACAGCAGCGCTTCTTAGGAGGCAACCCAAGTTCGAATTGTTTGTCATGTTATATTTAGATTAGAATTGCATATGTTTTTTATATTATTTGGCATGGTATTAAGTTTGGGGGATAACTATGTTGTTGGAAGTTGATTGAAATGATGCAGGGATGGAAATATTGCATTTTAAGGACAAAAATACGTGTAGGGCCGTGCCAAATCCCGAGCGGGACCTCTTTGTCCCGTTCGAGATGCAAGAAATGCAAAAAATGCAGCCCCGCCGAGACCAATCCCGAGCGGAATGCCTCTGTCCCGCTTGGGACGCGTAACTTTTGACGTATCCCGAGTGGGAGCCTCTCATCCCGCTCGGGATAGAATTTTTGAAGAAAATGGGAATCGCCGTAGTGCATCCCGAACGGGATCACGTCGTCCCATTCGGGACCGGTTCATTTTGCTGCGAAGACCGAGCCGGTTCAGCCCGTCCCGAACAGGATAAACCTGTCCCGCTCGGGACGCATCGCGAGGCTATATAAATGCAGCCGCGCGGGATAGAATTTCTTTTCCCATTTTCTCTCCTCTCGAACGGTACCTTTTCTTCCCCTTGCCTTTCTTCAATTTTTCGGCGACATAAGGTAATTTCTACCCCTATTGCACGTTTATTTCATGTTTATTCCATGTTTTTGTTAATTTGTTGAAATTTTATTTGATAATTTGGGGAAATTATGGTGTTTGAAGTCCTAACCTAGGGTTTAAGAGTCATGCACGTTAGATGTTCGATAGAATGCCCCAATGCATGTTTGATGTTTAAAGTATACATATGTTGCGATTCTTGGGCGTAATTTCTGATCTTAACTATGATTCATGATGAATTTTGTGGAAAATTTGGGGATTGTTGATATTATTTGCACTATGGGGGTTGATTTACATTGTTAAATTGGAATGTACTCATGGGTGATGGGTTGTTCATTTTGCTATAATGATTCTTATTGAACATGACTTATGGTGAAATTTTGGGTGCTTGAATATTTGGATATACATGGAATACGTTGGAGTTTGATTTTTGGTCTATCTTTTGCAGAAAAAATGGCACCCAGACGGCCCTCTAATTTCACCGAGAATGAGTACCAAATGCTCAAAGCCTTGAGCAAATGTGTCGTGCACGGTTCAAAATACCCATGCTCAGCGACGATGACTGCATTGGGCATCAAAGGTGATGTCGAGACTCTGTTGACGAACATCGGTTGGGAAGCTTTACTAGAGAAGAAGTGGCCAGCATTCGAAGAGCAAACAAGAGAATTTTTGGCTTCCGCGTCTGTGCGAAAGAGCGTCGGTAGCTTGCCCAGTCACCTCACTTTCAAAATGGATGGCAGAAGTTACACTTTGGAGCGCAAGGAGTTGGATGCGACTTATGGGTGTGACGAAGAGGCGAGTTATATACCCGAGGAGGGCTTCCATGCCAAGGATTTCTGGCAAATGATTTCCGGCGAGACCGTTTTGGGCACTCTACGAATGAAGCTGGTTAAGGGCCCTCTCATTAGGAGCCCGATCCTACGATACATCCACAAGAGCGTTGCCACCTCCGTCTCTGGCCGCCACGAGAGCAACAACGTCATTGTGTCGGAGCTCTTTATGCTTCATTTCCTGCTGGCCGGAGCTCCCTTCTCCATGGCTGCGGTGGCTATGGACAACTGGAGCCGACCTCCCACTCGCTCCAACATCTACTGTGGAGGCCTAATCACGCCAATCCTAGACCACTTTCAAATCCCGAGGGGAGGGACAGAGGTGCCACCGTCTGTGGTGGACCTCCCAGCACTTATGGCGGCAAAGCACATATCCGTCATCCAGCCGAATACCTTTTTGTATAAGGTGGTGGGCGACGTCTGGTTGAGGCTGCCCAATACTGCTGCTACCACCATTACTGCTCCTGGTTTCGAGGCAAACATACTGCTAGACTCGCACGCGCACAGAGCCCTGTGGCTCAGAAAAGGCCGGGATGGGACTTATGGGAGCCACGCGAACACTATCCCTGTCCAAGAGGGGAATGAGGAGGAGTCCCATGATGAGGAGGAGCCCCAGCGGGAGCAAGGGGCCGGGACGTCCTCAGCTGGAGGCCATCGCGCGTGGCAGACCGAGATGCTGGAGATGATGCAGGGCATGTCGTCATCGATGACTGGACTGGAGTTGAGGATGGCAGGGTTGAGTACGGAGATGACAGGATTGAGGGCTGATATGGGAGCCCAGAGAACGTGGATGGAGCAGAGCTTTCATGGTGTGAATACGAGACTATTCGGCGTCGAGACTGAGCTGAACGACTTGATTGCTCAGTTCCCTGCTTACTATAGGAGGCGCAGGAGGAATGAAGATGCTCCGGGAGGTTCTCAGCAGTGATTGCCGCCCTTTCCGTCTTTTCAAACTTAGTTTCTTCGAACTAAGTTTGGGGGGTTGGACGGACGGACACCGGTTTCCCCTCTTATCCCTATCCTTTACTTGTTATGTTTTGTTGAACTGATTTACCTTTTTCGTAGTTGTACTGAATTTGATTAGGATTTAATTGATGGAGTAATTCGATTTGGTTGTAATATGATTAATCTTTTTCTGATGAAGATTATGATGTTTGGAAACTCCTAGATTTTGTGTTGGTGATGTTACAGGTGGATTGAGCGATAACAAGTGGAACCATGCCGAAATTTTTGTGTTTTCTACCTGGTAACTGTCTGAAGTAGGGTACACTCATTCTGATCTAACTCTCACACTTTATATGAATTGAAAGATGGGTTTTGAAGTTGAAATGCTTAAGTGAGGTGCTCTTAATTGTGCTAACTTTGACTTGAGATTGAATTCATGACGAGGCATGAACCTGATTTGAATTGTTTGAGCTTATGATAGAGCGGAATAACTTGAAATTGATGCATGCTTTAGGTTGAACAAATTTGGCATTTGATATCATGTTATATTAATGCTTAGAACTCGAAACTTTTAACTTGTGAGATTTGAGCCTGATGAGTACATTCTATCTCATTTTTGATTGTTTGAGAGAGGCGAGGCACAAGTGGAATGAGTAGAGTCTGTCGATGCCACTTAGTTTAACATGTACATTGAACTAGAAAATGATTTTAGGCCATTCCTTCTTAGTACCTACCTTTGATATTGTTGGAGAATAAGGTGGAGATATGATTATCCTAGCCATTGTTTCGGAGCCACTTTGAGCCTTGAATTCTTTCATGTTGTGCTTAGGAACAAATTGTGGGTTGGGAAAAGATGAGATAAGAAGAAGTGAGTGTTTTGTGTTTGAATTGAAAGAAATTGTGTGGGAAGGAAAATGAAAATGAGGAAAAGAAAAGAAGAAAGAAATATATATTAAAAAAAAATGATGAAAAAAAAAAAGAAAAATGAATGGCAAGTTTGAATGCATATTTGGTGATAGAAATGAGAACTTATCGGATTGTGGAATAGAAGTATGCACTTAGATATTGCGGGATTGATTGGTTGAAAGTTGAGAAGAGGGTTTGAATGAATGAGCCACTTTTGCCTAAAACACCCTACCTATTAGTCAGCCACGTTACAACCCGATAAAGTCTTAATTGATTCTAGAACAATGTTCTAATGTGAACAAATGTGGCAGAGATGAACGATATGAATGAAACTTGTGTACTTGTGTTTGAGTGAAAGAAAGAAAATTAACCTTATACAGTTGAGTGTGAGTGTTACTCCTTATATAATCACATGCCGGTAAGGTTGAGTTCTTTGCATTAATCTAAACATGGTAGATAATGAAAACTTTGTGAGATTGAAGTATGCATTGATGGATAGTGGTGAGGGATGAAGCATTGCACCAAGCGAATGAAAATCTAGTTTTTGTTTTCGATTGAGGACAATCAAAGGTTCAAGTTTGGGGGGTTTGATATGTGCGTAATTTGCATGATTTTTGGGGTTTGAATTGAATGAATTCATGAGGATTAAGTGCACAAATCACACACATATCTCTTCTTTTCATTGATTTTCCTTCACTTGGCGTTCGTGAGTTGTTTTGAGTGTGCAGGGCATGAAAAGTGTTAGAAATTCGGATTTTGGAGCTAAATTGAAGCTTTGGACGAAGCAAATCCCGTTCGGGACACGTATGTCCCGTTCGGGATTAAAAAAGGGGGGAAATTGCCGAAAAGCCGTAGTCGGTCCTGTTCGGGACGATTTGGGACCAAAGCTCGGAATGACAAGGTCTCGTTCGGGATACGTCATTTTGGCGTGAATTCGATGAAATTGAGATGAAAGGCCGTAGCCAATCCCGCTCGGGATGAAACCGTCCCGTTCGGGACGGGTCGGGAACTTTCGAATTTTCATTTAATCCATTCCGCGCGGGATGGATATTTATAAAGGGAGATTCCGTTCGGGATATATCTGTTGGGCTGCGGATTTCTCAACTATAAAAGGGCAAAGAATGTTATTTGGAAAGGGTTCGACTTTTGCAAACCCTAGAGAGACTAAGGCACGAGTTAGAGGCGATTTTCACTTCTAAAGGCTCGAAATTGAAGGTGGAAGGAAGGATTCGAAGCTGGTTTTGAAGATTCATCATTAAAATCCTAAGCTTTCTTGTTCTCCTTTCTCTTCCATGTTTTGCTTTGGGATTGTGACGATTTTCATTGTAATTATGAGTAGCTAAATTTATTGTTGAGGATTTGGATGTGATTGGGATTGATTTGAATATTGTTTGGATTTGAGTAATTGAATTTTCAAGGGTTTGATTATTATTGTTGATTTGGACTTGTGTTCCTTTCATGATTGATCACCATGTGTTGGAAAATATTCCTCAATGAAACTAACTTGATAGGTTTGTGAATTAGAGGGGATTGCAATAATGATTAGGTGTTGTTTCACTTAGAAGATGGGTGAATTGTTATCTAGGTCATTGTGTTCTTGAGCTTTTGGGAGTTAACTGAAATCAACATGCCTAGACTTAGGTTGAGATTGAAGTTAATCGACAGTTATTGCACCGGTACTAAGGGTTTTAACTAGATTTCGATGAACCGACCCAAACTATCGATTGAAATTGGTTAGTAAGTTAGCTAATCCAAGCATATTCATAATCTACCCCAATCCATCCTATATTCCTCAACTACTCTCTCTTTGGTAATCTTAAGTCAGTTATTTAGCATTTTAATTAATTAATTGTATTAATTGTAGAAGTTAAGTAGTTTAAAATTGATCTTTCAAACCATTTTATCGCGTCTAGATATTGAGTTCCAAAATCAGTCCCTTTTAATTAAACAACGGGCGAATTGAGTCTTCGTGTTCGATAATTTTTACTTGATAAAAAAATATTGCATCAATGTATAGGTAAGCATATTCGTTTTAGGATGGTGACATTCCCTGATGAGCTCACAAGGTTCTTTATGCTAAGTCCTGCAGGCTGAATGATTTGTTCAAGCATACGAGAAAAGGAGTGAGTGGTACTAGTCAGGAAATAAGATATTAATTAATTGTGGTTAATTGTCATAAACCAAATTAATTAATGAATGTCTAAAACCTTAAATATGTGGATCTTGTTAGTTTAATGCAACCCGTTCCTAATAACGTGGTAATAAAGGGGCGAGTCAACATTGTTACCGTGGTGAAGGTTAAAACAATGTTTTATTAATTAATTATGTTCTGGGTTGAACAAGGAAGAATTAATTAATAAAGAGGGCCCACTTTATTATTTGCATTTGATCCCTGGTCTGGCTCACACACTGCTGAAGCCCAATTAGGGTTAGGGTTTCTCAAAACCCTAACACTATAAATAGTCTCTCCCTCTCAGATCAGATGGTACCCAACACAGTATACAACTAATATTCTATTCGAATATTGAGAGAGAAAGAGAGTTTGGGCCATCAGAAGGAGGGATTTTTCTGATCAAATCCTCCGGCTTTCTGATTCAACTTGGTGGATAATCCTTACCAGATTTCCAAGGTGCAAAGGAACAGATCAGAAGATCAGATCTGTAGGAACACAAGAAGGAGTTCCATTCCGCTTCAGATCTAACTTCATCGTTAATTCTCCGATCTAGATCTGTAGATCAAACGATTGAAGAAAGGTATTTCTCTTAATCCATCCTATACAATTAAGTTTGTAGGAGCATGCATAGGATTCGCATGGTTTATTTAATCGAATTTATTTTGATACCCTAAGAACGATCCTGCGAATTTAATAACAACTCACGTTGTTGGCCGTAGACTCGAATCCTACATCTCCTCCGCACCTCGTGCGTGTTTTCCGGCGAGCCTAAGTGAGCCGACGATGGAGAAGAAGGTGAACGGTGGTTCAGGCGACGGTCGGGGCAAGCTGGGGCGGCGGCATGCGAAACGGGCAATGGCCGGAGGAGGCGGTATCACGGGCTGCAACCATCGCGGGAGCCCTCACGGCGGCGGCGAGTCGCCGGAGGCGGTGGTTTGCCAGTGTTGGCTTGTTGGGCTAAGTTCTCGCGGGCTATTGGGCTTGCAATGTGTGCCTAGGCTCGCGATTTGGTTAACTGGCCCAGTTGTCCAATTTTCTGATAAATCAAATCTTGGAGGCCCAGATTCAGAAAATAAATTCAGATCTCAGTCCAAGTAGTGGGAGCCCAATCGAAGATCTGTATTATTAATTTCAACTTGTAATTGTTAGAATTGATTTTATTTCGTATCATGGGGCCACGAGGACATTTTTTATTTGCTTTATTATCTATCTTCGCATGATATACGTGTTTAATTTAATTGCTCAGCATATAAGCATGTTGTAGATAATAGGAGCACGTTTCCTGCTTTTATTTACAACTTTAAAGCATGCTATGTGATTTATTTTGTGTAATTAATTATAACTATAAATTCGGGGTTCATGCCATGCATGATAGAATTTTAGCAATGTTATAATTATGGCTACATAAAATAATCTGTGCAATTGAACCTTATGAACTAAAAATTACTAAGCTCAGAATTTAGTAACACCTCCACAAAGCGATCCTTTATTGGAAGTGAGTAATTTTTAGGTAAACGTCTACATGTGTAGCTTACTTAATTTATTATTCATAAGTTATAATAGATAGGATTTCTTAAAACAAACATTTATTTCATGTGAGAAGTGGGAGTTCATGCGTAAACGTCTACATGTGTAGCTTGCGTATTGAATTTTCATAAGTTCTCTAGGGATTGAATTAAATGAGACAGCCTTATTATAGGGATCGGGTGTGTTCTAATAGATCCCTATATGGGAGGGTTGGCTTTGGTGGTAAGCTAGCTTAGATGTTATCCAGAGTATAACTCATTTGTGATGTCCCTGCTTAGTAGAATAATATGGTCTTAAGTTAGTCTCCAATTATTAATTCCATTTGTCTAAGGAACCCGGGCATGGATTGGAATTAAAGGACTGGAATTGAAAGATGCAGTCTGGTTAAGTATTTTGTTGTAAACGTCCACATGTGTGGCTTGCAATAGTAATACTTAGCCAAATTGGAGGAAACATTAATATTGCTTTATCATAAGGTTTCAATATTTAATTGTTTCAATAGTTTGCGACTATGTTTTAATTTTTGATTTAATTTATTGTTTTCAGACATGTCTATTGCTCACGTTGTCAACCTCTTAATAACAAACCCTTTAACTGGTCTGAATTTTCCTGAGTGGAAGTTATGCTTCATGGAAATACTCTGCACTGCAAAACATGCCCATATACTTTACATGGACCCTCTAACTCCAAAGTATTGGAACTATACTGGTTATGAGCGAGTGTTCTATGACAGATGGGTAGCTTCTGATGAGTTTGCCCGCAAACTCTTCATGAAGAGTCTGTCTACATAATTAAAGCTCAAGTACAAGAAGTTCGGAACTGCTGTTGAGATATGGAGGGACCTTGGGAAGGTTTATGGGAAGGTGAGACGAACTGTCAGTTATAATCTTGTAGAGGACCTGGTCTGCAAGAGGATGACTGATGGGAGTTCGTTGCTTCTGCACTTTATCAGTATGATGAGAATTATGAGAAAGTATAGAAAGAGAGGTGGACAAGTCAGTAAGCGGGCAGAAATAAACATTGTCCTGCACTCTCTCTCTGATTCTTATGATGATTCCATCAAGTCCCTTGGTACCAGGCGCGAGTTTACTCTTCCTGAGTTAATCCTAGCCCTGATGCGAGAGGAGTCTGATCTTAGGGCATTGAAATTTGCTCCAACTTTGTGAGCTTTTGACAAGAAAGTTGCTGAAGCAAAGGAAATGCTTAAAAGGTTAGATGAAGCTGATTTAGCAGAAGATGTCATCAGGCCATGCAAACGCAAGCGAAGTGAAGTAGATTGTCTAGTGCTCGGCATGGGTAGACAAGGTACGTCATGTGCATTTATAACAGAAACATGTTTAGCATCGGTTTCTACCCATTCTTGGGAAGTGGATACTGGAGCTACTGACCATGTTTGTTATACTTTGCAGGGGTTCAGGCCAACAAGGCAGCTGAAGCATGACGAGATTACCATCTCAATTGACAGCAGAGAGCGAGTCTCAGCAGTAGCCATTGGAGATTTTACTTTATGCTTTGAACACAATGTTTTGATTTTGAGAGATGTTTTATATGCGCCAGTTTTTTGGCAGAACTTAATTTCAGTTTCCAAGTTATTTTGTGATGGATATTCAGTTATTTTTTTATAGTGGAGTTTCTATCATTGGTAATAACGGTGTTATCTGTCAAGGCAAACTGATTGACTCTCTCTATATCATTGATTGTATGCATAAATCTTCCGTGAATGATGCAAACTCATCCAATAATAATAATCATTTAAAGAGAAAGTTTTCTTCCGATGAGGATCAAACATATCTCTGGCACTTAAGACTAGGTCACATCAATCTAAAGAGGATTAAAAGATTAGCATGCGATGGGCTCTTGGATTCTTTCCTTTCCAAGTGGTACCGCATCAAATCTGTGAGTCCTGTATAGAAGGAAAGATGATGACCAGGCCTTTTAAGGCAAGTCAGTCTCGAGCTGAAAATGTGTTGGAATTGATCCACTCTGACTTATGTGGACCAATGTCCACGCAAGCTCGTGGAGGTTATGAGTACTTCGCCACATTCATTGACGATTACTCAAGATTCGGTTATGTCTATTTGCTTCGCCATAAGTCTGAATGCTTTGAGAAATTCAAAGAGTTTAGGATTGAGGTAGAAAAGAAGCTGGGTAAGACTATCAAGACACTACGATCAGATCGTGGTGGTGAATACCTCAGTAACGAGTTCTTGCAGTACTTATCAGATAACGGGATTACATCCCAGTGGACCGCACCAGGAACCCCTCAACAAAATGGTGTAACGAAAAGAAGAAATAGAACTCTCTTGGAAATGGTCAGGTCGATGATGAGTTATGCAAGCTTGCCGATTTCATTTTGGGGATATGCCTTGGAGACAGCAGCCTATTTGCTTAACCTAGTACCTTCTAAATCAGTTCCTAAAACACCTCTGGAACTCTGGTATGGGCGAAAACCATGTTTGAACAGAGTGAGGGTTTGGGGTTATCCAGCATATGTGCTGACAAAGGAACCTGATAAGTTAGAAAGTAGGTGTAAGCTAATGTTGTTTGTAGGATATCCCAGACAAACGAAAGGTGGTTATTTCTATTATCCTGAGAATCAGAAAGTCGTTGTCAGTACCAACACGAGATTCTTGGAGGACGAATATGTAAGAAACCACAGATCCAAGAGTGAAATTGTCCTCCATGAGCTTGAGGACAAAGAAGCAATTCCATCAGGAAAGCCCAGTGTAATGGTAAATCCACCTACAATAGGTGAGACTATACCGACACTGCCACTAATGCAAGGTATGGGACCAACGCGTACTGTGCCAACTACTAACACGGTTCAGATGCCTCGTCGCAGTGGGATGGTTATCCATCAACCCGAAAGGTACATGTTCGTGGGAGAGTCTTCTGACTTGATCCCGGAAAATGGACTGGATGATACCGATTCCTAGACATATGACGAGGCGGTATCTGATAAAGATGCACATAAATGGCTGATCGCCATGGATTCCGAAATAGAATCCATTACGGCTATGGACGTATACCAGAAAATTGATTTGCCAGATGGTTATCGAGCCATAGGGTGAAAATGGGTATACAAAAGAAAGAAAGGAGCGAATGGTGAAATTACAGCTTTCAAAGCAAGGCTGGTGGCGAAGGGTTATAGTCAGAAAGAAGGTGTAGACTATGACGAGACCTTCTCAACGGTAGCCATGCTTAAGTCCATTCGTATACTCCTAGCCATAGCAGCACATAAGGACCTAGAAATCTGGCAGATGGATGTCAAAACCACATTTCTAAACGAGTACCTTGAAGAAGGTAGGGACATCTATATGCAACAGCCAGAAGGTTATGTGCAGAAGGGCGAAGAACATTTGGTCTGGAAGCTAAGGAAGTCGCTGTATAGACTTAAACAAGCTTCACGGTCATGGAATCTGCGTTTTGATGAAGTGATTAAATCCTATGGATTTTCACAATGCTCAAACGAGAGTTGCATGTACCGTCTATGTGTCAGCGGAAGCGTGGTGTTCCTTGCACTTTATGTAGATGATATTCTCCTATTTGGCGACAATGTGGAAGTATTGTCGGGCATAAAGGGATGGTTATCCGAGCAGTTTCATATGAAGGACCTTGGGGAGGCAGGATACATCCTAGGGGTAAAAGTATTGCGGGAGCGCAATAAGAGGATGCTGACCTTGTCTCAAGGATCATATGTGGATACTGTGATTGCCCGTTTCAGCATGCAAACTGCCAAGAAAGGTCTGTTACCCTTCAGACATGGCATATATCTTTCCAAGGATCAGTGTCCGGTGATACAAAGGGAGAAAGATGAAATGAAGAACGTATCGTATGCATCGGCCGTGGGGAGCCTCATGTATGCAATGCTATGTACGAGGCCAGATATCTGCTTTGCTGTAGGCATGGTAGCGAGATACCAGTCTAAGCCTGGACAGGCGCATTGGACCGCGGTAAAGCACATACTCAAATACTTGAAAAGGACTAGAGACTATTGTCTCGTCTATCAGTGTGAGGAGTTGTGCCTTGTGGGTTATACTGATTCGGATTTCCAGGCAGACCGAGACGAAAAAAAGTCTACCTCTGGCTATGTGTTTACATTGGGAGGTGGGGCCATATCATGGAGGAGTGCAAAGCAGAAGTGCATTGCGGATTCCACCATGGAAGCAGAATATGTGGCAGCTTCTGAAGCTTTGAAAGAAGCAGTATGGTTTCGAAACTTCCTTCTGGAGTTGGACGTGATTCCTATGCTGCCCAAGACAATCACGATATACTGTGATAATTTGGGAGCTGTGCCTAATTCAAAGGAACCACGAACTCACAGAGCAACAAAACACATTGAAAGGAAGTACCATATTATACGAGAAATCGTAGCAAGGGGTGATGTGCTAGTATAAAAGATTGAGACAAGAAATTATCTAGCGGATCCATTCACAAAGGCTCTGCCTCAGAAGGTCTACGAGATGCATGTACGTAACCTTGGGCTGAGGGCAAAGCTATCCACGTAGAATGATTGATGTAATAGCTAGATTAGATTAGACGCGTTATACTCTGGAAAGCACCTGTATAATGCTTTGAGTATAAGTGGGAGATTGATGGATTTATATACTGAAAGCATTATGATTGGTATATTATGTACAAGGTCGATTGGTTAATATACTGGGAATCATAAAAGTTGTATGTTCATCTCCTGTCTGAATTAACAAACATGTGTCGCAAACACAATTATCCTCTAATCTCGTCGATAGAGAGATCATACGGTGTGTAGAAGATCACGGAAGATCGTATGGATCGTTTTACCTAGCGAGATATAAATAGTTATCACAGCTGAAACAATTCCAGGATAAACTGTCGGTGTCGGCTGCAGCATACGCAGTAATAAACATCTTATCTTGGATGGCTTGGTATGCTGGTGTGGGGCACACATTGATAAGGACCTAAGTCAGGTTCGATTCTTTTATCTGACATTAAAAGAATCTAGATCTCTATGGCCTGACGAGATCCTAAGCCTAAATGAAGGTACAGAAGTATATGCAGATTGTGTATTACTTTGAGTTGCAGTGAAAGGCTCTAGTTGAGCTTGTATATCTGTATCTTGGGTAATAGCAGTTTGTGTATGACTGTCTGGTACTGGAACTAGGTAACCACATCCAGTATAGGATGGTGACATTCCCTGAACAACTCAAAAGGTTCGTTATGCTAAGTCCTGCAGGCTGATTAAGTTCAAGCATAAGTGCAAAAGGTTTGAGTGGATTGATTCAGAATATAAGATGTTAATTAATTAAATAGCTTGTCAGAGCTTAAATTAATTAACCAATGTCTGTAACCTTAAATGTGGGGGTATACCGAGCCCATGCAACCCGTACCTCAAAACGTGGTAGCAAATAGGTAGGACAGTATTGATTCTCTGGTGGAATTAATCAATATTAATTAATTAATTATATTCTGGGTTGAATATGGGAATTAATTAATTGATAGGCCTTATTTGCTATTTGCATTCTGGTCCCTGGTCTGGCCCATGAAACTCAAGCCCAATAGGAGTCCAATATTTTCCTATAAATAGGCCTCAGTTCCTCAGATCTCAATACACCACAAGATCATAAGTTGCACACAGCAAACCTGGTTTTGGGAGCTGTGGTGATCGACTAAGATCTAAGAACGAGGAGGAAATTCTGCTTCTCCACCGGGCAAGGGATCTGATAGAGAATCTTCACAAGATTTTCAGATCGAGTTGGGATACAGATCAGAAGATCAAATCAGGAGGATTCTTCTTCTTCTCTCTCTCCTTATTTTAGAAAATAATTGTTTTATTTTCTCAAGATTTATTTCCTCAATCTGTTAGGAATTAAATCTTTGTGCGTGGGAAAGATCAAAGGGAATCTCTGCTCACTCGTTCTTCAGAGTTCATCAATCCAGGTATTCCGCATAAACCTTCTTATTCATAATAATATAGGAGCATGCTAGGATCATTCATAGGCATAGCAATTTATTTTGATATTCCAATTAACGATTCTTGGCAAATGGACTTCGTGATTCAGTTCACGAATCCCTTCATATACTTCAACACTTTGAGGTGCTAAGTTTCAATTCAGCAAAAATTAATTAAACAGTAAACAACAGTAAGAACACAAGGTTTATAGTGGTTCAGACAAATGTCCTTTGTCCATTCTTCAGTATGCCGATTGGAATTCACTAAGATTTGATACAAAAAAACTGAACTTGATCTCTAGTTGTGGGCAGCACCTCTGTGAGGCCACAACGCTCCTTCAAGCAGCTCTTCTGAGATCGATCTTCTTGACAATCTTTGGAGTGAGGACCGTCCTTGAATGCCAAAAATAGAAGTTTTATAGTTCCTCCTTGAACTTTTGTCTCTTTTGGCTACTGCCCGTAATAATCAATCTAACCAATGTTAGTTGACTGATAAGTTCTTTCTAAAACATAAATAACTCTGAAATAACTATAGAAGAAACCTTCTAAACCCTCGTGTTGAACACGGGTAACTTCAGCGAGGCCTCGAAGTTTCCAGTTCGGCAGAGTACATGCTTGATCTTTACGTACATGAGTCTCTCTTGATTTTCTCTAAGCCTTTGGCTATTTATAAACAAAGATTCAAATCTTTGAATCTTTTGTTCCTTACAAACAGATTGGAGAGCCACCAATCTTCTTCTTTCTTTTTCTGGAATGAACAGAGATGTTTTATGTCCCTGTTTGTTCGTTGGTCCTTTTTCCGACATGCCAGCCTCGTTAGAATGGATTTCTTATGTAGACTCTGAGTCCTTCTTATTTTTTATATGTCAACCTTCTTACTTAGGAGATTCCTTAAAGTTATGAGGGTTGATCCACCTTTGATTCTATTGGCCAGCTGTCAATGTCTCCTAGACTCTTGGAAATTACTTTCAGAACATTTTAGTAAGTCCGCTAGCATTTGTTGAGATCTCAGCAACCTTGCTGAGATCCAGCAAATTGAATCTTCAGAGTCTGCTTGGCTTTTCTGCTAGCATTACTAGCAGTGTTGAGATTTGTTGAGTGCCCTCTGTAATCTTCATACTTTTCTCGGTACTTGCTAGCCTTCCTTATCTTCATTGCATAGCTTGTTTCTTTAGTAGTCTTTCAGTACTTTTCTATTTGTTGAGTCTTTAACACTTTGCTGGCTACTTCAGCAATCTTTAATTCTTTTGAGCGGTTTGCTAGATTCTTCATCATCTGATAGCAAACAATGCATATCTCGATTACAATTCAATCAAAAGTATCCTTTATAGAACTTTTACATTTTAAGCAAATTGCTGAGTTGCTATAAACTTATACAAATCTTTTTTTGATGCACCAAAACTAAATACAAATAGTATGATCAAAGGGTACAGTATTCCCAACACTTTTTACCTCATTGTGTTGGGGGGGAAGATTTCATTTTTCCTAGGGCAGACTACGCTAAAGGAGTGTTGATACTTGGAAAATTTTTGTAAACCCTTGGCCATTTTTTGAGTTGATTTTGACAACATCAAAGAGGGAAAAATTGTTAGAAATTACATAGCAATTTTCATTTTTGTTTATGTTTTTATGTGTCAAACCAATTAGTTGTCAATTAAAATATATAGAACATACAAGTCTCTAGATGTATGTTTAGCTCAAAAATTGGCAATGTCCTATATAGAATTATTGAGTTGAAATAGAAGCTAGAAATTTCGTAAGTTTGGGTCTCGAAGCAAGCGGCAACAACATCGTTGAAGTGTTTGGGTACAAGCAAGTTGCAACGACTAACGAGTAATATTTAACGCTGCGTGTCTAACATCTCTGATTTGGAACCAACATCAGATAAAGTAATTACGTATAATATTTTGAAAAATTATTGATCTCAACCATTGATTTTTAAAATGAATGGTGTAGATAAAATTCTATTTCACACAAACACATGTTTAGTATTAGATCCAGTTGCGTTGTTTGTATGCATGTATGTAAGGGTGGATCCGGCGAGAAAATTATTCCGTGAGAAAGTTGCTTACAACATGGTTTGATTGTATTTTGGTCGTTGCTTAATTACCATGTTGCTTGATTATATTTTAGTTGAAGCTTGATTACAATGATGCTTGATTGTGTTTTAGTAATTGTTTAATTGTATATGATCCTTTTATTTATTTAGATATAAATGATATAATTCATTTCTCACACGAGGCTTTTTTCTCAAATGATCTCATATATATATATATATATAGGGAGTGGATCACATGGTGAAAGTTAGTTTGTATTAAATAGGAAATAATCTACACCATTCATCTAAAAAAATCAATGATCAAGATTAATTTTTTTTTAAAATTTAATACTTAATTGCATTATAAATTATGGTTAATCGACTAAGCATGATTTATAAAACAACAAAGCATGACGAATATTATGCTTTATCTTTTAATAATTAATACTTTTAATCTTAACTTTTGATACCAAAAATTCCATGATTGAGATTATTTTTAGTTAATACAAATTTTAACTTTAGCAATCATCGCTATCTATATATATATATATATATATATATATATATATATATATATATATCACTTTTGGATTTAATAAGGATATAGAGGGTTGTTAGTAGCGTAATTAAAGAGTAAAGATTGCAATTAGGGAAGTTGATTGACATTCGAAAGCCATCTCCATCATCCTAGTCATGACAGCATTCGGTTAGTGGACGGAGTTGACATGTTTTGTGCATTGCCCATTTAAATATTTGATTATATAATTTGTCCCGCTATACTTGATTTTTCTTCCAATCCCTTTAGCTAAATTTTAGTGGGGCACCTAATATATGTTCCTAACAATGATGTTGTAATTTGAATTCAATATATAACACATCAAACAAACAAACACCCCCCTTCCGAACCCCCTTTCTCTTTTTTTATAATATCTCATTACAGTATCATATACACTACAATGATCAATTACACACACAACAATGAAGTATAATAATTAAGTGCTATAATGAACTATCATAAAAACTACAATGATCAATTAAACACACAACAATGAAAAGTTCATAGTTCATTCACAGCATTTAGTTCGGATTTGAACACAACTCTATATATATATATATATATATATATATGACAAATTCTCAGATAAGACGGTCTCATCATTTTTATTGTGAAACGAATTTAATGAAATGATGTATTAAGCTCCGTCTCACAATAAAAAAATGGTGAGACCATCTCTCAGGAGACCAATTATATATATATATATATAGTAGTGATCATATAATAAAAGACTTTCCCATGTTAAATGAGAATGAATCTGGGCTATTTATTTTTTTAGATCAACGCACCAGCTTTATCCAACTCCTTCCAAGTAATTGGCGCGAGATTTCAATAAAAGGGTAAGATAGTAACCGTGTTCTCTATTTAGATCTAAACACACTCTCTCTCTTAATTTTCTCTTTCCTCCCATTATAATCAAACGATTATATCTTTCTCGATTCAAATCTATTTTTTACAAATCATATATCAAATTAAACGTATTCTTACGTCGATTCATATGATATCCATATTGAATATATTAAATTTAAAAGATTCGCACGAAAAATCTTGATTTCATATTCAGCTGGTATATGTTCTTCATTATACTTACGTTCAGGATAAAAGAAATGCATCAATTACACATAAAAAATGTTCATAAATATTTGCATTTTTTGCATCAAATGATGCATTATTAACTTGAATAAAACGCATTTTAATTCTAAAGCATATGCATTTTTGTATTCATATTGAGTGCATTTTTTGCATTGATTATATGCTGCAGTTTTATGCCTAAAATATTGAATTTTTTACATTGAACGTATGCATATTATGTTTTATGAACTGCACGAAATGAAATTCTAGAATATATATTTTTTACATTTTTGCAATTTTATGCATTGAGTATGTGCAAAATATGCATCGAAAATTGGAAAGGACGGGCTTAATCTGTGACGTCGATTAAGATTTTAAACGGATGAGATCTTTTCTCATTTAGCACGAGAAATCCTATTATCATATATATATATAGGGTAGTGATCAGGTGAGAATAGGAGTTACTATGAGAAATAAGAATAGATCTCGCACGTCCATCTCATCAAATCGACGAACAAGATTCATTCTCAGCAAATTGAAAAACGTGACATTTTTGCCCCAATATCCTGCAGTTTTAGCCTTTAAAGGCTAAAATTATAAAAATACTCAAACACAAACAGCAACCTGCATTTTAAGCCCGATTTACTTCATTTTTACATAAATACGAATTAAAAAAAATTAAACATCTTCTTCTTCAAAGCAACAACACGAGGGTAGTCTCTATAAAACTCAATACCAACATCAACAGTTCTAAAAACTCTGCCCTTAAAATGCTTCATCTCATTCCTTCAAAAAAAAAATGCTTCATCTCATCAACACACTTTGGAATAAATGAACCTGTAAGATACAAAAATGCACAAAAAGTTAACACTAAAGATGCACAATATAATAGTAAAAATGAACGTCGATCTGAATAAAACAATTTTTTTTTAACTATATTCATGCACAATTAACAAAGTCAAGACCGAACACGAATGCGAAATCCAGAAACAAAGAAACAAATCTGATCGACAGAAGAAATATAAATCAAATCGAACGAAGAAGGAAGAAGAAATCAAATTGCGTGAAGAAACGAATAAAAAATCTGATGAGATACTTTTTCAGATTTTAAAAAAGCTAAAGTTACAAAAATAACCTTAATTTTGATAAACAGGAGGATAATCGAGGAAAACTATACACGGAGTGAAATAGATCATGAGCGTTGAAATCACAAAATCAAAGGCTGAGATTTATTCTCATTTCTCATACTAAAAACTATTCTCTATATAGTCTTCACTTTCGGACCTGCCTTTTATAGATGGAGATTCAAACTTTGAATCTCCATATCCGTTAGACTCAACGGCTCCTTGATCCGAGAGTGTTTGGTCTGTGACAGTCGCTTTTGTCTTTGACTTGTACTTTCCTAACTACTTCGGGAAAGTCTCGTCCTTTGTGTAAGCTTTTTGTCAGAAAGGCAGTGAGACTTCAACATCCTGTATATTGCTCTGCTAGGATCCTTTGTTTAGCAGCTGAAGACTCTTGTTCAAACATAACTCTTTTATCCTTTGTTTGCTCGCTTATCTAGCCGTTTGTTGATTATTGATGAGTGCTAATATCTTAGCATTCTGTTGTTCAATGTCTTTTAGCAAACATCGTCTTCTCCGTGACTGCTAGGAATTCTTCTTAGCACACTAGTCTATTACAACTCAATATAAAACATATACAGGACTTTACAGAGTATGCTAGTCTATCTAGAGTTCAGCAAATGATCGACCAACTACTTAGGTTTGATCCAACAAAACCTTTCACAAATAAATCCTAAGGGAGATTTTAGGAATAATTTCCCAACAATTTCCCCCTTTTTAGTGCGATCAAAGCTTACTGTCATTTGCTGACCATGAGTGGAAGAATGTCTGTGTTTTACAAAACTATGCTATCCTGTCAATCTAACACAGAGTTTTTCCAACTAGGTTCAAGCAAAAAAATATGGTTTTAATAGAATTCCCCCTCAACAAGTGCTGGGAAATATTTCTCGATTAAGCATACTTGAATGTTGCACAAAGGTAATATGCTAGGAATTCTAGCACCCATAAGATTAGCAAACATTCACCAACCAAAACATAATCTCCATATCCACATGCAAATTTGTTGAATACACCAGGAGTGTAAATCAACTAGGACACACCAATAAAAATCAGAGGTGGACAAAGAGAATTTGTCTAAGTCTGATCCAATTTTATAGATGATATAGCAGTTTCAAGTACAAATTGGACTCAAAAAGCAAAAAATATTGGACCTTCGTCTATGAGTCGGGTGCTGGCTTGTCTGCTTGCTTGTCCGCTGGAATCGACGAATTGCTCTTCTGGGTATCGGCAATTCTCTCCATGGTGAACTTCATGAAATTCTCAAGAAGATTGGCTCCTGTTTCTCTCTCCGCAGCCTCACGCTCCAGTCGTTTGGCCAGCTTCTCCTGTTCCATTGCAATCTTCTGCAGTTGAAGTTCTTGTTCTTTCCTTCTCAGCTCTTCTTTGACTGCTTCCTCCTTTCGCCTTATCTCCTCCTTAGCTGCAGCTAGCTCCTCATCTTCCTTTCTTCTTCATTCTTGGTCAGCCTTCCTTCTTTCTTCCCCCTCTTTGATTGCAGCTAAAAAGTTGGTACCATAAGCCACCAAGGTCTCCGTTAAGGTTGTCTTGGCCTCGGCTAAATCCTTTTGAACAACCTCCAGGCCCGTCTTATTCTCAGAGACGGCCAATTTGGTTTCAGCTACCTCCGATCGTACATGGGATACATCTCCCCGTACCTCATCAATTTCTCTTCTCAAGTGAGTGGTTGCTTCCGCCACCTTCTCATCAATGGTTACTTGCAAGTAAGAGGTAAAGGCTCCAGCCATATCGACATTCATTGGAAAAGGCATCTGCAGAGAGGTTATTGGAGTAGCATTGAAGGATGTGGTTGCAATGAGTTCTTGGCTCGATGGAATAGGTGTGTGCGGAACTTGAGTAACAACCGCATCAACATATGCCTGATAAGAGATTTCCTCATTTATCATCCGATGAGCGGCCTCCTGAATTTTTGCATTCTCCTGAGCAATTCGGGCCTGTGCTTCCTGAGTATCCTTAACTATTTTCTGAATATCAACATCCAGGAATTTGGCCAACTGCACATCTTTGTAATCAATCTCGAGGGCTGCACGTTCAGTAACCTTTGCTGCTATTCGAGCCTTAAGTCTCTCTGCTCGTTGAACATCATATTCCAACTGGCGTTTCCTGTAATCTACAGCAGCTCTTGCCTGACGTTTGGACAGCTCAATTCTGGCATCAGAATACCCATCAGGTACAAAGGTGGACTTGGGTAAGCTTGTAGTCTGTGTGAGAGACCGGTGTTCTTGGATGGCTTGAAGTCTGCACATCACTTGTTTATCCGAGAACTGTTTCATTCCTGGAACTTGATCGATCCAGTCGAAACACCATCGTTCCTCGCATCTCCAGAAGTTTAGTCCCTTTGCTGCTATAATTAACATCCTTTCTTCGAAGCAGAGTTGATACATGATATAATAAAACTTCTTCCAGCGGCGAAATTCCTCTGCTATCAAACGTCCTTCTGGGTTTGATTCATCCAACTCAGTGTGAAATAAATCTTGAATGGCTCTTTCTATTTCGGTTTGAACAAAGAATTCTATTTCCTCGACCATAGGTGCCAAATCTGAATTGGGCAATTCTTCAGGATAGACCTTTGCACACCACTGACCAATTCTTCGTAGCTGATAACGAGGTCCTGGTAGTCCATTGAGAGGTACTCGAAGAGAAGTATCCGATCCAGATGATACTTTCCTCATGCATTTGGCATTGAATATTTCCTTAGATTCTTCTTCAGAATCAGATTCAGAAATGCAGGAGGATTCAGGTTTGGTGGGGGGAGAATCATGCCCTCCAACGAATGGTGGTTCTTGGAGTGTCCCAGTATCTGGTTGCTCCTCTATCGGATTATCACTTGAGAGGGCTGTAGCAGATTGATCATCAAAATGTGTTTCCTCCGGATGGTCTGCTGGAACTGTCTGCTTCGGTTGATCTGCTAACAGGCTCTGTTCTGGGTTCTCTTCAGTTGTATCAGAATTGATGATTGAGAAGGCTTGTTCGTCAGCACTTCGAGCTCCACTCGATCCTGCTCCATCTTTTCTGCTCTCTGATGGAATGAAACTTTCAGGATCTCCTGCAACTATTATCTTATCAGATGAAAGATTGAGAGTTGACTACCCGTCTGATTGAGCTGTCATCTTTCCTTTCTTCGCAGCCTCCTCTGCTAATCGATGAAGATCAGTAGCAAGATCTTCATTTGCATCCTTCAACGTCATATCTGCTGAAGGTTCTGCGGTGTCCTTATCCTCTGCTGGGATAGTATCTCCATCTGCTGTATTCTCTACTGCCTTGGATTGCTTCACTAGTTCTGCTGACATCTTATCCACTCTGCTAGTCTCTTCTGCTCTGCTAGCCTCTTCTGCTCTGCTAGCCTCATCCACAGGCTTTTCAGCAGCGTTCACTTCTGCAGCAGAATCCTTTGACAATTTTCTAGACTTCTTTTTACCCACATGTTCTTCATGTGCTTGCCTTACTTTCTCAGACTCCTGATCACGAGCATCAAATATCATTTGTTGTCTCATCTTCTTGAACTGTTTCTTCTCAAGTTCCTTTCGCTGAGCCTTTTCTCTTTTTCTTGGTTGCTTTGATTTCTTGCAAACACTCCTTTAAGCATCTGGAAGATAATGGAGTATGGTCATGTTGGTCCCGGATATCAGGGTATACTTTGGCAGCGGAAAATACGTAAGTTCGTTTCTTGCACTCTGCTGGTTACACAACTGACTGGGACCTTGTCAGCTGGTAAGTCAACTGGCAACTGAGTATTCAGCTGACTGGCAACTGGCTGGTCAGCTGATGACTCAGGACTTAGAAACTTTTAGAGTCGAGTTTGCACAGTTATAAACTGGTTTCAGCTATACTCCAGCACTTGTGTGCTAGGTTTTAAATACGAATGTAAATGCTGAAAGCAATAAATAACAAGGATATTTTATAGTGGTTCGATCAACTGATCTACGTCCACTCTCCAGTCGAAGCACTGGAAATTCACTAAAAAGAGTAATCCGGTACAAGATTTCCTACGATCTATTTCCAGCTGGTAGATGCCTCGTCTACCAGTCCACTGGATCAACCGCTCCCGGTCCTTGTCCTTCTTCAACTCTCGTCAGATGGATGGAGTGCGAGCACGTCACTTCAACCTCCTCCTCCGACTGATTGGGTGTTGAGTTCTCCCAAGAACTTGACTCTTGCTGGCGGCAAAACTGCCCGTAATAACTCTGGAGCTGGCTGGCTCAAGAGCTGCTATGTTCTTCCTCGGAATGAGAAAGAACACCAAATGAGATCAATAACTCACAAGCTAGAAGCTTGGAGTCTCGTGTTCAAATGATTGACACACGGAGTAGCTTTAAGAAAAGCCTCGAAAGATTTCTTATTCGCTGATATGAATGCGTTTGAGCTTTCGGTAGGTCAAGAGTGGCTAAGAGTGGGCAAGAGTATTGAATGCTGTTGGATCTCACGTATTTATAGACGTGAGATTCAGATTCAAATACTAGCCGTTTGGACACATCCGGAAAAGTCTCTGTCCTCGCATGTCCTTCTGCAGGCGGCAGGTAGGAATTTCCGGAAAGCGCCATACCTTTGATCGCTTTATCTGACACAGATCTCTTTGTGTCAGAACGACTCTATTCGTCAGTACGAGGAATCGGAACTGGTGTCTTGAACTGATAGACTTTAAGGTATCCTCCTTAAAGTCATACTCTGTCAGTTAATTCCTCGACGAATCTTCTTTTTGTCTCTAAGACTCTGGGAGAGCGAATCTTGAATTCTGCTGATAACCTCCGACTGGTAGATCATACTGGTGATCTTGTGCTGGCAGTCTCTGCTGGTGACTTTCCTTAGCACAATCAAGGTCTACCAATTCGTCTGATGTTATCTCTTGGAATCTCCCGTGACTGGTGGCTTCACCGCTGGTGAATAGTGTCAGCCAGAACACATATTCTGCTGGTAAGATCTCTCAGCCTCCTGCTGGTGAAATCTTCCCAACTGGTGAACAGTAACCAGTCAATAGCTCTACTCCATACTGATGAACAGTGTCAGCATGAGTATTCGTCAGTCGCTTGCTGGTGAGACTTCTCTCAACTGGTAAGCACATCTCATGCTGGTGAACAGTAGCCAGCATGAGTCTTGATCAGCTGCGACTTACAACTCAAAATACCTATACAGGACTTTACATTTGAGACTAGAGCTATTCTAGAGACAAACTGACGCTGGTTGGACTTAGGATTTGATCCACCAAAACACTTAAACACCAAATCTAGGATCTAAGCTATCAACTGGAGAAGGGAAACTTAGCCAGATTTCCCAACAATTTCCCCCTTTTTGGTGCGATCAAAGCCTAACCAGCGAGCACTCAGCTGATGAGGAAAGTTACAAAGCATTTCTGGGTTTTTACAAATAAACCTATCAGATCTAAACCCATGAGACTACTTCCTCACATCAGCTCTAACCTAAAAATCTTCCCCCTCAAACTGGGAGAGATATTGCTCAATTAAATTATGAAGTAAAACTCTGAGCCAGGTTAGAATCAACAAAGTATCAAAATGAGTGCTGGTGCTGATTACACTGAATGTGTAAGTTCAGCTGGTAAGTAAAAAATTGACATTAGTTGGACAATGAGAAATTGTCGTCAACCCGTCAGTAATCAATCCATTAATGATGTTACAATTACAAGTACAGGATTAAAAACTGACTAGTCTAACTGATACAAAATTACTTACACAAAAAATGAAGAGTACAAGACTTATGGCTGAGATGAGGATCCAGGTGATTGATTGCGATTTGCTAAATTCCTCAAGATCTCTGTAAGAGCCGCCATATCTTGTTCCCTCTTCAAGCGCTCCTCAGCAGCAATGCGACGCTCTTCCGCAGCAAGCCGAGCCCTCTCCTCATCAGCGACTGCTCGCGCCCTTTCCCCCTCTTGGATCCGCGCCAAAAAGGAGTTCACCCCAGAGGTGAAAGCCTCCATTTATTGCGCCATCTCTGCTCGGTAGGAAGAAAAGCGCTGGTCCATCCTGGCATCAATGAGAGCAACCAGTTGCGCAGGCGGATGGACCTCAGAGAGAGGCTCTGCTGACAGCTCCATCGAAGTAGAGGGCACACCAGATGAGGCCTCAGCCATCTCAGTGTCAGCTCCAGTTGGCCTCTCCACTACTGGCTCTGCAGCGGCTGATGCTTCTGCTGGGACTGCAGCGGCTGCTGATGCTGACTCCTCAGCTGATTCCTCCACCAGCATCTCAGCTGATGCTGGCGGGAATTGTTCGGAAACGGTGGGTGTATCAACTTCCACCACCTGCCAGTCGATGTGTTCAAGGGATACAACATTGGGAACACCAGCGACTGCAGTGGTCAGCCACCAAGGGCGGGATGGATCTTCCTCCACCACATGATCAATTAGCAACTCAGTGGCTGCCATATCGAACAGACGGGCAAAGTAGAGGAGGAGCGGTGGGAGGGCAATCAGTATTCGGATCCTTCGGAGAGCGTAGACCACCTGAAAGCCCCGGCTGGTGCGGTGGAACTGGAGAAAGGGCACTTGGACATGCCTTGGCTTCGGGAGTCCTGAGCTGCCAGTCCTTAGGCGATAATCAAGAATCTTCTGCACTCGCCGCCGGACACGCCTAAGGGACAAGGGCTCTGGCTCGTCAGTTAATGTATCCATGAATTCATCCGCCCAGGCCTCTTCATTCCTCCAGTATTCCAGTCCCAGTCTAGCGTACAGAACTGAGCGTTTCTCCACCGTGAGATACCGCTCCACACGGTCAAAGATCCTCCATCACCGCAGCTCACAGTATAGAGTCGGGTTGACAAACCACAGATACCGGAAGTCATTGAACATGTCGAGATCAACGGCATCCTCGACCTCCACTGTGATATTTTCTGCGTACTCATACAGAGTACGGTTGTAGAACTCCATCGGCCTCAGGGGCAGGCACCAGTCCTGGATGCGGGAAGCTAAGACCGACTGGTGGGGGAGCCCGCGGAGGGGAATGATGTTGAGAATGCTGTAGTCAGGCACTTGAGAGGTGTCGAAGGCCTCTTCCCCGCGTAACTCCCACCGATGGGGTCCATTGACCATCTCCTCATATTCATCAGCGTCGACCACGTTGTAATTGAGGACGCTGACGGTTATGTCACGTCGTGGTCGCGAATCAGCACGTCGAGGCTGTGCTGGTGAGGATGTCGCTGGTCGTCCAGAAGTTGAGGCTCCTTGGGACTGTTGACGACCGAGCTGAGCCTTCCCTTCCTTTGCAAAATCTGGGAACAGGTTCCTTGGCTCCATCCTCTGGATTGTGGAGTGCTGGACAACTGGTGGCTCTCCTTCTTCAGAATCATCAGAGATAACAATGGGAGCCTTCCCAGAAGTCCTTGCACCAGTCTCCACATCCATCTCTTCTTCCTTCTCTGCCTCCTTCTCCTCCTTCTCCTCCGCCAGTTTTTCCGGGGTGGTCGCCCGCTCATCAACTCCTCCGCTGGCAACCCCTTGCACTGCCAGCGGGCCTTCTTCGGCAACTCTGCTTCCGCTGGCATCCCCTTGCGCAGCCAGCGGATCCTCGTCTTTAGCATTAGCACCGCTGGCATCCTCTTGCGCAGCCAGCGGGCTCCCAGCCTCTTCCTCATCCGGCTGGTAGTGCTCGACTATGGACATGATGTCCTCGTCGACTCCCATCACCAGCAGGCGCTGATATGTATCTTCTGCTAAAATCTCGCCTGGTGGTGGGGAAGCTGGGGGGCTGGCACTTGGACTTTCATCAGCCTTTCCTTTGCCCTTGCTTGCCAGCCTCAGCTGTTCAGCCAGCTCCTCCTGGCGCCTGGCTTCATGCTCAGCCTGCACCTTGGCATAGGCTTCATCGCGGGCTGCCAGCTCAGCCTCTAATTTTCGCTGGGCTGCCAAGGCCTTCAGCCTTGCCTTGGCTTGCTTCCTCCTGACAATGGAGGCACTTCTCTCCTTCTTAGCCTGCTCCATCACCAGCTGAGCTCTGGTTTGGACCCTCTTCCTCTTCCGGGTCATAATCTCCAGCTGCTCCTCCTGGGTCTGTCCCAATATGTTCCTTGGAGCTGGACCAAGAACCAGTGCCTGATGTGGCTGCTGATGCTGATGCTTCTTGGGTCTTTTGGGCTTCTTCTGGGATGGCTCGTCAGAAGGGACGATGCGGATGTCCCGGGGATGGATGCTAGTGGCCGCTTCCACTGCATCTCCCAGCTGGGCGAAGAGACGCTCAGTCTCTCGCTGGCGCTTGAGCGCAGCCCTTTCTTCTTCAGTCAGCGGGCGAGCCATAACTGGCAGTTGCTCGCCCTCATTCACCTCATCTTCCTCAGAGACACCCTCACAAGGATTCACTGAGGTCTTCCCCTTCAGCCTCCTGGGCTTCTTGTAGTCTGGGCGGGGGAGTTTGGCTTGCTCCTTGGTCGGAGGGATGAAGTCCGAACTGACCAATTGCTCACCCTGGTCCACCCCATCACCCAACTCCATCTCCAGTAGGCGGCTGATACGAAGCCCAAAGGATACGGAATGGGCAAACCTCCCTTTAATCGGAACGTCGATGTTCCTGCCGACGTTTTCCAGGATCCGGCCGTAAAGGAATTCGGCCCAGTTCCCTTGAATCCCGTCAGCAAGGGCACTCATCACGGAGAACTTCCGGATGCTCAGCTCTGCGTACGACCCCACTTCGCACTGTAGCATTCGTACGACTATGTCGCACACCATCTGCCAAAACTCGTCCATCTCGAACTTTCTCATTCCAGTCCGGAAGGTGGTCACCTCCGCCTTCTTCCACTGGGTCCAGCGCTTCTGGAACTCGACGGTGTTGTTCTGAAGGTAGGTAGCCACATCCTCGCCTTCGTTCCTTAGCCCGAACATCTCGGCGAGGTACTCGGGGGAGACGGTGATCAGGTGTCCAAACACCGAAGTGGTGAAGGACCGTTCGCCGTCGGCGATCACCGCCCGTGCGTAGAACTCCGCCACCAGGTGCGGATGGAAAGTCTGGGGCGCCGCCGTCAGATACTGTCGGAGGCCTTCATGATCGATCATCTCGATCAGCTCCTCCCCATAGTTCTTTCTGGCCAATTTTTCGTTGAGGATCTTTTCCTTTTGAACTTGTGCGGCTCTGACTTGGGCATTTGACAACCGATCACGGGTTGCCGGCTTGTTCAGGGCAACAAGTCGCGCGAACGGATAAGTATAGTCAATATCCTCAATCTTCACAATGCCGGTGTACGTCGGCATGTGCTGCTCGGCAACTGGTAGTCTGGGCTCACCAGACGATGAAGATGTGGAAGGTGGGTTGTCTTCCGGGGGATTATCAGTTGGGGGGCGTGAAGATGAAGCCATAATCTCAGGAAACTTAAGAATTTTGAGAGAGAATGAGAGAGATTAGGGCTGGAAAAATGTGAAGGATCGTAAAAGGTTTCTCCGGTGAGGGACCTCGAGTATTTATACTCGAGTCCATGCAGGAGTCTACGACCAGGATCAACGCTCAGTACGCGGAGATCTACGGTCATCAGCAGGCCCGATTCCCTGTGTTGACGGGCGTGGTCGTGCTGACGTGCTGCACGACGTGGTGCTGACGTGGTGCGCTGCAGTTGGTGGAAACCAAACGTCGGACTGCGCAGCCACTGTGCACATTAAATGTGGCATTAAATGCCGCATTAAATTCGGAGATCCGCATACGCCATCGGATTCGAACGATCCCGCCATTTCTGCGACAGCTGGCTTGGCTGGGCATCACCAGCATACGCCAGTCGCATACTTCCCCCTAACTGGTTGGCCTCTTCATCAGTTGGCAACTGATACCACATGCTTATAATACATTCTGCTGGCAAACTCATCAGTTAGCAACTGATACCACTTATTGAAGAGCCATTTCTTCACTTGATGATAATTTCTTCAGTTAGCAGCTGATACCCCCTTGTAGATATACATCATCAGTTAGCAACTGAGACCACTTGAGTAATCAACCACTTGCTGGTAGCACGTCCTGCTGGCAAACTCAACAGTTAGCAACTGATATCACTTAATGATCAGACTAGTGACCTTAACCAAATTGAGAGCTTGGACTCAATTTTCGCCAGTCGTGGGAATGACCACCAGTTATCTGCTGGCAACTGGAAGTGGATCCATTTCTTCAACACTGCTAGAAGGTGGCAGCTGGGACCCAATTTCGCTTCAGCGGAAGATAAAAGCTGACAATTGAGGAATAAGTTCCGCCAGTAGATACCACCTGTGGTTGAAAGACACCACTAGTCGAGAAACCACTTGTTGGGAAACAACATACGAGGAATGTGAAACGACTAAGAGCTTGGACTCAGTCGTAATCAGCATCCACCAGAAGATCAAGAACAGAATGAGAGCTTGGACTCATTCTTCCTCATCATTAAGGCTCGCATCAATCTCCATAAGACCGAGTTTGATGCACAACTCCTTGAATCTTGCTTCTGGCAGGGGCTTTGTGAAGATGTCAGCCAGTTGATCTTCAGTACAAATGTAGTCCACGCTGACATCCTTCTTCTCGACATGATCACGAATGAAGTGATGTCGAATGTCTATGTGCTTGGTCCTGGAGTGATGAACCGGATTCTTCGTGATGCACATAGCACTGTTGTTGTCGCAATAAATAGGAACACAGCCAGTGTCCACTTCATAATCAGCCAGTTGTTGCTTGAGCCAAATAATTTGAGCACAGCAACTGGCAGCGGCAACATACTCAGCCTCAGTGGTGGAAGTAGCTACAGAGTGCTGCTTCTTGCTGAACCAGCTAATCAGCTTGTGTCCGAGAAACTGACACGTACCACTGGTACTCTTGCGGTCAATACGGCATCCAGCGAAATCTGAATCTGAATATCCGATAAGCGTAAGCTCATCATTTCTGGGATACCATATTCCAAGAGATTCTGTCCCCTTCAGATATTTCACAATCCGTTTAGCAGCTTCCATGTGTGACTTCTTAGGATTAGCTTGAAATCTGGCACACACTCCGACTGAATACGAAATGTCGGGTCTGCTGGCAGTGAGATAGAGGAGTGATCCAATAATTCCTCGGTATATAGTAGGATCAACTGATTCCCCTTGCTCATCAAGAAATATCTGGCAGCTGGTACTCATCGGGATCCTTAGAGACTTAGTCTTCTCTGGGCAATATTTCTGAATAAGATCCTTGGTATACTTCCGCTGGCTGATAAAAATACCATCAGCTGATTGCTGGACTTGAAGTCCTAGGAAGTATGTTAACTTGCCCATCATACTCATCTGGAATGAGGTCTGCATCAGTTGAGAAAACTTCTCACAAAGAGTTATATTCTTCGACCCGAAAATAATGTCATCGACATAGATCTGCACCATCAGCATGTCAGCTCCATCGTTGAGAAGAAAGAGAGTCCGATCGATCTTCCCTTTTCGAAATCCATTGCTGGTGAGGAACTGAGATAGTGTATCATACCAAGCCCTGGGCGCCTGTTTCAATCCATACAGGGCCTTTCTCAGCTTGTATACCTTGGTGCCAATTTCGAATCCAGGAGGTTGCTCTACATATACCTCCTCCTTTAGCTCGCCATTCAAGAATGCGCTCTTCACGTCCATCTGGAACACCGTGAAGCCGTGATACGCTGCATAGGCCAAAAACAGCCGTATCGCCTCCATTCTGGCAACTGGTGCGAAGGTCTCATCAAAATCGATCCCTTCACACTGTCTATAGCCCTTTGCTACTAGACGCGCTTTGTTCCGGACCACAATGCCATCTTCATCTCGCTTGTTCTTGAAAACCCACTTGGTGCCGATCACTGACTGGTGTGATGGTCTCTCTACCAAGTCCCAAACGTTGTTGCGAGTGAACTCCGCAAGCTCTTCGTGCATGGCATTGATCCAATCTGCAGATTCGAGCGCATCTTTGATGGACGTAGGTTCCATCTGAGAGATAAAGCAAGATAAAAGCGCTCTGCCGAGTCGAGTCTGGACAGAACCTTCCGGATCACCGAGAATAGCATCAGATGGGTGATCCCTCAGCCATTTGGGAGGACCAGCGACTGCTGGTGCCGGCTGTGAAACAGGTTCTTCTGTCCTGGCGACTGGTGCTTCCACATTTCCACCAGTCAGAGCTGCAACAGCAGCTGGTGCTGGACCTTCACCAGTTGGAACAACTTCATCAGCATCACCTTCTGACTGGTTGTCTGAATCTCCACCAATGTTGTCAGCATCAGCTGGAACATCCTCTCCAGCTGGTCCATCACTGCCTTCTTCTTCAAAAAGGCCAGTAGGGATTCCCCCTAGATTGTTACTGGGTCCACTCAGGGAGATTGAGTGTAAGGTCTCAGCAAGGTCATTTGCATCACCGACCCTCTCAGGTTGCTGATGGGCACCTGAGGTAACTGGTTGTGAAGATGATCCATTCATCGGTCTAGTCGAACCAGTTGGTTGAGCATTGGAAGAATTCCTGCCCAACTGGTCATTGACATCATTGACCTCAGGAACATCTTCAGCCAGTTGGCGTAAGGTCCTGCGCACTAAAGTAGCTTCATCAAAAACAACATTGCATGTTATTTCCACAAGCTGGGTCGTCTTGTTAAATACTCTATAGCCCTTGTGAGAGGGGTGTCCATATCCGACAAACACACCCTCATCAGCTTTAGGCGAGAAAGCATTTAAGTTCGACTTCCCATTATTATGGATATAACATGGAGAACCGAATGCACGAAGATGAGCTAAAGTAGGCTTACGACCGAAGTACACTTCGTAGGGAGTTTTCTGAAGTCTGTCGTTGATCCCGCTCCTATTCTGAGTATAGCAAGCAGTCACCAACGCCTCTCCCCAGAAACTCTGACCCAAACCAGACTCAGCCAGCATGGATCGGACTGCTTCCTTCAGCGTCCTGTTCCTACGTTCTGCCAGTCCATTCTGCTGCGGTTGCCTTGGAGTAGATCTCTCATGTTTGATCCCGGCCTCCGCGCAAAAATCCATCAGCGGACCGTTGCAGAATTCAGTCCCATTGTCCGAACGAATTCGCTTCACGACAGCTTCTCTCTGCTTCTGAGCTTGGATGATCAACTCTGGAAGAATCACCTTCACCTCATCCTTTGTTCTGAGAAGCTTCACCCATGTATAGCGCGAGTAGTCATCGACTACCACCAGCGAATATCGTCTTCCTCCAATGGTTTGCGGCGTTACTGGTCCAAACAGGTCCATATGTAACAGCTCGAGTACCTGACTGGTACTAGGGTGAACTGGCGACTGGCTCTTGAAGGATTTCTTGGTCTGTTTGCCTTGCTGGCAGGCCTTGCAAATCCCTTCCTTCTTGAACCCGCCCTTGGGAAGACCATCTACAAGATCATGCTTGGTTAGATAATTAATAGTTTTGAAATTCAAATGACTTAACCTTTTGTGCCACAGCCAGTTGGTCTCCATGGAACTGGTGGCAACAAAGCATGTATCAGTCTTCCCGCTATGCCAGTCAACGACATACAACCCTCCTTTGCGGACACCTTTCAGCTTGGTCTCGCCAGATTCTTCATTCTTGATCTGGCACCCGGATTTGTCAAACACAATGGTGTAACCATTGTCGCACAGCTGGCTGATGCTCAGGAGGTTGTGCTTCAGGTTGGTAACAAGGGACACGTTGACAATACGCACATCATCCTTCTCTATGCATCCCTTGCTGATAACTCTGCCCTTGGAGTTATCACCAAAAATAACTGGAGGTCCTCTGACCTTGGTGAGCTCCGAAAACAAGAAAAATGAAATCATTTAGGTCCCCGATCATCAGCGGGTCCTG
>JAPKLW010000197.1:583200-598094 GCA_026898455.1 Plectranthus barbatus
TAAATAACAAGGATATTTTATAGTGGTTCGATCAACTGATCTACGTCCACTCTCCAGTCGAAGCACTGGAAATTCACTAAAAAGAGTAATCCGGTACAAGATTTCCTACGATCTATTTCCAGCTGGTAGATGCCTCGTCTACCAGTCCACTGGATCAACCGCTCCCGGTCCTTGTCCTTCTTCAACTCTCGTCAGATGGATGGAGTGCGAGCACGTCACTTCAACCTCCTCCTCCGACTGATTGGGTGTTGAGTTCTCCCAAGAACTTGACTCTTGCTGGCGGCAAAACTGCCCGTAATAACTCTGGAGCTGGCTGGCTCAAGAGCTGCTATGTTCTTCCTCGGAATGAGAAAGAACACCAAATGAGATCAATAACTCACAAGCTAGAAGCTTGGAGTCTCGTGTTCAAATGATTGACACACGGAGTAGCTTTAAGAAAAGCCTCGAAAGATTTCTTATTCGCTGATATGAATGCGTTTGAGCTTTCGGTAGGTCAAGAGTGGCTAAGAGTGGGCAAGAGTATTGAATGCTGTTGGATCTCACGTATTTATAGACGTGAGATTCAGATTCAAATACTAGCCGTTTGGACACATCCGGAAAAGTCTCTGTCCTCGCATGTCCTTCTGCAGGCGGCAGGTAGGAATTTCCGGAAAGCGCCATACCTTTGATCGCTTTATCTGACACAGATCTCTTTGTGTCAGAACGACTCTATTCGTCAGTACGAGGAATCGGAACTGGTGTCTTGAACTGATAGACTTTAAGGTATCCTCCTTAAAGTCATACTCTGTCAGTTAATTCCTCGACGAATCTTCTTTTTGTCTCTAAGACTCTGGGAGAGCGAATCTTGAATTCTGCTGATAACCTCCGACTGGTAGATCATACTGGTGATCTTGTGCTGGCAGTCTCTGCTGGTGACTTTCCTTAGCACAATCAAGGTCTACCAATTCGTCTGATGTTATCTCTTGGAATCTCCCGTGACTGGTGGCTTCACCGCTGGTGAATAGTGTCAGCCAGAACACATATTCTGCTGGTAAGATCTCTCAGCCTCCTGCTGGTGAAATCTTCCCAACTGGTGAACAGTAACCAGTCAATAGCTCTACTCCATACTGATGAACAGTGTCAGCATGAGTATTCGTCAGTCGCTTGCTGGTGAGACTTCTCTCAACTGGTAAGCACATCTCATGCTGGTGAACAGTAGCCAGCATGAGTCTTGATCAGCTGCGACTTACAACTCAAAATACCTATACAGGACTTTACATTTGAGACTAGAGCTATTCTAGAGACAAACTGACGCTGGTTGGACATAGGATTTGATCCACCAAAACACTTAAACACCAAATCTAGGATCTAAGCTATCAACTGGAGAAGGGAAACTTAGCCAGATTTCCCAACAGGTCATCATCTGCATTCCTCTTCTCTGTTCTATCTTCAGCAGACTTCTTTCCCTTCTCAGGAATCTCGGATTCCTCCTTATCCGATGCGAGCACCAATTTCCTCCTTGTCTTCTTTCTTGCTTGCTTCTCAGGGGAAGTGATATTTGACCTCTTCTTTGATGGAATGGGTAAGGCCATTGTCCCAAGAACTAAGGGAAGTTGTTCGGCCTCTCTTTCGGTCATGATCTCATTAATCTGCTCCACAGGAAGATTTCCTAACTTCTCGATTTCTTCAAGATTTTTAAAACAGTGCTCTGTTTCAGCATTCATTCTCAACAATGCTATTTCTTCTTCTGTCATCGGGATGGAGGATTGGAGTACCTGGACCGCTAGACTTGCTTCTTCAGGTTCCTCAGGAGAGGTTGGTTTATCCTTGTCCACATTGGATTTCCCTTTCAGCTTTCGAGGATTTCTAGCATTGACCGGCTTAGGCTCTTTTCTTGTTACTGGAATGTAGTCTGTGGAAATAGGTGCTACTCCACGATCTACTCCTGTGTTAGTGAACAATATTTCCAAGAATTTACTAATCTTCAACCCAAAGTTCACAATTGAAGAGAATGTTCCATCTATCTCCATATGTGCATTCTTCTTGGCATGCTCTGCCCACCGCTCAAATATGAATTGAGCCCAATTTCCCTGAATATTGTCGATCAATGCCATCATCAGGGCATATTTCATAACCAAAAGCTCCGAATAAGAACCAGCATCGCACTGGAGCATCTTTATCACTATCTCTGCAAGCAGTTTGTACTCCTCTGACAAAGTGTTGATTGGAGTGGCAACCTTAAACGTACTTGCTTGCCCTTTCTCTCCTGTCTTTTTCCAAAGGTTCCAACACCTTTGCATTTCAGCAACATCATTCACCTTATATTGAGAGATCTTGGCTCCATAATTTCTAAGTCCAAAAGTTCTAGACATCAATTCAGCGTTTACTTCTACAATGTTCCCATACACACATGTCTTAAACGACTTCTGATCATCACTTATGACAGCTCTAGCATAAAATTCAGAAACCATATGCGGATGAAATTGATCAAGTTCAGCAGAGAGGTACTTTACCAGTAACTCGGAATCAAGAAGATTCAAGATCCATTTGGGAAAGTGCTTAATGGCGAGAGGCATGTACAGGATTCTGTCTTTCATGATCTGTGCCACTCGTCTCTGCTCCGCCGAGTGATCGGATAATATCTTCCGTCTAGCCAGAGTCACTAATTTGCCGTAGGGAATGGACTCATCAATGTCTTCCTTCTTCTCAATCCCAGTAAAACCGGGTGCATGTCGCACATGCAGGGGTGAACTCGCAATGGATGGATAGATAAATGCGGGTTGTTGAAATTGGAGTGTTTCTGAGTTTTCTGATGGCGATGATTCTGTGTTCAGAGAACGGTTTGACTCTTGATTTGGAGAAGTTGGAGAATTTTGGTTCGAAGCCATGGTTGGGAATTTTAGTGAGGCTGAGGGGTTTTGAGAGGGTTTTGCAAGGATGAGAGGCGAAGGGTTTCAGAAAAGTGATAGAGATTTGAAATCAGAAAAGTGATAGAGAAGGTGAAATCTGAAATATGAGAGGGAATTGACGGTGAGGATTGCTTCCGTTTTAATTTCAATCAACGGCTGGGGTAGGTAGTCAGATCGTGTGAGTATGCACGTTCTCCGGAACTTGAGTGCTGGTGACGTGGCACAACCTAATTCGTCGCCGCCGTCTGCGCACATTAAATGTATCTCTTTATGAAAAGCAATCTCCAGCGTCTGATTGAAATCTTCAGCAGCCAGAATTAGTAGGATTGATCAGGAACTACCACATATTCCAAAACATCGCCATATTTCAACATATAAAATTCATTCTCCTCCATTGCATTTCATGCATGATCGTAATCAATTACGATTTGACCTTTACTTTAAGGGATTACTTCTCTCCTCAGGGCAACCGTTCGAATTCCGTGATGAGCAGTAACCATAAGTATCACTATAAATAGTATGATCTTGTGATTCGTTTGATACGGTTTCTTGCGACCTTTGCTTCTCTTCTCATTCTTTCTATCAACAGAAATATTTTCTTTAAGAAAATATGGAACCCGCCCAGGCTCTCTTTATTCCAAGAACCCGAATTCTTTGTGATTCTGGTTTATATGAAGAATATGAAGCAGAGTACCATGTGGCAGAGGGGACTATGTCAAGTCTCCATGCCAGTGGTGTGGGCAGATTCGTGTCTTTCACTCCCCATTCGTTCCACAGGGAACATCTTCAGCATTTCATTCGATCGAGCGAACCCGTTGGAGACTCCATTGTTGGTGTCTTCAGGAACCAATTGGTGAGATGGACGGCTGACACTTTTGCCTCAGAGTTCTGCCTGCCGAGGGGTCCGATTCCCATCATGGGTTATCACAACGAGGAGATAGCCCCTGAGTGGACGTCCTGGATGAAATGGAGAGCTTCCCCAGAGTTTGATTTCTCTCCAACTCCCTCAGCATATCACTTGCAACCTCGGTACAAGGTCCTGTTCGAAATCGTCTGTGGCATGATCGTCGGAGAAAATCCTGATGATATGATTTTCTCTCGCGAGATCTGAAAGGCCATGATGGCGATTGACGATCGGGCGGAGGTCGACTGGGCAACCTTCGTCTTTCAGAGGGTGCGGCAAAGTGTCCTGCAGTTCCCACATCTTCATCTCCCCTACGGGATGCCATTGAGTTAGCTTCTAGAGCGGAGATTTCAGGATCTCACTCTAGGTCCCTCGAAGCTTCGGGGGGTAGATTTTTATCCATTTATGCCGTTGCCACCCTTCTGATGTGGTTGTACCTTCTTTTCATGTACATAATTTTGTAAGTCCATATATAAAATGATATATATTTCATTCCGAGCAATCTTGTATATGCTAACTTGATATCAACTGTCTGCTTGATAATAACCTTGTAACAAACAGACCTCATAATAAAATCCACATTAACTCTGCTGAGTGGAACTCTGCTAAGGTCCTAGCATATGAATTTTTGAGCAGAGCTATTTACTCTGCTGAATATGTAGCAGAGACCACGTTCCCAAACATCTAGCAGATTGCTAAATTTTAGATGCGAGAGATAACAGTTGGGGGACTCCTGTCAGATGGATCGACGGTCTTGAATGCGTGCGTCCCTTCACGCGTCGGTTACTTTTCCAAGAAACACTTGACTGTTCTGACGTGGCATCTGTCAAGTCGTCGCAGCCGTATGTGTGTACAACATATAGCAGATGACCATTAACTATCTTTGACTGAATCGAATCGATTCTCAAGAGGATTCTCCTGTATTCATCGTCTCATATCCCGAGATATGAACCATCGTTGCTTCTTATCACTGCTTCAATTTGTCATAAGTAAAGAGTTACGACTTTTCTCTTTATAAATAGCCCTCTTGTGACGATCCTTATCACCACAAGTGTCCCTATCTGAACTCTTTTTCACTGCTACTCTCCAAAAAAAATCTTCAAAAGAATGGATTCGCCAGGTCAAACTCTGGAATTGCGTCGTAACCAGATTCTTCATGAGTCTGGATTGTATTCCCTGTATGTTAATGATTATATCGTGGCGGACACGGTGATGTCAAAACTCAACCGAAGTGGGTTGACCCAATTTGTCACGGCCACACCACGATCTTTCCACGGAGATATTCTCCGAGAATTTATCGAGGACTGCTCTGTGGAGGAAGGACTCATCTATGGTTCCTTCCGCAGCAAACTAGTCTGTTGGTCACCAGACTTCTTTTCTCGACGATTCGGCCTTCCCAGAGGTCCTGGGTCAGTGTTAAGCTACCGTTTGACAGAAGTAGCCCCTGAATGGTCATCGTGGCAGAAGTGGAGACGATCGCCTTTGTCAGAATTTTCCCTTTCTGTTTCAGCATACGAACTGCAGACTCCTTATTGGGTGCTCTTCCGCATTGCTCACAACATGTTGATGGGAGAAAACCTTGATGAAACTTCCTTCTCAAAGGAGACATGGCAGATCATGATGTCCATTGATGATGAGGTCGAGGTTGATTGGGCAAAATACATCTTTGACAGCGTTCGAGATTGTGTCCAATATTACCCTTCTGTGCCTTTGCTGAATGGAATGCAGCTCAGTTGGCTGCTGGAGCAGAGCTTTCCTCGGATAGCAGAAGGACGATCGAACCTCCTGGATACGGACTTCTTCCCGTTTAAGCCTCGTTCTCCCTAGAATGGGAAGCATGTTGTTGTTTTTCTATTTTCTCATCCTCCTTTGTAATGACATCTTTCAGTAAATGAAATGAAAAGATGTATGAAATATGCACAACTTTATGTTTCTGGCCTCCAATTTTGACGTCTGCTGAAAGATCAGCAACTATTGTCTTCTTAGCATTCTTTGCATTTGCAGTTTGTGAAGATGAATATTCTTCAACAGATGTATTCAACCTCCAGAATACTTAATGATGTCTTCATGAAATCCAAGAAATCCAGAAAGAATAAGAATATCATCTTATTCATCCAAAACATTGTCCAACTCCATAAGTCCCAGTTTAATACATAATTCTTTAAATCTGGTTTCTGGAAGTGGTTTTGTGAATATATCCGCTATTTGATCTTCGGTGCATATATAGCGAACATCGATATCTTTCTTTTCCTGATGATCTCGTATGAAGTGATGACGGATATCGATATGCTTGGTCCTAGAGTGGTGGACAGGATTCTTTGTGATGCACATGGCACTATTGTTGTCGCAGTAGATAGGCACACATTCGGGAGAGATCCCGTAATCTTGCAATTGTTGCCTTATCCAGAGAATTTGCGAACAGCAGCTAGCAGCAGCTACATACTCTACTTCAATGGTGGAGGTAGCAACAGAGTGCTGCTTTTTGCTGAACCAGCTAATGAGCTTGTGTCCCAGAAATTGACACGTGCCGCTCTTGCTTTTCCTATTGATTTTGCATCCTCCAAAATCAGAATCCGAATATCCCCTCAGAGCCAGACCATCTTCTCTAGGATACCAAATTCCTAGGCCTTCTGTGCACTTCAAGTAGCGCACAATCCGCTTAGCAGTGTCTAGATGCGCCTTCTTAGGATTTGCTTGATATCTAGCACACAATCCAACGGCATAAGATATGTCAGGTCTGCTGGCGGTGAGATATAGAAGTGAACCTATAATTCCTCTGTAAAGAATAGGATTCACATCCCCTTCTTCTTTCTCAAGTGCGGCTATACATGTCGTACTTATAGGAATTCGCAGGCTCTTCGTCTTTTCTGGGCAATATTTCGCAATCAAATCGCGAGTATACTTCTTTTGATGAATGAAAATCCCTTCTCTGCATTGTTGAACTTGTAATCCGAGAAAGTATGACATCTTTCCCATCATACTCATCTGGAAGTTGCTGGTCATGAGCTTTGAAAACTTGTCACATAATCCTTGATTTCTAGAGCCAAAAATAATGTCATCAACGTATATTTGCACCAGTAAAATATCTCCTTCATCTTCAATGCGAAAGAGAGTTTGATCAATCCTCCCTTTCTGAAAACCATTCTTTAATAAGAATTTGGATAGAGTTCCATACCAAGCTCTCGGTGCTTGTTTCAATCCATAGAGAGCCTTCTTGAGTCTGTATACTTGATTGCCATGCTCGAACCCTGGTGGTTGCTCGACATAGACTTCCTCCTTCAGCTCACCATTTAAAAAGGCACTTTTTACATCCATTTGCATAACGTCGAACTCATGGTAAGCAGCGTACGCAAGGAATAAACGAATGGCCTCCAGCCTGGCTACAGGAGCAAATGTTTCGTCATAATCTATTCCTTCGCATTGCCTGTATCCTTTAGCTACGAGTCTCGCCTTATTTATGATAACCGTGCCAGACTCGTCTTTCTTGTTTTTGAACACACATTTTGTGCCAATAACACTTTGATGTTCAGGTCTGTCTACCAGCTCCCACACATTGTTTCGTGTGAATTCTGCAAGTTCTTCATGCATAGCATTTGCCCAATCCGGATTTAGTAGAGCCTCTTCGATCTTTTTGGGTTCTTCGCTGGAGATATAGCAAGCTAGCATAGCGTTGCCTTGTCTTGTCATTATGGGATCATTGACATCTCCTATGATATCTTCAAGAGGATGGGCGCGCAACCATGTTGGTCTGACTGGTCTGACCACGTTTTCTTCCCTTGCGAGGCCATCATCTTGTACATTGTTCGCCAAAGCACCCTCCTGGTGCTCAGCATCTGGGATGACTTCAACCGGAATGACTGCTGCAGGATTTCCTACAACGGAAGCCTCTTCGGCAACTCTTTCAGCAACTGGAATCTCAGCAGCGCCTCTGCCAAGATCTTCATGAGTGGCTGTGCCTTCCCCATAAGGAATGTCCTTAGCAATCTCCTCTTCTTCATCATCAAACACCTCTAGAATAACTAATTCAATTATGGTGTTTGTAGGTTTGGCCTCAGCATGATCATTAGAATCACTGGCCTGGTCAGTAGTTTGGTCCCCTGCTGTGTGCGTCTGGTTTGGATTGCAGTCATTCATAGACTTAGTCGGATCAATATGCATATTCTCGAAAGAATTTAAAAATGTTTGATCATTGACATCATTAGTCTCATGATTGCTATCCTCTTTTCTTTTGTTTTCTCTGCGCACTAATGTAGACTCATAAAAAATAACATTGCATGTTATTTCCACAATACCAGTAATCTTATTCAATACCCTATAACCTTTATGAGTGGGATGTCCATAACCAAGAAGTACACCCTCATCTGATTTAGGTGAAAAGGTATTAAGCTTAGATTTTCCGTTATTGTGAATATAACATGTAGAACCGAAAGCACGTAGATGAGTTATGGAGGGCTTACGACCGTTGTACACTTCGTAGGGAGTTTTGTTGAATCTACTCGTGATAGCACTCCTATTCTGTGTGTAACATGCCGTCATGACTGCTTCACCCCAGTACTTAGCAGGAAGTTTGGAGTCTGCTAACATTGAGCGAACGGCTTCCTTCAACGTCCGATTCCTCCTTTCTACTAAACCATTCTGTAGAGGAGTCCTTGCTGTAGATCTTTCGTGTGATATTCCAGCTTCAGCACAGAAATCCATCAGCACTCCATTACAGAATTATGTTCCATTGTCAGATCGAATTCTCTTTACAGTAACTTCTTTACTGTTTTGCTCCTTGAGAATCAGTTCTGGCAGAATAAGTTTCACCTCATCCTTTGTCTTTAAAAGACGTACCCATGTGTACCTGGAGAAATCATCAACCACCACTAGTGTATATAGGCGTTTACTTACAGTGGGTGGAGTGACTGGACTGAAGAGATCCATATGAAGTAGCTCCAGAATCCTTTGTGATGTTTCTTTATCAGGATTTGTCTTAAAGGATGATTTGGTCTGCTTCCCTTGTTGACATGATTTGCATATTCCTTCCTTGCGGAAAGTCTCATTGGGCAGACCTACTACAAGCTTATTTTTGGCAAGGTAATTAATAGTTTTGAAATTTAAGTTATTGAACCTCTTATGCCATAGCCATGTTGTTTCCTCTTTATTTAGAGCTAGAAAGCAGGAATGTTGTTGATCGCTTTGCCAATCAACAATATACAAGCCACCCTTGCGGATGCCTCTTAGTTTTACTTCTCCTGAAATAGCATCAGCAATAGCACAACCAGTATTCATAAAGGATACGATATACCCGTTTTCACATAATTGGCTTATGCTGAGTAGATTATGCTTTAAGTTGGAGACGAGTGCCACATTGATGATTCTTAATCCGTTCCGTTCAATGCACCCTCTTCCAATGACTTCTCCTTCACTGTTGTCTCCGAACTTGACCTTGGGACCGTTAAATAGTCTTCTCATGTCTGAGAATAATTCCTCGTTCCCAGTCATATGAGCGGAGCAACCGCTGTCCAGGACCCACTCATTAGATATGCTCATTCCCGTAGCTCTCGAGTCCTGTTCCTGCAAGTGAATCAAGTTGATTTAGGTACCCGTTTAGTGTCGGGTCCTGCAGGATTAGCGTGAAGCATAGTTCCTTTCGGAACCCACATCATAGTGACTTTCAAGACTTTCGTCTTGGTTTCACGATTTACCACTTTCTTGACCTTTGGCTTAGCATTGTTAACATTACTATTTCCAGATGAAGGAAAGTACTTAGCCTTCCTTGCCCTTTGAAATGAAGATAGAATGGGCTCAAGCCTTGCATAGACATTTCTTCTATGCAGCATATTCTGCTGGTAGGTAGGTCTCACAACATTGTACTGTGCAGGCCTCCTCTGGTGAAAATTAGGATATACTATCCTTGTGTTGAAATCAGAACGCTCAGTATTCCTTGAGTTTGCTGAGTGAGGCTTAGCAGATGCTCTTGGATTCCTCTGCTGAAGTCTATTAAATGCATGCCTGTTATTCATCTTTTGATTCTTCTGCTGAGGCTTAGAATTGCATACAGCATTTATCCTTGAGTTCCTCTGCTGAGGTCCATTAGATAAAGGCTTAGCAAATTCTGAGTTTTGCCTCTGCTGAGATCCAGCAGACGAATAATTGGCTGTCTTTGGTATAGACCTCTGCTGAGATCCAATGGGCATATTCTGCGGCAGTCTATTCTTCGGTTTAGCTATTGGCTTAGCCTACGAAGTTTCAGCAGAATCTACTCCTTTACCCTTTTCAGCAGAGTTATGTCCAGCAGATACAAACAGAATTGGATTCTGTTTAGACGAATTATCATAGGGTTTTGACATTCTTTTTTGATGATTCGATCCAAGTCCAGACTTATCATAATGACGTCTTTGACTACTTACAAGGGCATTGAGAGCAGCATTGCTGGATGTGTACATGCAAATACAGTCCTCTTTGGGGTTACTCTTTAAAACATGATTCTCCTTTTTTAAGGTTTGAAATTTTTCTGATAGAAGAGAGAATTCTGCTTTTAATTTCGAGAGTTCCTCACTTTCTAACATCAGTCTCTCGACTTCCTCGGTCAAATTTGTAACTTTGAGTTTTAGTGAGGTATTTTCCCCAACGATTTCGTTTTTGATCTCATACATTTTTTAAAACTCTATTGACAACTTTGTCAAGTAATCTTCCTCGGAATCGAAAAATGATTTCTCCGATTCATCTATAATTGGATTGCTAGATGGGTTAGTTGGTAATACCTCAGCTTCCTCAGCAGCGAGGGCTGATTCATTAATTTGCTCAGCATCGTGGTCCGCATCAGCAAACTGATCTTCAACAATGTTTGCCATCAACACGAACAGTGCTTCTTCGCTATCTTCTTCTTCTGAAGAGCAGTAAAACTCCTCCTCATCAGCAATCTCCATCCTGGTCAGCAACGCCTTGGTTACTGCTTTAGCAGCGCGTCTTTCAAATCTTTGTTTCAGGCGTTCTCTTTCCTCTCTGCTGACCTTCGGGCAATCATGCTTCAAATGATCTGGAGAACCACATTCAAAACAAGTTCTAATTTTTCGCTCTACTAAGCGGTTAGATGATGGTGATTGGATCTCTTTCGCCTCTTTTTCAGCTTTCGCTTCATTCAGCATCCTCTGCATCCTTTTCATCTGTTCTTCCAGCTCATTGATCTTTAGATCAATAGGTTGTGTACCTGCACTGGAAGTACCTTCCTTTGAAGGGTGATGCTTGAGCAGATCTTTCTGGCTTATAGAAGGGCTTCTTTGTCTTGAATTTGCTGAAGTCCTTCTTAGCGATGTACGCTAAGTCTTCAGAGTTGCTAGCGAAATTTGATGCGGCTTGTGCTACAGCTGTTTCATTTTTCTTCGACTGCTGTATAATAAATTCGTGAGCTTTAAGTTGAGCAAATACCTCAAATGTAGTCAAGCTGTTGAGGTCTTTTTCACTTAAACTTGTCACTTTCACGAACCAGTCATCTCTTGGATATAGTTTGGAGATGATTTTGTTGTTCATCTCTCCATTATCATACTTCTTTCCAAGATTCCTGAGTTCTCCAATGATGGTGTTGAAGCGTTCCTCCATAATTTGTATGGTTTCACCTGCACACATAGAAAAGGATTCGTATTTGTCTACAGCTACCTGTAGTTTGTTACGTTTTATTTGATCCGTCTCCTGAGAAGACTCGAACACGTAGTGCCATATTTTCTTAGCAGTTTCAAAATCAAGCGCTTTTTCTTTCATCAGCTTTGGAAGGGAATCAAGAATCAATTTCTTTGCCACGTGCTCTAGTTGAGCTCTCTTTTTATCTTCACTTGTGTATTCATCAAACGGTTTAGGAACCATGTCAGGTCTCGGGGGTCTTGGTTCTCCTTTAGCAGCATCTTCAGCACGTCCATATCCTATAAAGGTGTTAGCTTTCATAATCTGAATAGGACCTCTTACCAGTACATCCGCCATCTCGGGATTTATGCTCTGAAGTTGTATGAGAGCCATATTCTTCCAAGATGAAAAATTCTCTCTGTCATACTGTCCAAGTGAATGGTTCATCATTCTGTATCCTTTGGAAGGATTTCCTGAGCTAGATAGATAAAACAGGGATAAGAGTGCAAGGAAAAGATAGATCAGGTCTCAAAGCGACTCAGAGGCAGTCAGTTTTTCAACCTCCTGCTCTGATACCACTTGTTGGTCCTCAAATATCAGAGTCGTCGTGATTAAAACTTAACACGAAATGCAGCGGAATAAATATACGTCACTTACACTTATCGTTGTTTACAAGATGTTTCTTAGCTCAAGTTATGATTTAAGTTAGTCTTCAGATATACGCTAGCAACTCTGTTGCTAGGTTTTAAATCAACTTTAAACAGTAAATAATAAAACAGTAAATGAACACAGGATTTTTATAGTGGTTCGATCCAAATAGATCTACGTCCACTCCTTAGCTAGTATGCTAAGTGTTTCACTAGAAAAGTATACAACAGTACAAGGATTCGCCAACACTTGCGGTAGGCGGCGAACTTTCGAACCGGCGTTGCACTTTTCCGATCACAGCTCCAGTCAAGTCAAGGGCACACCTTCGTAAAACTTGTCCTTCGCTATTGAGGCTTTTATAGTTTGCCCCTGAACTCAATAAATATGCGGCTAAAGCCCGTCAGAGTCAATCTTTTTCAAGAGTGACTGTTGGATCTTCCTAGGAAGGAAGTTATCCCAATGATTGAAGATTCTTAACGAAAGTTCAAGAATCTTCAAGGATGAGTGTCAGATATTCAATGAAAAGACACTCTAGGTTGTTGAAAGCTTTGAATGCACTTTTTATCACGAGCTTTCAACTGACTACTTTTCACTTGTTCGCTTTGTCAAAGAGTTCTCACACTTGTGTAGTTTGCGAATGTCTGTAGTGATAGAAGCAGTAGTCGTCTTCACTTTCGGACATGCCTTTTATAGATGGAGATTCAAACTTTGAATCTCCATATCCATTAGACTCAACGGCTCCTTGATCGGAGAGTGTTTGGTCTGTGACAGTTGCTTTTGTCTTTGACTTGTACTTTCCTAACTACTTCGGGAAAGTCTCGTCCTTTGTGTGAGCTTTTTGTCAGAAAGGCATTGAGACTTCAGCATCCTGTATATTGCTCTGCTAGGATCATTTGTTTAGCAGCTGAAGACTCTTGTTCAAACATAACTCTTTTATCCTTTGTTTGCTCGCTTATCTAGTCGTTTGCTGATTATTGATGAGTGCTAATATCTAAGCATTCTGCTGTTCAATGTCTTTTAGCAAACATCGTCTTCTCCGTATCTGCTAGGAATTCTTCTTAGCACACTAGTCTATTACAACTTAATATAAAACCTATACAGGACTTTACAGAGTATTGTAGTCTATCTAGAGTTTAGCAAATGATCGACCAACTACTAAGGTTTGATCCAACAAAACGTTTCACAAATAAATCCTAAGGGAGATTTTAGGAATAATTTTCCAACATTCACCAACTCAACTTCCACACTCCGGTGCTGCTCGGAGAGTCTCCTCACATTCTCTGTTTTGGCAGCAATATATTTTTAATAGGCCTTTGAAGTGGGAGCTGGAATTGACTCTTCTTCCATCTCAGCATGTGTAGGAAATACATGAGAGATTGGAGGTGCTGAGATAAGGGCAACAGGTATGGAGACATAGTCAGCTGGGGGGAGTTTGTGAGCATCTCGATAGGCATTCGTCGCATCATATGTTTGATCTCTGAAAGTGCAGATGGTCAGAAGCTTCATTCTGACTTCCTCCTTGTGCATCTGTCTGGTCTCAGCTTGAGCACTTCATTCTTTTGCCCAAACCTCCTCTGATCTCCAGATAGTCAGTCCTAATCTAGTCTTAATAACTGGAAGATCTTCATTATTGAGCTCATGCATGATAAGATCGAACCTCCTCCACCTTCTTAGCTATCCTCGTAGCACCTCACAGGCCTCTATCTCCTCAACCAAAATGTTAGAATAGAGGAGTCGAGTTTTCTTTAGTGATTCGACGCTCTATCCTTTTTCAAAATGTGGCCGACCAGGGGATTAGCTTGGCTTCCCGGATATCAGCAAAGTTAATTGGTAGACACCAATTTCTTAAGTGTTTAGATGAGTTTTCTGGATGTGAGAGCCTGCTTAGAGGATCCTTATACTCACCGAACTGAGTAGGCTTATAGATTTGATCTTTGGCCTTCGCATCCCATGGATGGTTGAAGGGATTCGTGAACTGAATCACGAAGTCCGTTTGCCAAGGATCGTTAATTGGAATATCAAAAATAAATTGCTATGCCTATGAATGATCCTAGCATGCTGCTATATTATTATGCATAAGAAAGTTTATGCGGAATACCTGGATTGATGAACTCTGAAGAACGAGTGCGCGGAGATTCCCTTGGATCTTTCCCACGCACAAAAATTTAATTCCTAATAGATTGAGGAAATAAATCTTGAGAAAATAAAACAATTATTTTCGAAAATAAGGAGAGAGAGAAGAAGGAAAAATCCTCCTGATTTGATCTTCTGATCTGTATCCCAACTCGATCTGAAAATTTGGTGAAGATTCTCTATCAGATCCCTTGCCCGGTTGAGAAGCATAATTTCCTCCTCGTTCTCAGATATTAGTCGATCACCACAGCTCCCAAAACCCGGTTTGCTGTGTGCAACTTATGATCTTGTGGTGTGTTGAGATCTGAGGAACTGAGGCCTATTTATAGGAAAATACTGAACTCCTATTGGGCTTGAGTTTCATGGGCGCCAGGGACCAGAATGCAAATAGCAAATAAGGCCTATCAATTAATTAATTCCCATATTCAACCCAGAATATAATTAATTAATTAATATTGATTCATTCCACAAGAGAATCAATACTGTCCTACCTATTTGCTACCACATTTTAAGGTACAGATTGCATGGGCTCGGTATATCCCCACATTTAAGGTTACAGACATTTGTTAATTAATTTAAGCTCTGACAAGTTATTTAATTAATTATCATCTTATATTCCTGAATCAATCCACTCAAAACTTTTTCACTTGTGCTTGAACTTAATCAGCCTGCAGGACTTAGCATAACGAACCTTTTGAGCTGTTCAGGGAATGTCACCATCC
>JAPKLW010000197.1:637246-673995 GCA_026898455.1 Plectranthus barbatus
CAAACTTTGAATCTCTATACCCGTTAGACACAACGGCTTCTTCATCCAAAAGGAGTTCGACTTTATCCGTCCTTTTCGGCTTCGTATAGTACTTTCCAACCTACTTCGAGAAAGTTTTTGTCCTTTGCTTGTACTTTTGTCAGAACAGTAGTATTAGCTATCGTTGCTAGATATAATCCTTGCTTATCATTCTCGGAGAATGCTGGAAAGATCTACTATGATATTTTGATTGCTACGTTTTTCTAGCAACCCGTTCTTCAATCTGCTGACTCCTTCAGCAGATGCGTATTTCTGCATTTAGGTCTTGACTTTTGATTGCTATTACTTAGCAATCTGATTGTATGCTAGCGAATGTTATCTCCTTTAGCATTCTGCTGCTCTTGCTTCTGACTGTTGAGTAAGACTCCTAGCAGTCTCTTCCTTAGCATATGATTGCTAACGCCTTAGCAATCAATCTTCTTAGCACTTGACCACTAACACCTCTAGTAGTCATTCTCGTATGTTGTTTTCTCTAGTAGCTACCATCTGCTGAGAACTCTTCTAGCATTCCGAACTTGCTTGAATTCTTATTTCTTTGTTCCATTTGCTGAATCCTTCAGCAAACTTCTCAAGCACTTCGTAATCTATTACAACTCGATATTTTTCCTAAATAGAACATTACATAAGAGTTGCTCGACTGTGCTACAATTCAGCAATGATCGACCAATCTACTAAGGCTTTGATTCAACAAAACCTTTTACAATTTTGATCTTAGGGAGGAATTCGCGAATAATTCCCTACAATTTCCCCCTTTTTGGTGCGATCAAAGCTTACTATCACTTGCTGAATCTAAGAGGAAAAATTTCTGAGTTTACAAAAATCTCTAAGTAACAGGGCAATTCAGGCAATCTAACTCAGAGTTTATCCAACTTAGTTCTAGCAGGATTGATTTTAATAAAATTCCCCCTCAACAAGTGTTGGGAAATATTTCTCGATTAAAAATATAAGTAAATGCTGCAAGGAATTCTAGCACCCAATTAAATCAGCAAGCATTCACAATCAATCCAAAGAAATATAATCTCAGCATCCACATGCATTTTTGTTGAATACACAGATAGTGTATATTAACTAAGACACACACGTAAAGTCAAAAGTGGACAATGAGAAATTGTCTATGTCTGATCCAGTTTCATTCATATGAGTGATCGTTACAAGTAAAATGAAACTAGAAAATATCAAAAAGAAATGTTACATAAGGATTGCTAAGATAAGAAATTCAGGCTTAAGAATCAGTAGCAGGCTTCTTCCCTTTGTCATACTCATCAAACTAGTTCATTGTCAGCTGCATGAACTTCTCGAGATAGGCCTTGCTAGCTTCCCTCTCCTTGACTTCTCTTTCCAGCTATTTAGCAACCTTTCCATTCTCCATTTCCAGCATTTTGATCTTAAGCTCCATCTCTTTCTTCTATAGATCTTCCAGAGCAAGTCTACGCTCTTCCTTAGCCGCAGCAACTGCCTCCTCTTCTTTCTTGCTCTCTGCTTCAACAAGTCTCCTCTCTTCCCCCTCTTTGATAGCATCCAAAAACGTGGCGGAGAAGGAGTTCATATTACGCACAATCTGTTGCTGGGACTCAGCAACCTTATCTTTCATCACTTCCATGTTGGTTTTCACTTCATACACACTTTCTTTGAATTCAGCAACTTCGGCTTGGACCTCAGACACTTCACTCCTGACCTCTTCAACTTCCCTCCTTATATCGGCCGCCTCCATTGGCACTCGTTCATTGATGGTAGATAGGGCATTTTGCACAGCAAATTGAACAGCAGAGTGAAAAACAAAGTTGAAGTCATCAGAACTTACCGGAGTAGCATCGAATGAAGAAGTTGTAGCTATCACAAGTTCTCGACTCTCAGTAGTGGTAGCTTCATCCATCACAACATCTTCAACACCATAAGCAGCTAAGTAGATAGATTCCTCTTCGACTAAGCGCTCTGCTTCCTCCATGGCTTTGATAATCTCTCCTTGAGCATCTGAGTAGCGAATTTCTTCAACAATTATGAACATGGTTGTGCTCTTGGCTTTAGCTATTTCAGCTTGGGCATCCAAGTAGCGAGCCTCCTCATCTATTATTCACTTGGCCGCATCCATGATCTGATCAGTCTCAGCAGCCTTAGCCTCCTCTGCTTGAGCCGCTTGTATTACGTCAAGGATGTCAAGTTCCAGAAACAAGACAAGTCTTTTATCTTTAGCGCTCAATTCTGCGACCTCACACTCAGCAGCTATGGCAGCCATCCTGGGTATTAGCCTTTCCTTCTTTATAGCCTCGTACTCTGCTTGGCGCTTATGGTATTCAGTAGTTGCTCTTGCTTGGCGCTTTGATTGTTCAATCCTGCCATCAGAGTACCCATCTGGAGCGAATGTAGACTTCGGCAAGGATGTGGATGTGTTGAACAGCCTGTGAGAACGAATTGCTTGCAGCCTTGCCATGACTTGTTTATCGGAAAATTGTTTAGACCCTGGCACTTAGTCTATCCAGTCATTGGCCCACTTTTCTTCTTGCCTCCAAAAATTCAAACCTTTCGTTGTGATCACCAGCATCATTTCCTCAAAGCAGAGCTGGTTCATCATATAGTCAAATTTGTTCCATCTCAGCATCTCCTCGCTCAATAACTTGCCTTCCAGTGTTGTCTCATCAAGTTCAGCAGAAAAGACGTTGGCTATGTCTCTTTCAACTTCGGCCAACACAAACTCCTCTATTTCTGAGAGCATGGAAAGTAGGTCAGAATTTACCTTCTCCTCTAGGAAGACAGGGGCACACCATTGAGCGATTCTTCAGAAATTGAATATTCGCCCTGGCAATCCTTTAAACGGAACTCGGAGTAGCTCATTGTTGCCGGTTGGGATCTTCCTCAAAAATTTTGCATCATATACATCCTCTGATTCTCCAACAGAATCGGAGTCAGAAAAACAAGAAGCTAAGAATGCTTGATCTTGTTCCATGTACCCTTCATTCCTCGCTTCAGCAGGAGTATCAGTGCTTGGCCTTGCCTCAGCAGGTATCTCCGTGCTAGGCCTCTCCTCAACAGGAACCTCTATGCTAGGCCTTGCCTCAGCATTTGCCTCTTCAGCTCTAGCAGATTTGCTAGCATCGGGTTCAGCATTATGTCCCGAGCCAGAAGCTTCATTGAATGCAACTTCCTCATCACTACTGTCTTCTCCTTGCGTGTCAGCAGCTTTCTTTATCAATACTCCTCCTTGAAGGCGGTTAGGAGCATCAAAAGCTCCGGTTTCCAGCAACATCTCGAAGTCTTGATTGGTCATGGCCTCCTGCTCAATCACTATTTCCTCTACTACTACGGGTGTGGGAATGGGAACCTCAGGAACCACCTTTTCCTTCCCTTTCTTAGCAGCAACAGCTGCCAGCTTCCTGGCTTCTTCAGCAGCTCGTGCTACCAATGCAGCAGCTTCATTGGCTGTTTGCTGATCAACAACCTTCTGTGCAGCACGCTCCTTATTAGCCTTCTTTACTTGCTCAAAATTTTGATCCCGCGCATTGAAAGTGATCTCCTCCATCGTTTTCTTGAATTTCTACTTCTCCTACAGCTGCCTTGATACCGTCCTCAACCTCTTCATCTCCCTTAAGGCTTTCAATCTCTCTGATAGAGGTTTAGAAGAGAGGGGAGATGGTGGTTCTTGAGTAGCAGCAATAGGAGTTTTGTTAGCAGTCTCCCTTTCAGTAGTCTTAACAAGCCTCCTTCTTGTTCTCATCTTCTTCTCAGGAGAGGTGGCTTCTTTCCTCTTCTTCGTGGGTATCGGCACTGCAATTGTACCCAAAATTTGAGCTGGCTGCTCAGCATGTTTCTTGGAAAGGATCTCCTCAATCTGCTCTACGGGCAGATCTCCTAGCTTTTCGATGTCTGCTAGGTCCTGAAAACATTGCTCTATCTCCGCAGCCTTCCGGAGAACAGCAATCTCCTTAGCAGATATGGGAATGGCCTACTCAAGCTACAGTTCGCTAAGATTGGAGGTCTTCATCTTCTTTTCCGGGGTCTTGTCTGTCGGGGTTGGCTGCTTCTTCATTTGTGGGATAAAGTCGGTCTGAAGCAGAGCCTCACCCTTATCAAGTTCATCCTCTGAAAAGATGATCTCCAGGAACTTACTTATTTTTAGTCCAAAGTTGACGTTGGACATAAACACTCTTGTCTCCTTGATCTTCAAATTTTTCTTTGCGTGGTCCAACCACCGCTCAAAGAAAAATTGCGCCCAATTCCCGTTGAAGCCATCAACTAGGGCCATCAAAACCGCATACTTCTTTGCTGACAACTCAGAATAAGAGCCGGCATCACATTGGAACATCTTCACAACCAAATCCGCAAGGGTTCTGAAGTCATCCTTGAATTGATTGGTGGGGGTTGCAACTTTCCAGGAGTTCTTTGGGTCCTCCTTGACCTCGAGACTCATCCACAGCTTCCACCTTGCATTCATCTCCTCTGTATTGACAACTTTGTAGGTGGAGACTCTTTCACCAGAATTGCAAAGACCACATGTCGCTGCAAGGACGTCAGCAGTCACCTTAATGTGAGTCCCGAACATAGAGGTCGTAAATGAGTTGTGGTCGTCTTAAAAAATCGCCAACCAAATGAGGATGAAACCTCATAGGCTCAGCAGACAGATACTGAACAAATTGCACCTTCACCAGGGTGTTCATCACTCACTTCGGAAATTGAACTGCAACAAGCGGGTGCACAAAATCCTATCTTTCATGATATGCGCAGCTCGCCTCTGAATGTGCGATAGCCCAGATTGCTCCTTTTTCTTGGCAAGAGAGACCAAGCGAGCATAGGGTATCTTGTCTTCAATATCGTCCTTCGTCTCTATCATGGTTAACTCTGGCACATGCCTCTCATGTAGCGTCGTTCCCTCAACAGGTTTATAGTAGAACTTGGGGAGATTCTTAGAAGGAGTGGAGGATTCAGGATTAGACATCTTTAGAAAATATTTGAGAGAGAATCAAAGATGGAAGATTTTGGGATGCTTAAGAGATTCTAGGGATTCAAATTTTCAGATTTCAGAAAGTTTGCAAAGATGAGCGAAGTAAGGTTAATATACCTTCTGAAAGCTAGATCTGACGGTTGGGGAAGAACCGCTTCAGATTCGATCGACGGGTTGGGAGATACGAGACTCTTCGTATGGTGACCCATGCCCCAAAATGCTCGAGTACTTTTGACATGTCGGCTCCTGATTTGTCACCGCTAGTTGCACGCATTAAATGCAGCATATCGGACACATCAATTCAAATTTAAATCATTCCCGCTTTGACTTCTAGGAGAGCGGAGATTGCTGAGAGCTTGGACTTAGCAATCTGCTAGTATTGGAAATCCTTAGCACTCAAATAGTCTGTTTGGATTCAGCATTTGGATCCTAGCATCCACATAATCTAGCATCCAAAATCTAGCATCCACTGCATCAATTGTTGGCACCATTTGTGATGCTTGTAGCAGAGCATTCACATGTTGTCTGCTGAGAGCTTGGACTCAGCAAACGTTCCTTACCACTTCTAGAGAACTATAGCATAACATTCCGGTGAAATGCTAAGAGCTAGGACTCAGCATTCACCCTCTAGCAGACGTCTGAACCACTTGTTGCTACACATTATTATATTCCTTAGCAATTGCTGAGAGCTTGGACTCAGCATCCAATTTTTTAGCAACAAAATCTCAGCAACAACACAAACATAAGCTTGGATACGTTTATCTCCTTCATCTCCGAAAATCCAAGAAATCCAAAAAGAATGAGAGTAAAGACTCATTCATCCACAGCATCTTCTAGCTCCATGAGGCCTAACTTTAGACATAACTCTTTAAATCTAGCCTCAGCAAGCGGCTTCATGAAGATATCTTCTAGCTGATCTTCAGTGCATATATATTGAACATCAATATCTTTCTTCTCTTGATGATCTCGAATGAAGTGATGTCGGATATCAATATGCTTCGTCCTTTAATGATGAACGGGGTTCTTCATTATGCACATAGCACTATTGTTATCACAGTAGATCGGCACACATTGAGGAGGAATGTCATAATCTTGCAATTGCTGCCGAATCCACGAGACTTGAGCACAACAACTAGTAGCTGCTACGTATTCAGCATCAATAGTAGACGTAGCCACGGAGTGCTGCTTCTTACTAAACCAACTAATCATCTTATGTCCAAGAAATTGGCATGTCCCGCTGGTCCTCTTCCTTTCAATTTTGCACCCTCCAAAGTCTAAATCTGAATAACCACTGAGTGCTAGCCCATCAGACCTTGAGTACCAAATTCCTAAGCCCTCGGTACACTTGAGATATCGAGTAATCCTCTTAGCAATGTCCAAATGTGACTTCTTCGGATTTGCTTGATAACTCGCGCATACACTAACAGAATAAGAAATATCTGGTCTGCTAGCTATTAAGTAAAGAAAAGATCCAATGATACCTCTATATAATGTAGGATTCATCAGTTCTCCTCCTTCATCGAGGCTTATCAGGCAGCTTGTGCTTAATGGAATCCTTAAACTCTTTGTCTTCTCTGGACAATACTTAGCAATCAGATCGCGAGTGTACTTCCTCTGGTGAATAAAGATTCCATCACTTGATTGCTCAACTTGCAATCCAAGAAAGTAGTAATGGGTTTTGTATACTGAAAGCATTTATTATAATGAGTATACAACAGTTATTTCTCCGATCTGTCAAACAAACTTACATGTATGTAACAATGGTATCCTCTTGTCTCACCGATAGGGACTATCATACCTCGTGTAGTAGATCGCAAAAGACAGTATGATCACTTGACATAGTGAGACATAAACTTGATCACAGCCAAGACAGCGTATGAGGATACGTCTATTCGGATGGCTGTGGCATTGTTGGAATAAGTAGTCTATCTTGCTTACTTGACATGCTGGTATGCAAGGGTGGCGTATTGATGGACCGCAGTGAGATGTATTCGACTGTCTGACATCAGTGAATACAAGATCTCGTTATTGATTGAGGCCAAACCCTAACGAAGGTTCACGGGTTTGCACGGATTGACTGTTGCTTTGACTTGCCATGGTAGAGAGCCTAAGTAACGTGCTCGTATATATGTGTCTTGGGTAATAGCAGTTCGTGTAGTACTACCTGAGACTGGGTTTAGGTAACCATATCCGAGTAATAGGATGGGGACATTCCCTGAGGAGCTCAATGACATTCATCGTGCCAAAGTCCTGTAGGCTGATTAAGTTCAGGCACGAGTGATAAGGATTGAGTGGTACAACTGAGGAATAATAAGATATTAATTAATTGTAGATAGAGCTTGTCAGAAGCTCCGATTAATTAATGAATGTCCGGTAACCTCAAATATGGGGATTCTCAATTAATGCAGCCCGTTCTCATAACGTGGTAATAAAGGGGTAGATCAATATTAATTATGTGGTGAAAAAGAATTAATATTAATTAATTAATTGTGTCCTGGGTTCTGAACATGGGAATTAATTAATTTATAAGCCCACTTTATTATTTGCATTAGGTCCCAAGACTGGCCCAATTAAATATGATGAATTGAGCCCAACACCCCATTAGGGTTAAAACCCTAGGTCTATAAATAGACTTCTCTCTCTCTGAAACCCCAGCCACTTCATAACATTTAAGCAGTTCAAACCGTAGGGAGAGAGAGAGTAGGGGCGACGGCTAGTGCAAGAGGGAGGGGAATTTCGGTTCTGGCCTTGCACAACTACAGATCTGTGGAATCCTCACCAGTAGCAGATCTGAACAGCATTGGGATACAGCCCTGAAGATCTGATCTGATCTGAAGAACAGAAATCTCTCTTCTTCCCTTTTCCTTTATTTTCGATTAATCTAGTAATTTGATTTCTAATTTCTATTTCCGCAGATTTAATCGAATCACGTGGTTGAATTAAATTTAGATATTGAAATGCCAAAGATCAGATCAGACTCTACGGAATAATGGTAACTATCCCTATTATCCACGAATTAAATTCATAGGAACATGCTAGGTTTTTGTGAATTGATATTGTGAACAATAACCATAAATCGGTCCGGTTCATTTGGATTTTGTGATTCGGTTCACGATAAATTCCTACATGTAGGACATCTTTCCCATCATACTCATTTGGAAGTTACTTTGCATTAGCTCTGAAAACTTATCACATAAATCTTGATTCTTAGAACCAAAGATAATGTCATCGACATATATCTGCAAAAGTAAGATAGTTCCTTCATCCTTGATGCGAAAGAGAGTCTGATCGATTTTCCCTTTCTTGAAACCATTATCTAGCTAGAACTTTGACAATGTTCCATACTATGCCCTTGAGGCCTGCTTCAAACCATATAAGGCTTTCCTTAGCCTATAAACTTGGTTTCCTTGTTCGAAGCCTGGTGGTTTCTCAACGTAGACTTATTCCTTGAGCTCACCATTCAGAAAGGTACTCTTCACGTCCATCTGCATCACAGAGAACTCATGATGTGCAACATATCCTAGGAATAACCTTATTGCTTCCAACCGAGCTACTGGAGCAAATGTCTCATCGTAATCAATTCCTTCACATTGTCTATAGCCTTTTGCTACTAGACGAGCTTTATTTCGGACGACGTGTCCTGACTCATCTTTCTTGTCCTAGAAAACCCATTTCGTCCCAATGACGCTTTGATGTTTGGGTCTATCCACCAAATCCCAAACTTGATTGCGCGTGAATTCTGCAAGCTCCTCTTGCATAGCATTCACCCAATCTGAGCATTGTAGAGCATCTTCGACCTTGGTTGGCTCTTCATGTGATATATAGCATGCTAACGTAGCATTGCCTTGTCTCATCCTGACTGGATCATTTACGTGATTAATCACAACATCTGGGGGGTGATCACGTAGCCATCTCGGTCTTGGATTGCTGGTTGCTGGGGTTGCATTGCTAGCTTCGCCTGTTGAATTCTCAGCAGCTGGATTCTCAGCAGCGGGGACTTCAGCATCCAAATGCTCAGCATCTTCTTTGGCAACGTCTTCAGCAACGCCTAAACCTCATTTGCCGTCTTCTGCTCGATCTAGGATTGCTTCATCTTCTTCATCAAGCAATCCCAAAATATCCAAATTATCATTAAGATAAATTTGGGTGGTGGCCTCAGCATGATCATTATCATCATCGTCCTGGTCAGTAGTTTGGCCACCTGTTGAGTGCGTCTGTGTTGGATTACAATCACTCATAGACTTAGTCGGGTCAATCTTCATATTTTTTAAAGAATTCAAGATCGATTGGCCATTGACATCATTAGTCTTATGATTGCTATCCTCTTTCTCTCTAATAACTCTGCGCACTAATGTAGACTCATAAAAAATAACATTGCATGTTATTTCCACAACTTGAGTCGTCTTGTTTAACACTCTATAGCCTTTGTAAGATGGATGTCCATATCCCAGGAACACACCTTCATCAGACTTGGGCAAAAAAGTGTTAAGTGTTGACTTCCCATTGTTATGAATATAACATGTCGAACCAAAAGCACGAAGATGAGTAATAGAAGGCTTACGACCATTGTACACTTCATAAGGAGTCTTATTGAATCTGCCATTGATTGCGCTCCTATTCTATGTATAACAAGCTGTCATGACAACTTCGCCAAGTACTTTCCACTTATACCAGAATCGGCTGGCATTGAACGCACAGCTTTCTTCAAGGTCCTATTCCTTCTCTCTGCTAGACCATTCTACTAGGGGGTTCCTAGCAGTGGATTTCTTATGCCCAATACCAGCTTTGGCGCAAAAATCCATCAAAATCCCATTGCAGAACTCGGTCCCTTTATCAGATCTAGTCCTTTTGACGGTTACCTCTTTGCTATTATGCTCCTTGAGGATCAGCTATGGAAGGATGAGCTTGACTTCGTCATTGGTTCTCAGCAACGAACCCATGTATACCTGGAAAAATCATCAACAATCACAAGTGTATAAACCTTTTTACTTACAGTGGCTGGAGTGACGGGGCCAAATAAATCCTTGTGCAAGAGTTCTAGGATTCTCTCTTAAGTGACCTTCTCTGGGTTTGATCTGAAGGATGCCTTGGTCTGCTTCCCTTGCTGGCAAGCTTTGCACACACCATCCTTTCGGAAAGTCTCAGCAGGCAATCCCTCAACAAGCTTGTGCTTGGCTAGGTGGTTGATGGTCTTGAAATTCAGGTGGGTCAACCTCTGCCAATTGGTTTCTTCCCTGTTCAATGCTACAAAACAAGAATGTTGCTGGCCACTTTGCCAATCAACAATATATAGGCCACCCTTGCGGATGCCTCTTAGATTTACTTCACCTGTAGCATTGTCAGCAATTGAGCAACAAGTATTAACGAAAGAAACGGTGTACCCATTTTCTCATAGTTGGCTTATGCTTAGCAGGTTGTGTTTGAGATTGGATACGAGCGCAACATTGATAATCCTTAGTCCATTTCGCTCTATGCATCCTCTCTCAATCACTCTGCCTTTGCTGTAGTCACCAAACATGACTTTGGGGCAGTAAATTCTTTGAATATCTGAGAACAAATCTTCATCCCCCGTCATGTACGCTGAACAACCGATATCTAGGATCCACTCATTTGACAAACTTGATGTTAGCTCTTGGATCCTATTCATGCAAAACAATCAACACGTTGATTAAGGTACCCGCTTAGCATCAGGTCCTGCAGGATTAGCGTGGATCATGGTTCCTTTTGGAACCCACATCTTGGTGATTTTTAAAACTTTCTTCTTGATATCACCCTTCAGACCTTTCTCAACCTTTGGATAAGCATGTTTTGCATAATTAGATCTAGGTGAAGTTGTGTGCTTAGCCTTCCTAGTCCTCTGAAATGGAAATTGATTGGACTCAGGCCTCACATAGGTATTCTTCCTATGTGGCGTGTACGTAGGGTACTATGGCCTTACTGCATGGTATGCTACCTGCTTGCCCTTAGTAAAGGTAGGATATGCTATCATAGCATTAGATACATAATGCTCAGCATTCCTCCTCAGCACTGCTAAGATCCAGCAGATGTATGCTTAGCAAGCACTCTCGGGGTACTCTGCTGAGATCTAGCACTAGTATGCCTAGCAGGCATCCTCTGAGTATTCTACTGAGGTCCAGCAGAAGCATGCTTGCTATGCTAATTTGTCTGCATAGCAGTTGACGACTCAGCAATAGCTTTCCATTTACCTTTGTCAGCATTGACTTTTCCAGCAGAGACGAATAAAATCTTTCTCTGCTTAGAAAATTCAACATTCTTATACAAGGCTTCCTTAGAGGATTTTGCTTCACAACCAAGGCCCAATCCTGATTTATCAGAATGTTTCCTTTCTTGGCTCACAATGGCACTAAGAACTGCCTTGCTGGATGTGTAAGCGCAAATACATTCCTCTTTAGGTTTACTCTTTAAAGCTAGATTATCTTTTTCAATAATTTGAAAATTTTCAGAATGCTTAGAGTAATCTGCTTTGAATTTAAAAAACTCCTCGTAATCAGGCCTTAGTCTTTCAACTTCCTCGATCAAAGATGTAACTTTAAGTTTCAACGAGGTGTTTTCTCCTACAATTGCATTCTTTATCTCATAAATCTTTGAAAACTCAATAGAAAGCTTCGTGAGATAATCATCCTCAGAATCTTGAAAAGATTCCTCCAATTCGTGCATGATTGCTAAGCTAGAAATGCAAGTAGATTGTACCTCATGCGCATCGACTGTTAGAGCCGATTCAACACTTTGCTCAACATCAACATCAGCATCAACATCAGCAAACTGATCTTCAACAATGTCGGTCATCATGACTAGAAGGGCTTCCTCATCATCTTCCTATGAGGAACTTCATTGTCAAGAATGTCTAGCACTTCGGTCCTGGTCAGCAAAGCTCTGGTGACTGCTCGGACAGCTCTTCTCTCAAACCTTTGTTTGAGGCGCTCTCTTTCTTCCTGACTTACCCTTGGACATTCATGTTTAAGATTATCTGGAGAATTACATTCAAAGCATGTCCTTGGCTTTCTCTATGTGGAACGAGAGGATGATGAAGTTTGGCTTCCTTTGCTTATTTCTCAGCTTTGGCTTCCAGCATTAGCTTCTGAAGCTTTAGCATTTGCTCTTCGAGCTCACTGATCTTCAGATCTTCAGGCTGCGAGCCGGAGGGTGGAACTACCTCCTTTGCTGGAGAAGCAGGAGCTGATCTCTCATGAATACGGAAGGGCTTCTTTATCTTCCATTTTCCAGCATCTCTCTTCACAAAGAATGCAAGATCCTCCGGGGGTGTAGCATTTGATGACGAAGTTTTTGCAGAAGCGGCTTCGTTCTTATTTGATTGTTCTATAATAAATTCGTGAGTTTTGAGTTTAGCAAATACCTCATATGTGGACATTTGGCTAAGGTCTTTCTCGCTCAGGCTCGTCATCTTCATGAACCAGTCCTCCCGTGGAAAGAGCTTTGAGATGATCTTGTTATTCATCTCTCCATTATCATATGCCTTTCTCGCTCATAGCTTGGATAGATTCGCTTGCAAGCATACAGAAAGATTCATACTTATCCACAGCTACCTGGAGCTTGTTGCGTTTCATCTGGTCGATCTCTTGGGAAGATTAACATACAAAATCCCACATTTGCTTGGTCGTATCAAAGTCTAATGCTTTGTCTGCCATCAACGGCGGTAAAGAGTCAAGGATCGACTTCTTTGCTAAGCACTCCAATTGTGCTCTCTTTTTGTCCTCCGTTGTATATTCGTCAAACTTCTTCCCGATCATCTGCGGAGGTCTCGGTTGACCTTCAGCGACTGGACCGATGAAGGGGTTGACCTTCATAATCCTTATGGGACCTTTGGTGAAAACATCCACCATCTCTAGATGTATGCTCTGGAGCTGGATAGTGGCCATCTTCTACCATGAATTGAACTTCTCCTTGGTATACTTTGGCAAAGCATGATTCATCTCGACAAGCTTTAGAGAACCTGAGCTCGAGCAATAAAAGAACAAAATACCAGTGCAAGGAAAGAACACAGATCTGGTCTTAAAGCGACTCAGAATCAGTCGGTCGTTCGACCTCGCTCTGATACCACTTGTTGGTCCCAGATCAGAGTCGTCGTGGTGAATAGCAAACAACTCACACACGAATGCAGCGGAAGATTAATGATTATCTTGCACTTAAGTTCTTGTCAAAATGTTTAGCTCAAGGTATAAGTTAGGGTTTCTTACAGGTATATGCTCTAGCAACTATCGTTGCTTGGTTTCAAATCGATGAACAGAAACAACAAGCAATAAAACAGTAATGCACACAAGATTTATAGTCGTTCGATCTAATAGATCTACATCCACTCCTCATCCGTATTGTTGAGAATTCACTAAAAAAAATATTTGAAGTACAAGGAATCGCCGAACACTTGTAGCAGGTAGTGAACTTTCGACCTCGCCACTACAAAGCTATCCTCTGATGCTTCAATATCTTCGTTCAGTAGCTCTGGCCATGTCAAGGGCACCTTCGTAAAACTTGTCCTTCGCGGTAATAGAGGTTTTATAGTTCTCTCCGAACTTGTCTGATTTTGGCAATAGCCCATCGGAGTCAGCATTTAGGTCTTGACTCTTGATTGCTATTACTTAGCAATCTGCTTGTATGCTAGCGAATGCTATCTCCTTTAGCATTTTGCTGCTCTTGCTTCTGACTGTTGAGTAAGACTCTTAGCAGTCTCTTCCTTAGCATATGATTGCTAACGCCTTAGCAATCTATCTTCTTAGCACTTGAGCACTAACATCTCTAGTTATCATTCTCGTTTGTTGTTTTCTCTAGCAACTACCATCTATTGAGAACTCTTCTAGCATTCCGAAGTTGCTTGAATTCTTATTTCTTCGTTCCATTTGCTGAATTCTTCAGTAATCTTCTCAAGGACTTCCTAATCTATTACAGCTCGATATTTTTCCTAAACAGGATATTACATAAGAGTTGCTAGACTATGCTAGAATTCAGCAATGATCAACCAATCTACTAAGACTTTGATTCAACAAAACCTTTTACAATTTCATCTAAGGCAGGAATTCACGAATAATTCCCAACAAAGAGTATCTGATTTTTGAAATTGATATATATATATTCTTTATTTATTTGAATATACCATGTCTACTCAAAAGAATCATAATCTTATTTGTGTATCATCAAAATAATCCAAGTTCATATTAAAAGTTGACATGTAAATTTTGAATATTTTTACAGACGTGTCGATCATTCATACATCGAAATAAACAACGAAATAACTCAATCCCACTATCTTACATAAATAAAATGTATGTTGATGTAATTTATCTTAAAATAAGTATATTATAAATATTTTTTTATCAAATATGCATTCTAATATTATTGTATTGCATAAAATAAAAAATTTTATTCTCAACTTATTATATCTTAAAATTTGTTAATTTTATCTAAAAATTGTTCATTATATGTCTGCATTTTCAGAAAGAATATAATGCATTTTATGCATCATATTGTGCAATTTAAGTAATATTTCATGCATTTATGAAAATCAATATGTTGTTACGAGATTTATGTATAGAATCACTAATTTTTTCGATAAGGTTTTCATCCACTAAATTTACGCAATAAGGACATTGTTTGAAAGATAATTAAATTATCTTTAATTTGATATATAATACATGAAAAAAAAAATTAATTGGTGAGTTATGATCATTTAAAGTTTTTAGAATTTTAATTAGACGATAGAGAAAAATATTACATTTTACAAAATTATCCTTAAAATTGAATAATGCACAATATACTACAATAAATGAACACAGATATTTTTAAATCTTGAGCGTTGATATGCAAAGATAAAGGCTGAGATTTATTCTCATTTCTCATACTAAAAATATTTCTTATATGATCACCACTCAATATATATATATATATATATAGAGAGAGAGAGAGAGGTTAGATCATATGAGAATAGATGTTAATGTAAGAAATGAGAATAAATCCCAATCATTGATTGCACAAGATCTGCGGTCATGCTTTAATAATTTTCGTTTTCATTTAATCTTCTGCGTACTTCATTGTTACATATTTAAGGGTATCATTGTAATTTAACCTGTTTTAATAATGGTATATTCCTTAAATAAACGATTTTCTTCTTTTGGTTTCCTTCTTTCTAGCGATTTGAATCTGTAATTCCTTTTTTTTTCATGAGATTTCGATTGTCTTGTCGAATAAGTTTTGATATATTGTTTTGAGAATTTTTATTTCAAACAGTTTTTTAAGTCTTTCAATTTTATTTTTTTATTATTCATCTGTAGTGTTGTGTAATTCATTATTTGGTATTTCAACTTCATTTTTAGTAAACTCCGATTATTCCTTTTTAGTACTTTTTATTGATTTCATTTTTAGTAACATGTTGTTCATTTTATTTGTTCTCATGTTCATTTATACCAGAATGTGCTAATACGCTGAAGCCTTACAAATGGAGAAATTTAGAGTATTGGATGAATTTTATAAACCGTTTGGATGATTCAATTGCTAACTATAACAGTTCATCAATGAAAAAGAATATGTTTGAAGATGATTATATTGCATTAATTCCTCAAACTATCAAAGTGTTACTTCCATATGTGGTCAAAACTGAAGGGAGCGACAATTAGTTAATTCCAAGGAAAGAGAAATCTATTAGATTGTTAATTAAACATATAAAAATGTGTGCAGAACCTAAGTGTAGATTAAAAAAAAATCTCACATCATAATGCATAATATAATATCTAAAATGAATATCTCACTAGATATAATGAATCATACGAGCGATACAATGATCGTTAGATGAAGTATAACTTCAAATTACAAATGTTGTTTTAGAATTTAATGAAGTAGATTGGAGATAAAATGAAGTTTATAGTAGATAAAATGAACACAACTGAAGTTTGATCATTGTTCGTAATGACTATGTTGCCCTTTAATAAAGTAAAATGAGGATAAAATGCCACATTTTTTGTTGAAGCTCTTATGTAATCTGGATCGTTGATGTTGTCAAATATATGGCCGAGATTTATTTTTATTTCTCATGATAAGGGCTATTCTCACCAGATCAGCCCTATATACATATATATATAGGGGAGTGATCATATGAGAACTCCCTTTACCATGTGAAAATAAGAACTAATCTCGTCCATCCAATTGGTGATCCAACGCTCAAGACTAAATAAATCACGTCTGCATTATAGTGTAGTGATACATGCATTAAAGGGTAATTTTGTAATATTTTTTCTCTCTCCTTTAAAATCATCCTAAATCTTTAAATGATCATATCTCCTTCGATTTAGATTATTTTTTAATGTATCATATATCAAATTAAAGGTAATTTAATTATCTTTCAAACGAAATCCCTATTGCATATGTTTCGATTTAAAAATCATCGTAAAAAATGAAAATTAGTGATTATATGCATAATTCTCGTAACAGTAGACGAATTCTTATATAATGAATGGAGTTCCACAATATAACATATGCATTACAGTGAAGGTAATATAATTTTTCTCTAAAATAAAAGTAATAGAGGAATTAATGTCGTATAATGATCGTAATATTGTTCTAAAATAAGAATAATATCATATTATAATGCAGGAAGATATTTTTTAGGTATATAATGAATGTTAGGTATATAATGCAAGTTTCCTATGTATACAATGCATGTTTCTTATGCATATAATGCATGTTTGTTAGATATATAATGCATGTGGAGATAGAATATGCAAACATAATTTTAAATAAGTATAAAATGACAAAATTACCCTATAATGCAGGTAATTTGAGATTAAATGACCAAAAATTTTAGTAAAATCCTAAGCGTTCATTCATCAAAATCAATGGCGAGGATTGATTCTTATTTCTTATGGTAAGAGGGGTTCTCACTGGGTCGCATCCATATATATATATATATATATATATATATATATATATATATATATTGTAGTGATCATATAATAATAACTTTTCCCATGCTAAATGAAAAAGAATCTTGTTGGTCCATATATATCAGAGTCGTCGTGCTTAAACAAAAACACGAAATGCAGCGGAATGATTAATCGTCACTTACACTTATGTTTTCCTTTGAAGATTATTTAAACTCAGGTATAGATTAATGTATCTTAAAAGTTATACACTAGCAATATGATTGCTAGGTTTAAAGTATCATGCGTAATAAAGCAGTAAAGAAACACGATGTTTATAGTGGTTCGATCCAAATAGATCTACGTCCACTCCTTAGCCAAAACGCTAAGAATTCACTAAGAAAGTATACAAAGTACAAGGATTCAACTTGGACGTTAAGTAGGCAGTGAACTTTCGGCCTGGCTACTCGACAGCTATCCTCCGATATTCTGAACTTCTCAGGTGTAGGTCTGGCTGAGTCAAGGGCACATTTTCGTAAAATTTGCCTTTCCTACTTTGGAAGTTTTATAGTTACTTCCTAACTTTTCTTCAGATGCGGCTAAACGCCCGTCTTAGTCTAGACCTTTTCAGGTGTTCGACTGTTGGATTCTTTCAGTAAAGAAAGGTATCCCGATGATTGAAGAATCTTGACTGCAATCAAGAATCTCTTCAATGGTGTGTCAGTAATTCAATGGGGACACTCTGGTAGTTGAAAGGCTTTGAATATGTTTCGAATATTTGCTTTTCAACTGACTGTTCTTGTGCTTTTCGCTTTTGTCATAGGAATCTCTTGAAAGTGAGTTAGAGTATTGAATGAGCAGCACTTCTCACTCTTCTGGACTTGTCTTTTTATACTTGAAGATTCAAACTTTGAATCCTTGTATCTGTTAGACACAACGGTCTCTTTTGTCCGAGAGTGGCTCGTTTATAGCTTACTTTCTGGCTTCGTACAGAACTTTTTGACCTGCTTCTGAAAAGTCCTGTCCTTGCGTGTACGGTTGTCAGAACATTGGTATAGCGATCGTTGTTAGCTGTCTTTCTTTGCTAAGCTCCTTTGGAACGATCTTCTAGGCTTTCATTTGCAATCTGCTAGATAGATATCGGACTCCTGAGTTCTCAGCAGTTGCTCTCTTTATTCCTGATTCCTTCGACTCCGGATTGTTAATCCTTTAGCAATCTGCTATGTGCTAGCGAATGCTGACTCCTCAGCATTCTGATATCTCTTTGTCTTCTAGCAAGTGTTAGTCTTCTCTAGCAATCTGCTAGAGATACTTCGGTGTCAGCAGGGAGAACTCCTAGCAAACTAGTCTATTACGACTCGATGCTTGACCTATACAGGACATTACAAGATATGCTAAACTATACTAGAATTCAGCATTTGATCGACCAATCTAGTAAGGTTTGATGTAACAAAACCTTTTACAATGTGATCCTAAGGGAGATTCAGGAATAATTTCCCAACAATTTCCCCTTTTTTGGTGCGTTTAAAGTTTACTATCGCGTTGTTGAATCTAAGAGGAAGAATGTCTGTGTTTACAAGAGCCTATGTTAATCTTGCAATCTAACACAGAGTTTATCCATCTTAGTTCGAGCAGAGTTGGTTGTAATGTAATTCCCCCTCAATAAATGCTGGGAAATATTTCTCGTTCAATCATATAAGTAAATGCTGCAAAGGTAATATGCTGGAAATTCTAGCACCCAAATAAATCCGCAGGCATTTTACTTTACCAACCTTAACGTGATTGAAAAAAAATTTAGATGTGTTAAGTACACTGAAAGTGTAACTCAACTAGGACACGCAATAAAAGTTAGATATTGACACTGAGAGATTGTCTAAGTCTGATCAATTTTCATTTATATTTTGTGTTCGTTACAAGTACAATGAAAATGATGGACTAGGTAAAATAAAGATGAGAAGAAATAGGATACCAGAGGGACATCATCAAGAGTCTGGAGTAGGCTTCTTTAGCTTGTCAAATTCGTTGAATTTGTTGGATGCTAGTTGCACGAATTTATCCAAACATTCTTTGCTTGCTTTCGTTCAGCGGCCTCCATCTCAAGTTCCTTAGTGATACTCTCGTTCTCTTCTTCAAGCATCTTGATTTTTAGCTCCATTTCTATCTGTCTTAGCTCTTCCAGAGCTTTTCTCTTCTCTTCTTTAGCAGCAGCGCGAGCTTCTTCTGCTTGCTTCCTCTCAGCAGCATCATCAATCCTCCTTATTTCCCCCTCTTTGATTGCATCCAAAAAGGTGGAAGAGAAAGTATGAAACTTGTGATCGACGTCCTGCTTGTGTTCTGCTACATCTTCCTTTACTTCTTTAACATCGGTCTTCACAGAAGTAACATTAGTCTTGACAGAAGCTACATCAGTCTTGACCTCGGCAATTTCTCTCTTTATGTCCGTAACTTCCATCACCGTTCTCTTAGACATGGTGGATACAACATTTTGGACAGCCATTTGAACTACTGAATTCAGATAGGATGGAAAGTGGAGAGAGCTAACCGGAGTAGCAAAGAAGGATGAGGTAGTAGGAACAGTGATTGCTTTACTCTTAGAAGTGGAAGTGGAGATCTCTTCCATTTCAACTTCTATGCTTACTGTATCAGCAGTATCAACTCTGTCGGTAGTAGCTAGCAGATATACTGCTTCTTCGATTTCTTTCAGATACTTTGCTTCAGGAGCTGCAATTTTAGCTTCCTTTAGCTTCCATGCTTCTGCTAGTGGATGAGCCAACATATATGCCCGCAACTCCTCCTCTCTGTTCCGGTACTTGATCATTTCAAGCTTTTGAGCATTGCGCTCTTCTTTCTCACGAATAGCCGCTAACCGAGCCTGCAATCTTTCTTCTTTGATTCTGGCAAGTTCATCTTGGCGCTTCTTATATTCAGCAGATGCTCTGGCTTGTCACTTTGATAATTGAATGTGGCCATTAGATAGGCCATCAGGAGCGAATGTTGACTTTGGCAGGGAATGAGGAGAGGATGTGCTTCGGTGAACCTTGATGATCTGAATTCTCGCAATGACAGCCTTATCAGGATATTGCTAGGTACAACGGGATTGATCCATCCATTCATTTGCCCATAGCTCCTCACGCTTCCAGAAGTTCAGACCTTTCCATGCCATCATTATCTCTCTTTCCTCCACGCAGAGTTCTTTTGAAATGTAATCATACTTCTTCCATCTCCTTAACTCGCATCCCAATCTTTCTCCTTCTTCAGTTTCTTCCTCCAGTTCTCAAGCAAAGACTTCTTTTATATCTTTCTCAATCATCATATCCACGAATTCTTCAATTTCTTTTCCAAAGGGTTCAAGGTCAGATTTTACCTGTCCCTCATTGAATGGCAATCGAAGTTGATCACTGCATTCTGTGGAGATTTTCTTTAATGTTTTTGCATCATATACATCCTTGGATTCTCCGTCGGTATCGGTTTCAGAGAAGCATGTGGGAAGGGAGCCTTCATCTTCTTGTAAAGGATTGTTAGAGACAGGGTCTTCCTCACGATTTGCTTCCTCTATCATAGCAGATGAGCTAACCTCAGCAGCCTTCGGAGAGCTAATTACTTCCTCAGCATCTAAGTGCCTATCCATGTGAGTGGACTGCTCAGCATGTGAATCCTCAGCACTTCATGTTGTATCATCGACTTGCTCCTTTGCTCCAGAAGGACCGGATTCCAGATCTCCCGGTAGTCTTCTGGGTGATCTTCTAAGTGGCATCTCCTCATCTGAGCTACAGTAAAGCTCTTCAATAGGGACACGAATCTGAATATCTGTTCCTAGGAGCGAAGGAGGCTCACTGAATTCGCCAGCTTGAAGTGCTTCCTCTAACTCCTTGTCGATCATGGCTTCTTGTTCTGATATAATCGCTCCTTCAGCATCAACTGGGGGAATAGAAATGGTGATCCGTCCATCCTTTATACCTTTCCCTTTCTTTGCAGCATTTCCTTCTGTAAATGCCTCTGCTAGCATCTGAGCAGCTTTCTATGGAGCCATATGTTCCTCAGCAGCTTGTTTGACTTGTTTAAACCTTCGATCCCAAGCTTCGAATGTCAACTCATTTACAAACTTTCAGTATTCTCTTCTTTCGATCTCCTTTTTCTTAGCATCACACTTTCTCTTGGCTTGCCTTACTCCTTTTAGACGCTCATTTAGACATCTAGAGGACAGAGGAGTGTTGTCTAGATCCTCTTCAGTAGTGACAACAGTCTTCTTCTCTGCTGTGGCTTTTGCTGATTCCTCTTCCTCTGTACTTAGGATTAGCTTCCTTCTTGTTTTCTTACGTGCGTTCTTTTCTGGGGATGTGATGTCAGACCTCTTCTTCGTCGAAAATTCAAGTGCCAAGGCACCTAGGACAAGAGGAGGTTGTTGTGCTTCTTTTGCGGCCATGATCTCGTTAATCTGATCCGCTGGTAGATCTCCCAAATTGACAATCTCCTCAAGATTTCGAAAGCAATGCTCTATCCCGGCATTCTTTTTCAGCAAAGCAACTTCTTCAGTAGACATAGGAATTGAGGATGCAGCACTTGACATCCCAAACTTCTTTCATCTGATTCCTCAGGAGATAAAGGTTTATCCTTAACCACGTTTGATTTTCCAGTCAGTCTACGAGGTCTCTTGAAACTTAAAGGTTTGGCCTCCTTCCTTGTCACTGGAATGTAATCCATGGGTAGAAGTTTCACACCTCGATCAACTCCTTTGTTTGTAAACAACATCTCAAGATATTTGCTGATCTTCAACCCAAAGTTGACATTAGATGAAAAAGTCCCATCTATGGCCATGTGATCATTCTTCCGAGCATGTTCAACCCATTGCTGGAAGAAGAATTCAGCCCAATTACCTTTGATGTTGTCGTTCAATGCCATCATAACGGCATACTTCTTAGCAGATAGTTCCGAGTAAGATCCAGCATCACATTGGAGCATCTTAATCACTATCTCTGTAAGGATCTTGTAGTCATCTGTCAGTGTGTTAATAGGGATTGCAAACTTGAATGTAATAATCTGCCCCTTCTTGTCTTTTAACTCTCCAGGCTTTTTCCAAAGATTCCAACGCCTCTCCATCTCAGCAATATCATTCACCTTATACCGAGAGATCCTTTCCCCATAATTCCGAAGCCCAAAGGTCCTCGAAAGAAGTTCAGCACTTACTTCTATAATGTTCCCATAAACAGAGATTTTCATTGATTTCTCCTCATCATTCATCACTGCCCTTGCATAAAATACAGAAACCATATGGGGATGGAAGTGGTCAGGTTCAGTAGAAAGGTATTTTACCAGAAGTTCGGAATCAAGGATCTTCATGATCCATTCTGGGATGTGAGTAGCGGCAATGGGCATATAGAGAATCCTGTCCTTCATTATTTGGGCTAGATGCCGCTGTTCCTTTGAATGACCGGACAACTCCTTCTTCCGGGCCATAACTACTAGTTGAGCATAAGGGATTGATTCATCGATATCCTCCTTCTTTACTATCCCAGTGAAACCGGGTGCATGTCACACATGCAGTGGTGAGCCTGTAATGGGTGGAAATATGAAGGTGGGTGGTTGCAATAGGGATGTAAAACTGCTGGGTTCTGGATTTTCGGTGGTGGGTGAGTCAGGATTTGTAGGCTTTTTGGCCATGGTTGAGAATTTTGAACTTCGAATTGGGTTTTTGAGAGAGTTTGAAGAAGATGTGCAAATTTCAAAGAGTTAGGGATTGAAATTCGTGTTGAAGAGATATAGATTGGTTCAAAGGATGAAGAGAAATCGACGGTAGAGTTACCCCATTTTAAGTTCAATCAATGGCTGGGGTTAAGTTGTAACGTCGTGTGAGTACGCACGTTTCCATGAACTTGAGTACCGATGACGTGGCATATTTTAATTTGTTGCCACCGTCTGCGCGCAATAAAAGCATCTCTCTTGAGATTCAAAATCTCCCGCGTCTGAGTGATAAGATTCAGCAGCCTAATTAAGTTGGAGGTCTCATCATCGAGAGCTTCTGACGGCGAATAATGATTTTAGGCTGCTTAGAAATCCCACAGAGTACCAAAATCTTTATATCTCCGATATTTTGAATATAATATCCACTACTCTTCATCTCCGGTTCATGCTTGAATCCTACTATTTCTGATTAAACCTTCACTTTATGTGACTACTAATCTCTCAGCGCGTCTGTTCGTATTCCAAGGGAAATAGTGAACCGATGTGATTCTACCAGTTCTATAAATAGCATGTCTTGGGATCCTTTTGGTATACCTTCTTGTGCATTTTAGCTTTCCCTTCTTCTCTCTTCAAAAGCAAATCCCTTCTTCTGAAAACTTGGACCTTGCTTCAACACTCTTCGTGCCTAGGAACCGCATCCTTTGCGATTCCGGCCTCTATTCTGAGTACGAGTCAAACTATAGAGTGGCGGAAACAGTAATGGCCGGTCTCCACTCTAATGGCCTTGTAAAGTTTGCATGCGTCACTCCGCACTCTTTCCAGAGAGATCATTTACGACAATTAATCCGGTCCTGCGATTCAGAGGGAGACTCCATCTATGGTGTCTTCAGGAATCAGCTGGTGAAGTGGACGCCCGACTCTTTTGCTGCCGACTTCGGCCTTCCGCGGGGTCCGATTTCTATGATGGACTATCGCGGTGAGGAGATCGCTCCAGAGTGGTCATCATGGGGGAAGTGGATGGATTCTCCTCTGTTCGAGTTTTCTCCCACCCCTTCGGCATATGGCCTTCAGACGCCATACAAGGTCATTTTTCAAATTATCTGCGGTATGATCGTCGGGGAGGATGCTGACGACATGACCTTCACCCGGGGGATATGGAAGGCCATGATGGCGTTTGATGATAATGCGAAGGTAGATTGGGCAGCCTTCGTCTTTCAAGGAGTGCGACGATGTGTCCAGAGCTTCCCAAATCAGCCTCTCCCCTACGGGATGCCACTGAGTTGGCTGCTAGAGCAGATGTTTCCAGATCTCGCTCTTGGTTCCTCAAACCTTAGGGGAACTGATTTCTACCCATTTAGGCCTTTGCCTCCTTTCTGAATTTGTTGTAAGCTTCCTCTACAATGTAAATAGTTTTTGTACTTGAATATATATGAAATGACAAGCTCTTTACTTCAAATGGCTCGTAATCGTATTTTGGATCTTTGACAAACCAACATTATTTCATCCAAATACTTGTGCAAAGTATCGATAATGGTTTCGAATAATGTTAAATTTGAGTGAAATTCTATTTGACTGTAATGACTTGTTGAGCAGATCTCTGTCTCCACTTCTGCTAGAGTCCTAGCAGATTGATCATCTTGCATAAACATCAATTCTGCTGAATACATTGCATAATCCATGTCCCAATCTCTAGCAGAATTTGCTATACTGTGGATATGAGATCCAATGGTTGGGGATCTTCTGTTAGAAGAGTAGATCGACGGCTTATGACTAGCATGACCTTTCATATATCCTCCCATTCTCCGAGAAGGATTTGAAAGTGCCTGATGTGGCACCTTTTCACTTGACGTAGCCGACTGCGTGCATTAAATGCACCTTATTGGGTATTGTCAATCTTGAATTGAGTCTCCTGACTTTGAATTATGATGTAGCAAATATCCGTCAGCAAATGGTCATTAAGCGTCTTGGTTGAGCTGATTTGGCCTTCATCACGATTCATCTATGTGCGTCGTATCGTATTCCGAGATATGAATCATCATGACCTTTCACAAGAATTCCAACAAGTCATAATTGTTAGGTAGTGACTGTTTTCTCTATAAATAGCCTTCTTGCGATGAGTCTTAACATCACAAGTGCTCATATCCCTTCACAACTTTCTTTTCTAATCCTTTAAAAAAATATGGATTCTCCTAGTCAGTCCTTAGAAGTGCGCCGCAACCAGATTCTCAATGAGTCTGGCTTGTATCATAATGAGAGTCATGCTGTAGCTGAGATGGTCATGACAAAGGTGAACGATTGTGGGTTGATGAAATTTGTCACCGCCACCCCACGCCTTTATCACGGAGATCTTCTCCGAGAGTTCATCGAGGATTTTATCATCGAGGAAGGTGGCATATATGGAACCTTCTACGGCAAGCTTGTTTACTGGTCGCTTGACGTCTTCGCTCGTCGTTTCAACCTTCCCAGGGGTCCAATCTCGGTGTTGGACTACCAAACAGCAGAGGTGGCCCTAGAGTGGACGTCGTGGCAAAAATGGCAACGCTCTCCTGAGTTCGAGTTTGCCCCTAACGCTTCAGTATCTGGCCTGCAAGAACCATATTGGGTGATGTTCCGCATCGCCCATAACATGTTGTTGGGGGAACGTCTCGACGACCTCTCCTTTTCGAGGGAAGTATGGCAGGCCATGATGGCCATCGATGATGAGGCTGAAGTTGACTGGGCGGGCTATATCTTCGAAGGCGTTCGAGACTGTGTTCAGCTATATCCTTCGGTGCCTCTGCTGAATGGAATGCAGCTCAGCTGGCTGCTGGAGCAGAGCTTCCCTCGGATAGCAGAAGGCCAGTCTAACCTTCTGGAGTCTGACTTCTTTCCGTTCAAGCCTCGTTCCTCCTAGAAAAGAATTATGATGTTTGTTTTTTTTTTTTTTTTTTGCCTTTTCTCAATCCCTTTAGTAAAGAAGAATTTTAATGAATGGAATGGTGTTTATCTTTCGATATAAGTATATCTTTAGCAATATGTTCTCCAACTTTGATATTTGCTGGATGATCAACCGTCGTCTGCTTAGCATCCTCTTTACTGAAAAATCTTGTTATAGTAAACTTTACTTAGCAGACGAATTCAGCATCCAAGAAGTCCAATAAGTTCAGAAAGAATGAAAATAGCATTTCATTCATCCATAGCATTATCCAACTCCATGAGACCCAATTTAATGCATAATTCCTTGAATTTGGATTCTGCTAGAGGCTTCGTGAAAATATCTGCTATCTGATCTTCAGTGCATATATAACGAACATCAATGTCCTTCTTCTCCTAATGATCTCTTATGAAGTGGTGACAGATGTCAATATGCTTAGTCCTTGAATGATGGACTGGATTCTTTGTGATGCACATCGCACTGTTGTTGTCACAGTAGATTGGCACACATTCTGGAGATATTCCATAGTTCTGCAATTGTTGCCTTATCCATAGAATTTGCGAGCAACAACTAGCAGAAGCAACATATTCTGCTTCGGTGGTTGACGTTGCTACCGAATGTTGTTTCTTGCTGAAGCAGCTTATCAACTTATGTCCAAGAAATTGACATGTCCCGCTTGTGCTTTTTCTATCGATTTTGCACCCTCCGAAATCTGAATCTGAATATCCACTCAGTGCTAAGCTATCGGATCTTGGATATCAAATTCCTAATCCTTCGGTGCACTTCAAGTACCTCACAATCCTCTTTGCGGTATCGAGATGAGTCTTGTTAGGATTGGCTTGAAATCTCGCAAATATTCCAACGGCATATGATATATATGGTCTGCTTGTCGTGAGGTATAGCAACGAGACAATTATACCCCTATAGAGAGTGGGATTCACTTGATCTCCTTCCTTCTCAAGAGCGGCAATGCAAGTGGTGCTGATCGGGATTCTCAAGCTCTTGGTCTTCTCCGAACAGTACTTTGCAAACAAGTCACGAGTGTACTTCTTATGATGGATGAAAATTCCTTTGCAGGAGTGTTGCTTGCAATCCGAGAAAATAAGACATCTTTCCCATCATACTCATCTGAAAATTGCTGGTCATGAGCTTGGAGAATTTGTCGCATAACTCTTGGTTCTTCGATCCAAAGATTATATCATCGACGTATATTTGCACCAGCAGAATACTTTCTCCTTCTTTGATTCGAAAGATATTCTGATCAATCCTCCCTTTCTTAAATCTATTGGCAAGTAGGAACTTGGATAGAGTTCCCTACCATGCTCTCGGTGCTTGCTTCAACCCATACAAAGCTTTCTTGAGTCTATAGACTTGATTTCGTTACTCGAAGCCTGGTGGTTGTTCAACATAGACTTCCTCCTTGAGCTCACCATTTAGAAAGGCACTATTTATATCAATTTGCATCAATTTGCATCACATCAAATTTGTGATATGCAGCATACGCCAGAAATAGTCTGATTGCCTCAAGTCTTGCTACTGGAGCAAACGTCTCATCATAGTCTATGCCTTCGCATTGTCTATATCCTTTGGCCACGAGTCGTGCTTTGTTTCTGACTACTAGGCCTGTCTCGTCCTTCTTGTTTTTGAACACCCATTTCGTGCCAATAACACTTTGATGTTCTGGCCTGTCCACTAGCTCCCACACATTGTTTCGTGTGAATTCAGCAAGCTCCTCTTGCATAGCATTCAGCCAATCTGGATCTAGTAAGGCTTCTTCAACTTTCTTGGGCTCTTCATGAGAAATATAGCATGCTAGCATAGCATTCCCATGTCTTGTCAAAATAGGGTCATTGGCATTTCCTAGAACATCTTCAAGAGGATGGGCGCGCAACCATGTTGGTCTGATTGGTCTGACAACATTTCCCTCCCCTGCGCGATCATCGTCTGGCACAATGTTCTCCGCAGCACCCTCCTGGTGCTCAGCATCTGGATTGTTAGCAGCGCATTCATCAGCAACTGGAATTTCTGCTATAGGATTCTCAGGAATGGGAGCCTCTTCAACAGGTCCTTCAGCAGCTGGAATCTCAGCAGCACCTCTGCCAAGATCTTCATTCGCAGCTATGCCTTCCCCAATTGGAGTAGACTTTGATGTCTCCTCCTCTTCGTCATCAAGCAATTCCAAGATATCTGGTCCATCAATGAGATGATTAGGTGTGGCCTCAGCATGATCATTAGCATCACTGGCCTGGTCAGCAGTCTGGTCTCCTGCTGAGTGCGTCGCGTTTGGATTGCAGTCATTCATAGACTTAGTCGGATCAATACGCATATTTTCGAAAGAATTTAAGAACATTTGATCATTGACATCATTAGTCTCATGATTGCTATCCTCTTTCTCTTTAGCAGCTCTACGCACTAAAGTAGACTCATCAAAAATAACATTGCATGTTATTTCCACAATACCGGTAGTCTTATTTAATACTTGATAACCTTTGTGAGTGGGGTGACCATATCCAAGAAGTACACCCTCATCTGACTTAGGTGAGAAAGTATTAAGTTTTGACTTTCCGTTATTATGAATATAACATGTAGAACCGAATGCACGAAGATGAGTTATAGAAGGCTTACGACCGTTGTACACTTTATAGGGAGTCTTGTTAAATCTGCTAGTAATAGCACTCCTGTTCTGTGTATAGCAGGCCGTCATCAGTGCTTCACCTTAGTACTTAGCAGGTAGCTTGGAGTCTGCTAGCATTGAGCGAACAGCCTCTTTCAACGTCCGATTCCTTCTTTCAGCTAGCCCATTCTGCTGAGGAGTCCTAGCAGTAGATCTTTCGTGTGCAATACCGGCTTCAGCACAAAAATCCATAAGTTCTCCATTGCAGAATTCTGTTCCATTATCTGAGCGAATCCTCTTCACAGTAACTTCCTTGCTGTTTTGCTCCTTGAGGATTAGCTCCGGTAGAATGAGCTTAACCTCATCTTTGGTTTTTAATATACGTACCCACGTATACCTGGAAAAGTCATCAACTACCACAAGTGTATATAGTCGTTTACTTACAGTGGGTGGGTTGACAGGGCCGAAAAGATACATATGAAGTAGCTCTAGGATCCTTTGTGACGTCCCCTTCTCAGGATTAGTCTTGAATGAAGATCTGGTCTGCTTTCCTTGTTGACAAGCTTTGCACACTCCTTCTTTGCAAAGAGTTTCAGTGGGCAGACCTACAACAAGCTTATTCTTGGCAAGGTAATTAATAGTTTTAAAGTTTAAGTGATTAAACCTCTTGTGCCACAGCCATGTTGTCTCTTCTTTATTCAAGGCTAGGAAGCAAGAATGCTGTTGGCCGCTCTGCCAATCAACAATATATAGGCCACCCTTGCAGATGCCTCTGAGCTTCACTTCACCTGTAATGGCGTCAGAAATAGAGCATCCAGTATTGACAAAGGATACAATGTACCCGTTCTCGCATAGTTGACTTATGCTGAGTAAATTGTGTTTCAGGTTAGAGACGAGTGCCACGTTGATGATTCTCAATCCATTGCATTCAATGCACCCTCTCCCAACAACTTCCCCTTCACTGTTGTCTCCGAACTTGACTTTGGGACCATTGTATATTCTTTGTATATCTAAGAACAAGTCTTCGTTCCCTGTCATGTGTGCGGAGTAACCGCTGTCCAGGACCCACTCGTTTGATATGCTCATTGTCATAGCCCTTGGATCCTGTCCCTACAAGTTAATCATGTTGATTTAGGTACCCGTTTAGCATCGGGTCCTGCAGGATTAGCATGGATCAAAGTTCCTTTCGGAACCCACATCTTAGTGATCCTCAAGACTTTCTTCTTGATTTCACTTTTTACCATTTCCTCAACCTTTGGCTTAACATGTTTGACATGTTTATATCTAGGTGTAGTGGTGTGCTTATCCTTCCTTGCCCTTTGGAATATGAATGAATTGGGCTCAGGCCTTACATAGGTGTTCCTCCTATGTAGCGTGTTCTGCTGATATATTGGCATTACATTATTGTAATGATTTCGCCTTCTCTGGTGAAAAGCAGGATTTGCTGTCCTAGCGTTGGGAACAGAACGCTCAGCATACCTTGGTCTTGCTTAATATGGTTCAGCATACGCTCTCAGATTTTGCTGAGGTCCAGCAGATACGTACTTAGTATTCGTTCTATTGTTCCACTGCTGAGGCTTAGCAGATTCATGCACAACATTCAACTTTAGGTTCCTCTGCTGAGGTCCAGTAGTTGTATGTTTAGCATACTCTGACTTAGGCCTTTGCTGAGGTCTAGCAGACGAATATTTAGCAGTCTCTACGGAAGACCTCTGCTGAGATCCTACAGACGTATATTGTGGATGTCCATTCTTTTGCTTAGCAATTGGCTTAGCATTGGATGATTCAGCAACGACTATTCCTTTTCCCTTTTCAGCAGTGATGGTTCCAGCAGATACAAACAAGATTGGATTCTGCTTAGAGGAACTAGCATGAGATTTTGAAATCCTTTTCGAGGGTTCACATCCAAGCCCAGACTTATCGTTATGATGTCTTTGTTGGTTTACAAGGGCATTGAGAGCTGCCTTGCTGGATGTATACATACAAATGCAGTCCTCTCTAGGTGTACTCTTCAAAGCAAGATTTTCTTTTTCTAAATTTTGAAATTTTTCTGATAGTTGAAAGAAATCTGCTTTTAATTTTAAGAGTTCCTCACTTTCTAACCTTAGTCTTTCGACTTCCTCGGTTAACATTTGAACATTTGATTGAAGTGAGGTATTTTCACCAATAATAGCATTTTTGATCTCATAAATTTTAGAGAATTCAATTGACAGCTTTGTCAGGTAATCTTCCTCAGAATCCAAAAAGGATTCTTCCGATTCATCCATGACTGTAGTGCTAGAAGTGTTGGTAATTAGTACCTCATTTTCATCAGCGGCTAGGGCTGATTCACTACTCTGCTCAGCATCGGTATCAGCATCAGCAGACTGATCTTCGACAATATTTGCCATTAGTACGAACATAGCTTCCTCGTTATCTTCTTCTTTTGAGGAATAGTAATACTCCTCGTCATTCTCCGGAATGTCAGAAGCCTCCGTCCTTGTCAGCAACGCCCTAGTAACTGCTTTGACAGCACGTCTTTCAAATCTTTGCTTCAGGCGATCTCTCTCTTCTCTGCTGACCTTCGGACATTCATGCTTTAAATGGTCTGGTGAACCACATTCAAAGCACGTTCTCGGCGTTCGCTCTGCTGAGCGGGTAGATGATGATTGTTGAATTTCTTTTGCCTCTTTCTCAGCTTTAGCTTCTATCATCAACTTCTGAAGCTTTTTCATCTGCTCTTCTAGCTCACTTATCTTTAGATCAACTGGTTGAGAGCCTGAGGTTGAGACAACCTCCTTTGCTGGTGATGCTGGAGCAGGTCTTTATTGCTTATAGAAGGGCTTCTTCATCTTAAACTTACTAAAATCCTTCTTAGCAAAGTATGCTAAGTCCTCAGAGTTGGCATTCCTTTTTGACTGCTGAATAATAAACTCGTGAGATTTAAGTTGAGCAAATACCTCCGATGTGGATATGTTGTTGAGGTCCTTTTCACTCAAGCTTGTCATCTTCGCGAACCAGTCGTCCCTTGGATATAATTTGGAGATAATCTTGTTGTTCATCTCCCCATTTCCATACTCTTTCCCCAGATTGTGAAGTTCCCCTATGATGGTGTTGAATCATTCTTCCATATCTTGTATGGATTCACCTGCAATCATAGAGAATGATTCATATTTACCAACAGCTACCTGTAGCTTGTTGCGCTACATCTGGTCTGTCTCTTGGGATGATTCGCAGACATATTCCCACATATCTTTAGCAGTTTCAAAGTCAAGCGATTTGTCAGCCATCAACTTTGGTAGAGAGTTATAGATCGACTTTTTTGCCACGTGTTCTAACTGAGCTCTCTTTTTATCTTCTGTTGTATATTCTTCATAGGGCTTTGGAACCAATTGGGGTCTTGGTTCTTCTCCTGCAGCAGCAGTTCCTACAAAGGTGTTAGGTTTCATAACTTTAATTGGACCTCTTTCCAGTACATCGGCCATTTCAGGATGAATGCTCTGAAGTTGTATTAGAGCAAGCTTCTTCCATGACTTAAAGTTCTCCTTTGAGTACTTTCCCAGTGAGTGGTTCAACATTTTGTTCACTTCTTGAGTAGTTTCCTGAGCTTAGACAGATAAAACACAGAAAACAGGTAATAGTGCAAGGAAAAGATAGATCTGGTCTTAAGCGACTCAGAAGCAGTCAGTTTTTCAACCTCCCGCTCTGATACCACTTGTTGGTCCTCATATATCAGAGTCGTCGTGCTTAAACAAAAACACAAAATGCAGCGGAATGATTAATCATCACTTACACTTATGTTTTCCTTTGAAGATTATTTAAACTCAGGTATAGATTAATGTATCTTCACAGTTATACACTAGCAATATGATTGCTAGGTTTAAAGTCTCGTGCGTAATAAAGCTCTACAATCAATTAAATTTGTCATTTACTTTACTTTGTTTCTAAATCATTGAAAGTTCTATTGATAGTTTTTAAATAAACAAACTTTTATTTTCTGATTCGCCTAGATAGTAGTACGGTGTCTACGCTTTAGTGCTTGATTATACTTCGAGCCTGCAGTCCTTGAGTTCGATAAAATTATTACTTGCCTCTGCAGTGATCTGTACACTTGCAGTTTTAGCGCGTTGAAAAATACGCTATCAAGTTTTTGGCGCCGTTGCCGGGGACTGCAAAGATTTATAATTGACACTAATCCTGATATTACGCTAATTACTCTAGACTTTATTTTACGCACATTTATTTTAAATTTTGTTTCCTTTCTGTGCTATTCACGGTTTGCTTCGTTGCAGGTAGTATATGCGAACCAGATCAAAAGGTCCACCTCCTGAACCGTTAGATCCGGAGATCGAATCTACCTGCCGAAGAAACACTGCGCGAAGAAAGTTAGCGTTTACTATGGCTGACGATCAGGCGGCACAGATAGCTGAGCTGCAGAGGCAGCTGCAAGAAATGAATCTAAGACTCCAAGAGCGTCAGGGTCCTGAAGTACCTCGACCACCTACCATCGATGAGATGTATGAGCCGATGACTGATAGGCATCGTAATGCAGATTTTGGGCTGAAGGTGGATACACCGAACTTTGAGCTGAAGACTGGTCTGATACACACAGCTCAACAGAATCAGTATGGGGGATTGCCAACCGAGGATCCTCATTTACACATTCAGAGGTTCCTTCTGTTGTATGATACGGTCAAGCAGAATCAGGTGCCTATTGACTATGTTCGGTTGTGCCTATTTTCCTTCACACTGCGCGACAGAGCACTATCGTGGTATATGACGCTGAACTGCAATGAGATCTCAACATGGGAGGAACTGTGCAAACTATTCCTGATTCAGTTTTTCCCACCCAGCAAAACTATTCAGTTACAGACTCAGATTTCACAGTTCAGGCAGTTTTCTAGAGAGTCACTATACGAGGCTGGGGAGCGCTTCAAGGATCTCTTGCGCTCCTGCCCTTGCCATGGTTTTACTGAGAAGCAGCAGATGTGTCATTTCTACAAAAGACTGGACAGGGAGACCCAGAAGCATGTGAATGCTTCAGCTGTAGGGTCACTGACTGCTAAACCACCACAGGAAGGGTTAGCTCTACTTGAAGTGATGGCGAAAAGCGAATACAACTGGCCAGCGGACAGGGGAGATCACAGGATAGCAGCAGTTGATGACACTGGAGACATAGCTGCTGAGATCAAGTTGATGAGGAAAGAAGTGGCTGCTTCCACTAAATTACTGGAGACCCGCATTGCTAAGTTGGAAAATAACCTCCCTCAACAAGGTTATGAGCAGGTGAATGAGATGCAAATGGAGGATGCAAACTATGTGAATTAGAGGAATTTCAACAACAATCGAGGGTATCCATCGGGGAACATGGTATATCACCCCAACAATCGGAATCATCCCAACTTCTCTTATGGGAATCCGAACAATGCTCTGCAGCATCCACCTGGGTTTGCCGCAAATCATGGAGCAGCGAATGAGCCAAAGGAGCCAAGCATGAGGGAGCTCCTGACACAATTCATCGCAGTCTCCAATGCTAAGTCTACAAAGACAGATGGAGAAATTTCTCAGCTGCAGAATAATATGGGGGAAATGGGAAAGCACATGAAGCAGATGGACACACAGATTTCCCAGATAGCTAACGCAATTGGCAACCAGCACACTCCAGGGCATTTTCCCATCAACACTGTGGTAAATCCAAAGGACCAATGTAATGCCATTACCACCCGCAGTGGTAGAGGTTATGAGGGGCCATCTATGCCCACTGACACTCCTGTGCAACCCGAAGTTGTACAGCCTGACCCTGTTCTTCCTGAAGAAGAACATGCAAAGAAGGGTAAAGAAACCTGTCCTGAAGACAGATCAAAATCAGTCGGCCCTGTTGCTGTGCCTTTCCCACAGAGATTTGTCAAGAAGCAGAAAGAGGAGAGGTATAAGCGCTTCCTGGAGCATATGAAGAAAATCCACATCAATCTTCCATTGATTGAAGTGGTACAGGAGATTCCTGGGTACATGAAATTTCTGAAGGATATGGTTACCCAGAAAAAGCCCTTTGGCGCATTCGAGACAGTGAATCTCTTCGAGGAATGTAGCGCCATCATTCAGAAAAAGATACCGATCAAGAGATCAGATCCGGGGTGTTTCTCAATCACCTGTGTGATTGGGGGGCAGAGTTTTGAGCAGGTCCTTTGTGACTCAGGGGCTAGCATCAATCTGATGCCCCTGTCAATCTTCAAGAAGCTCCGGATTGGCAATATCAAACCAACCACCATCAGACTCCAGATGGCGGATCGCTCTGTGAATTACCCAAAAAGGGTGGTTGAGGATGTGCTCGTAAAGGTGGGGGAATTTATTTTCCCAGCCGACTTTGTGGTCTTAGACATGGAGGAAGATCGCAATATTCCCTTGATTCTCGGAAGACCTTTCCTCCACACTGCTGACGCCCTCATAGACGTGAAGAAAGGAGAGCTCACCTTGAGAGTGAATGACGAAAAGATCACTTTCTCCATCTACAAAGCCATGGAGCGCCACGACTCAGATGACTGCTTTGAGGAGTGCGACATGGTTCAGGTTTTGTATCCTTGTGACTCATCCATGATTTCTACAGATTCTTTAGATTATGGGTTACAAAATTTTGTTTATTCCTGTGATGAGCTTTATGATGTCTGTGATGAGCTGCTAGAGTCTGTTCTAGCATTGGATGATGCAGGTGAAAAGAGCAGATCGGAAAGTGCAAATTTTCTGCAACTGAGAAGCGAGCAAGAGGAAGAGGAGGCTCGCAAGACGGCCTTGCTGCAAAAAGACACGAAGGAGCCACCAGTGCTGGAATTGAAACCCCTACCGGACCACCTGAGGTACGCCTACTTGGGCGAAAACAATACATATCCGGTAATAGTATCTGCCACCTTATCTACTAGTCAGTTGGATAGATTACTGCGTGTTTTGAGAGACCACCAATCTACCATTGGGTGGTCGCTATCTGACATAAAGGGTATTAGCCCTTCTATTTACATGCACAGGATTTTACTTGAATATGGCTACAAGCCTAAGGTGCAGCCGCAACGAAGGGTAAACCCCATCATGCAGGAGGTGGTACGAAAAGAAGTGCTGAAACTACTGGACGCTGGCATGTAAACTATACCCCAGAGATGACTGGTTTGTTAAAATGACTAGTCTAAGTGAGAAAGATCTCAACAAAATGTCTACATCCGAGGTATTTGCTCAGTTAAAATCTCATGAATTTATAATACAACAATCAAAGAAGAATGAAGCTGCAGTAGTACAGTCCGTTGCTAGCTCAGATGATTTAGCTTATTTTGTCAAAAAGGATTTTAATAAGTTTAAACAAAAGAAATCATATTACAATCAAGAAAGATCTGCTACTATAACCCAATCAAAGGAGGTTGCTACAACCTCTGGCTCTCAACCTACTGATCTTAAGATCAGCGAACTAGAAGAACAGATGAAGAAACTTCAGAAGATGCTGATGGAGGCTAAAGGCGAAAAGGAATCGAAGGAGACTCAGCAGTCACCTTCTCATACCCGCTCAGCAGAGCGAAAGCCTAGGACCTGTTTCGAGTGTGGATCTCCTGACCACTTGAAACATGACTGTCCGAAAGTCAGTAGAGAGGAAAGGGAGCAGCTGAAACAAAGATTTGAAAGACGTGCAGGCAATGCAGTCAAAAGAGCACTCCTAACCAGGACGGAAACTCAGGATATTCCTGAAAATGATGAGGAATATTATCTATATTCAGAGGAAGAGGATGAAGAGGCCATGCTAGTTCTGATGGCAGATATCGTGGAAGATCAGTTTGCTGAAGCAGACACAGATCAGAATGATGAAACGGCTCTAGCAGTCGAAAACAAAGAGGTACTTTCTATAAGCATTCTTAGATTTGTAACTTTTGATGATTGCGAGAATCTCACTTTAGATTCTGAGGAAGACTATCTCACGAAGCTAAGTGAAGAATTATCTAAAATGTATGAAATTAAAAACGTCATTGTAAGTGAAAACACCTCACTGAAGTTAGAAGTTTCGAATTTGACCGAGGAAGTCGAAAGACTAAGGTCTGGTGGTGAGGAACTTTCAAAAATAAAAGCTGAATTTTCAAAACTTTCTGAAAATCTTAAGATTCTTGAAAAGGAAAATGCTTTGCTAAAGAATAAACCAAAAGAAAGTTGCTTTTACACTTACAATACTAGTAAAGCTGTTTTAAATGCTGCAATAAGCCAACAAAAACACTACAAGGATAAAGTTGGTGTTGGTTTTGATCATAATGATAAAGGAGAATCTTCTAAGCAGAAGGCTATTCAGTTTGTCTCTGCTGGAAAGTTTATCCTTGGAGAAAAATTGAAAGAGAAATCATCTGCTGATATACGTTGCTAAGCAGACTAAGAGCGTAATGCAGAATGTATCTGCTAAACCTCAGCAGAATACTAGAATGTCTGCTAAGGTACCTCAGTAGAGGTATGTTAAAACTCAGCAGAATACTAAATTGTCTGCTGAAAAACCTCATCAGAGGAATACTAAATCTCAGCAGAACATTAGAATGTCTGCTAAGCAACCATGGTCAGAAGAGTTTAGAAGAAATGCTGAGCTGTATGTATCTACTGCTAGGACAGTAAACTCTTCATTTCATAAAAACAAACATGTTTATTATAATTCTGTAAAGCCGTCATATAATGCATATACACCACATAGGCAGAACACCT
>JAPKLW010000197.1:688995-703429 GCA_026898455.1 Plectranthus barbatus
CCCGCCCAGTCGAGAGTGTTCTCTTCATCATCAATGGCAAGCATAACCTGCCAGATCTCCTTTGCAAAAGAATTGAGTTTTACAAATCTAGCAGGATTCTCTACAGATACTTTAGATAAATTCCTCTGTGCATGATTTTAATTGAAGATATACGAGGATTGAAAAAATGTAGAGATATAATTGATGATAATGTGATATGATTGCGAATATTTGGATCATGATATGATAACATATTTTATCTCATTTCTTGTATAATCCTACCATGTTGCACACCACATAAACATAATAAATACCCCTTTAGTTTAGGTCATTCAATATTCCTTATTCAACCATAGCTTTAGATTTTAATTAGTTTTATCCATTATTGACCACAACTTATATAACTTTTATATTTTTAGCATTAAATTATTGTTATTTAGAGAATATACGAAGTTAGAATTGACAACACTGGCTATGTTTCCTATTTGTCTTTTTATTATTAGTGCAATTTCTATTTATTTTAACTATACTTTTTATTATTACTATGCATAGTTAAATTCCATAGCAGATTATGAGATTTGTAACAATTGTTCTGGATGCATTCTTAGGACAGATTAATTATTTTGTTGATGATGGTTTATGATTCTTGATTTATTTATTAATTTTAAATTATCTGAGACTAAGAGGAAATGATAATTCTAGATGGCTAGTTATTGATTGAAAGATTGGGAGTTGAAAATTGATAGCAAGAATGAGAATTCATAATATAATATATGCTATTTAACTAAGAAATATTTGATTGTAGGGATTTAAATCTGATGATTATATGTGATTGATTAATTGGTGTTCTTGAAACTATGAGGAAATACTCAATAATTAAAAATCTAGATTATTCTTGTCCAACCCAGGAAGTTAAAAATATTACTGAAGATATCTCACCTGTTGCTAGAATTTAATTGATTTAGTTATTTGCATGTTATCCAGGATATGAGTTTAACCCTAGAATCTCTGCTTTTTCTTATTCGATTTAAAATCTATTTTATTATCTCCTTAGGATTTAAAACAAAAATCATTATTTCCATTTGCTTAAACAATTTATCAAGAATTGTCATTCCTCGTGGGATCGATGTAAATAACTTATTTGCCACTATATTATTAGTATTCGCTGAATCACTTACTAATCTTTTAGTGATTCGTGGTTCAGGAACTCAAGTCTTTACATCCACTCTTTATTATCTGAAAAAGGAATCCACTATCTCTGTTATCCGTAGTGTTTGAATATACGTTACAACGTAGTGTCTCCTATTGAGTGACTGATTTCTCATGACTTAGTCATTGACACTATGATTAGTTGAGATTTACCACAAACCCCTTCTTTCTGCAAATTCAGCTATCCATGATATTTGAATGCGAGTTAGCTAATGTTCTTATAAAGCCCCTCAAAATCTCGATAAATAAAATTGAACTAGTGCTTGATAAATTTTACCTGAAGTCAACTGACATGGCTTTTATTGAATGATACATAGGTCGATACAGAGCTAGTTTTCCACAATTTTCATATTTTCTAACAATTATTCAACCTCATTACTTGTACCATTTTTCAGAAATGCACAAACCATCTTGGATCATAAGAAAACAACTTGATGCCTGATCAACTTGAATCCACGCATTTGTCTTGAAGGCAACATTTAATTTCATACATTCTATTCAATTTTCACCATTTGTATTTCACCTCAATTCGGCTTATTCCTTTTTCTTTCAAATTATATTCACCGATGATCAATTCATGTGAGATTTTAATCAACTTTATTCAACTAGATGACTTTTTATTAAACACTTTTGTGATCCTAGAATGTTCTTTTTGTCCACCTTTGTGAATTGTGTTCAAACTATAAAATACTCATAACCCAAGGCTCGAAAGTCGGAAGGCTCAACTCCAATCTAATTGACAAACTTGGCGATTTATTTTATCGTATGATCTAATTCATATATCTTCAACACACGCTCATACAAACTATTTATCTATTGAAGGATACAAGAAAGCTGATATCCCGCAACCGGTTCGCAAGAGATCATAATCACACCTGACCTAATTTGGGCTTTCTTGTGAACTAAACAATAAATATTGCTTTGCTTTGGAGTCACGAGCTCAACTTAAATGAAAGCATGAATTCTTTTGAAGTATGTGTCATTACCTTAAAATATTTTTGTTGATTATAGTCGTATATGTTGATAACTTCACATTGGGAAGAACATATCATGTGTTAAAGGCATGGATGTTAGTTTTTAACGATCATACAATTGTATTGAAATAGATACTATGAGATAGTGCATTGAAATGATGACTCGTTAAACTAGTGACTTAACCTAGATGAGTATCGTGATCATGGTAGGCGGCTAACTCCTAGTTCATACTTGTAGCAGATAGTATAACTTGTGATAAATGGATTGCAGTCAATTACTCAGAACTGTTTTGGCACTATTGGAGCCCATATATAAAAGGCATGACTTATTATGTATTTGTATATTTTGGGGCTTGTGTTCACTAGGTGCAATCAATGTACTAAGCCACTTCGCATCATTTCTAAAATGTGCAAATTGACTGCGATGATGGAAAGAAATCGAGTTGTTGGCCAAGCTCAAGACTTTGAATTTTTGTAATAGTCATAGCTCTAAGTATGAATCATTATATGCATACTCTTTTGATAGGCTTCCGCTGGCAAACTCCATATCTTTTACTTAGCTCAGTACATGACAAAACTACTATTTTTGACTCAAAAAATCTCAATCCCTCACCAAGGAGGCACCACTCCTTTTTATTTCCCTCTTTTAGAACTAAAAATTTAATGTATGATTTCATGCTTGAGCATTGCCTTGCTAATTTATTCAATTTTTTTATTGGATATCTCATTTCAAGCATAATTGTAGCGTACCCAATGCACCACAATGATTAAGTTTTTTTGTTAAAAACCAGGGCATGAAAGTTCTTCTATCGGCTGGGGATTGTGACACTTATCAGTTATATAATATGGAGATTTAAACTCTCTTTCTGTAATGTTAAGCTCGAGTTACACAAAACATGATACTATATCACTTCTTGTAGATCTATATTAGATCTATAGTATCTTGAGTTCAACTAGGATTAAACATGTCCACACAATGATCTAGAGCAAATAAGCTTGGAAAAGTCTTAAAGAGGTTGATCTAATGATCCATGTGTGTTCGATGGGTTATCAATATAACTTTCTCTCATTAGTTGTATCTAGCAACAATTGTTTTCTCATATTCAAATGGAGTATTTATAAACTCTATTTGAATTAATGTTGTTGAGAAAAGGTTGAAATAAGTTCATACTTTTACAGGTGAATGTTGATGTACAAACTTGTATAATCCTACAATTTTCATCCTTGAGTTTGTCATCTTTTCAGACTTGACAATCTAGTTGTATTTTGACGAACATCTATTCATTCGTAAGCTGCCGGTTGCTCCATGAATTGTAAGTTGGTCTTCTTCTCAGTTCCATACTGGCTTGTCCTTATAACCCCTGAGAGACAATTTGTGCATTAGTTGAATTTGATCATTTCTCAGTTGGTTCTTCGTGTCTTCAAGTCTTTGGCTGACCGTGCCTTAATTATTATAACACTTGAATACATTCTTAGATCAGTTCAATCTGAGTCAGCTCTATATAAAATTTAATTAACTAATAGTTCTCGATAATCATTGAAACTATATATGTTCCCAATATAAATATCAGGGAAGAATTACATAACCAAAAAAAACTCTGGTAAATTTAAAATTTGATCAATAAATTGAGGTAAGACTTAAAGTTTTTCTTATTAAAAATTAAATATAGTTTCTATAAGCTTAATGTATGCATGACCATCAATTACAATATATTTAAAATATAAATAAGATAATTAAATATAAAATTAAGGATAAATTTTTGTCTAAACAATTAATTATTATAAAAAGTAATATAAATTTATTTATAATTAACATTAAAATGAATTTTAACTCCGATCAACTCCCTAAATGTGGGCACATGCTGTTATTCTGTGAATGAAAGTAATGGGTTAATGGAACCATTGGACGGACAAAAATAATATAAGTATTTTGTTTATTTTTGATAATTCGTTAGTTTATAAACTTTGATAGACATTTTTAAACAGAGCGAGATTTAAATCAATGTAATATATTTATTAAAAACATGCACTGGGTGGGCGTGGCTACGGATGGGACAAATTCACGTGTCATGACCATCCATTTTAGTTTATGCAATAAATAATATTCAATCTCAAACATGCTCATTATTTTACTTTCGTTTTAAATTGTCCCTTGTAACCGAAAATCGCACTTCAACTGCCAGTTTATATTTGTATTTAATTTTGTCATCTTAATGTAGCAACATTCATTTATTATACTCTATAATTATTATAAACCTTGCTTATATTGGTGGAGCTTGATTCGAAACACAAAAATTATGCGTAAGCAACTATTTGAATAGTATCTTACGATCAAGAATTATAACTTTAATCTAAGCAAAACTTTTATCGATCAACTTCCTTAAGTTTCTTGTTTCGTCTTATTAATTTGTAGTTTGAAAATAAAATACTAAAGCAAAGTTTATTGGTCACGAGATCAAAGTTTAGCAGATATGTACAACGAAAAATTAAAATGAGTTCTTGCAAATTACAAACTGATAGTTACCAACTAGTTTTGTTTTATGAAAAGCTTGTCGCCTGCGAGTCTGATTATTCACAAGTTCGGTTTTTGTGTATATTGTTAGAAATATTATAACCCCTTGATCTCAATGGTATGTATCTTGGTTTTGGTGCATCAAAGCTTAGTCAATCTAGTTTCTAGAAACATAGAATCGAGTCAAAGTGTAAAAATTCTGTATAGAAAAAACACTTACTCTAGCTGTAATAAACTAGAATAGAGGAGGATCAGAGACTGCTGAAGGATTCAACATATAAGAAGATTGTTGAAAACGCTAGCAAAAGGCTAGCAAACAAATGAAGAATGCTGGAAGCACTCAAAGGAATGTTGAAGAAGTGAAGCAAACTGTTGCTGAATCTAAGTAGCAAACTAACAATTGTCAGCATACGCATAACAACAATCAACACACAATACGAAGTCGTGAAATAGAATGACCCGAATCACAAGGAAACCCGACCAATTAGAGTGAAGGATACTCAACAGACACAAAGAAGGTTTCCGGACTCAAACTAAAAGATCCGTTCTAACAAAGACGGCTAAGATGAGGAGATTGCCAATCAGAGACGAAGGAGACCTAAAGAGTCTCTATGCCTCACAGGAAAAGGACGGAGATTGGCGAGCAAAAACTCTGTGTCTAACGGATAAGATTTAAACAACCATTTGAATCTTCACCTATAAATAGGTGATATGGAAATGAGTTTAAGAGGTTTGCGAAAAATCCACAACAGAGAAATTTGGAAAGCTCATAATACTTTTAATCCGGCGCAAACTCACGTCCGAGCATAAATCTGAACGAGGCTTTGTATAAGCTTTTGTATTTAAAGCTCGAGACCATTGAAGTTTCTTCTTAGGTTCATTTTGGGATTATTTCTATCTTAGAAAGAATCTAGCAGTCACCTTGCTTTGCAAGATTGATTATCATAGGATACTGTCAAACAAGAAAAGCTTCTGGGAAGAACTATAAAACTCCCAAGGTCGACGTCCGAGGAGAAGGGATGTTTGTCCTCACTCTAAGGAGTGTCAAAGTGAAGATTGAAGACCGAGGTGCTTGAAGGTGCGCGCTGACCAGACGGAGGAGCTTCTCAACATTAGATATCACACATGACCTTGTAATCAATCATTAGTGAATTTTCAGTCAGGAGAACTGAAGAGTGGACGTAGAACATTTGTTTGAACCACTATAAATCACGTGTTCATTTACTTCTTATATTTTGTTACATATTGTTTATTTTGAAACTCAACACACCAAGTGTTGAAGTATAATCTGCAATAAACCTAACGAATATTCGAGCTTAAACACATTTGTTAAAAACTTGTTAATTCGTGACCTTAGCAAGATAAGTGCAAGACATTATTAAACATTCCACTAAAACTATAGATACTCTGATCGGGGACGAACAAGTAGTATCAGAGCAGTTAATCTTTACAGACTAGCTGGTTCTGAGTCACTTAGGACCAGATCCATTTTTCCTTGCATATTTCTTGTGTTTCTGTGTAAGCTCAGTATAAAAGGTAATGGCGAACAATGCAAAGCTGGGAAAGTTCTCTACGGAAGCCTACTCCACCTGGAAAAAGAGGTCGCTAATCACATTGATGAATATCCATCCTGAGATAAAACAAGTGATCGAGCAAGGACCAATCAAGATTTAAAAGGTGAAAACTCGAATAGGCAAAGATGTTCAAGGACCAAATGAGATGGTGGAGAAGCATTACGTAGAGTGGACTCAAGAAGATCGAGTTTGTGGTCAACTGGACTACGTAGCCATGGATTTGATCTTAAATTCTCTATCAGGACCTCTGATGGCTGAAGTCTTGGAGTACAAGAATGCCAAAGAAATGTGGGACTTTCTTGGCACCCTGAGTAAAGAGACTGATCAAATAAATAGGAACAAGCTACAATAGTGCGTAGGTAGATACGAGTCATTCCAGATGATTCTTGGAGAAACAATCAAAGACATGGAAGCTAGATTCAATTCCATCATAGCAGAATTGAAGAAGATGGGAAGAACGTATGAACTTCCTGACATGAATTCAAATACTCTTTCTAAGATACCAAAGGAAGATTGGTTTGTCAAAATGACGAGTCTCTAGGAGAAATATCTATCAACCATAAGCACAAAAGATGTGTTTGCCCAGCTACGGGCACATGAATGGGACATCATTCAAATCAACAAGAGTGAAGCTGTACGAGCTGCAGTATCCATTGAAGACCATCCCGAGGATGCAACGTTTTTCATAAAGAATACAGAAGTGGAAAACCAAGAAGGCGTTCCATTCAGATCGTCCAACTCAATCCAGCCCAGCAAAGGAGATCGCATCAACCAGTGGGTCTCTAGCCAAAGAAACAGAATGCTCAGTCAGCGAGTTGGAGGAGCAATTGAAAAGATTAAAAAAACAACTGTTCACAACTATAGGCAGAAGGAAGAACCTCAGCAGAATCAGCCAACAGACAGCCGAACAACCAAGAAGACGCCGAGAACATGCTATGAATGCAACTCTCCTGAACATCTAAAGTTCGAGTGTCCTCGAGTTGATCCAGATGAAAGGGAGAGATTGAGAGAGATTTTCAAGAAGCGTGCATCAAAGGCCATCGCCAAAGCTCTGCTGACCAGGACAGGAATACCAGACATCCCAGATTATGATGATGATAGCTACTCCTCAGAAGATGAAGAGGATATTCTTATGTATTTATGGCGAACATAAATGAAGATGCTAACGGTGATGAAGAGCAGATAACAGAATCAGCCCTAGTGGTCACAAGAAATCTGGTAACAAATTATGTTATGTCTGCTGCTTCTACTAAATTTGCATGATACTGCTGATTCATGTTTCTCAGAATTAGACGATATAACTATAGAGTTTCTCTTGAAAGAATTTTCAAAATTTCATGCATTAAAGGATGTTTTAATTAAATAAAATTCCTCGCTAAAATCTCAGCTTTCTACTTTGACCAATGAGATTGAAAAATCTAGGTCAACAAACGAGGAACTATCAAAACTCAAAGCTGAATTCTCTTCTCTAAGTAAAATTTTTTATTGTTTAAAACATGAGAATGAAGTTTTGAAAAACAAAAACTCCATGCAAAATCCTTTTCAATGTAGATATTTTAAAAGAACGAGATATTTAGATGAGATTTTAAGTGTTTAAAGGAGTACGAATAACCTTGCTAGAATTGGTTTTGAAAAAGGAGAATCCAGCAATGCTGAATCTGCTTGATCAAAGAAAATTATCTTTCTCCCAGCAACCGGGAAGGTTCAGCAGACTGCTAGGCAAGACAAAAGGGACAATGCAAAATCAGGAACAATTTGCTTAACAGAAATGTTGGCAAACTACTAATCCCATGCTGATCGCTCAGCAGAAAATGAAAGGTATATCTACTGAGAGAAAGCCGACAAAGTCGAAGTATGTAACCTAGCAGGCTGTTCTATCTGCTAAGAAGGTTTATACACAACCTAGCAAGGCTAAACAATCTGCTAAGATTGTGAAAAAGCCAGTGTGCACTCCAAGTAGGAGGAACACCTTCTTGAGGCCAGAGTCTAAACCATTGTATTTTCAAAAGACTGTGAAGGCTCAGTACACCACTGCACATTTCCATGTTGATTCAATGCATTACTCCAATAAGAAGGGAAAGGTAATGAAACGTGATGGCAAGAAAATAGTCTAGATCACAAAAGTCTGGATTGATAAGGGGTTGATCAAGAGAACTAATCCTGCAGGACTCGTAGTTGATCGGGTACCTATTAATTAATTTCCTTATTTTGCAAGAACAGGGTCCATCAAGAAGAACATCTAGGAAATTAAAAGAGTGGATCCTAGACAGCGGATGCTCAGGTCACATGACAGGAGATGAAGAAATATTCACAAACCTCCGAAGAATCAGAGGACCTTCAATTTCCTTCGGTGACAACTCAAAGGCAGAGTAATAGGGAGAGGGTGCATCGAGCAAAATGGAATGTGCATCATCAATGTGGCCCTCATCGACAACCTCAAGCACAATCTTCTAAGCATTAGTAAGCTAAGTGAAAATGGATATATTGTTTCCTTCATTGATACAGGTTGTGAGATTGCTGATGAGACCATTGGAGAAGTAAAGCTTAGAGGAATCAGAAAAGGAGGACTCTATGTTGTAGATTGGGAAAGTGGTCAGCAAGCCTCATGCTTCATCGCATTCAACAAAGAAGAAACTAATTGGTTGTGGCACAAAAGGGTAACGCGCTTAAACTTTAAAACTATCAATTATATAGCCAGAAATAACATTGTTACAGGACTACCCAAAGAGACCTTCAAGAAGGAAGGAGTATGCAGTGGTTGCCAACAAGGGAAACAAGCTAAGGCGTCCTTTAGATCCAATCCAGGATAGGCCACATCAAACAGAATTCTTGAGTTGCTACACATGGATTTATTTGGCCCCGTGACTCCACCCACTGTAGGTAACAAACATTATACATTAGTTGTTATTGATGACTATTCGAGGTACTCGTGGGTGAGACTGCTCTAGAGCAAAGATGAAGTCAAGATAGTCCTACCGGAGCTGATACTTCGAGTACAAAATGACAAAATGCTCATAGTGAAAAGGATAATATCCGATAATGGTACAGACTTCTGTAACGGAGAAATAATGGACTTCTGTGCCAACGCTGGGATAGGACTTGAAAGGTCCACTGCAAGAACACTTCATCAAAATGGCTTGGCAGAATGGAGGAACATGACTCTAAAGGAGTCCGTGCAAACAGTGGTTGCCGAAACAGATCTATGTCAGAGATATTGGGGAGAAGCTGTAACGAATGCATGCTACACGTAGAATTGAAGTGGCTTGAATCAACTATTCAACAAGACATCCTACGAAATATATGATGGTCGTAAGCCTTCCTTTAGCTTATCTTCGTGCTTTCGGTTCATTACGTTATATCCATAATAATGGGAAGTCAAAGTTAAGTACTTTCTCTCCCAAAGCTGATGAAGGGGTGTTCCTAAGATACGGGCATCCTTCTCACAAGGGTCACAGAGTGCTTAACAATACCATCAAACTTGTGAAAATAACATACAATAATGTCAATGGATAATCGGGATCGAATACTTCCAAAGCTGAACCAATTGCTCCGACTAAGTTGATGAGTGAATCTTCATCTATGCTGGAGACCTTAGCTGATCAGCAAACAATCGAGATGGCCGGTGATGCAACTTGTAATGCTGAGGCCACTCTAAATCCTCTCTAGGGGATAACATTTCAAGGGGGAACTGAAGAAGGCGAAAACTTTAAGCAAAACAAAGATGTTGTTGAGAATCCCTAGAATAACGAGAGGACTGCTGACGATAGTACAACTAAAAACGACAAAGAGCGGACTGTTGACGGAAGGTGTATTACTCTAGAAGATTCATCAATAGACAACCACTCAGTAGACGACAACCCAACATGTGTAGCTGAAAGCCTAAACAACCTATAACTTGTTGACGTGCCTGTTTCGGAAAGATAAATTAAAGCATCCAGCAGTTAAACCATTCCAGACTCGGAGCTGCAAAGACCAAAGTGGCTGCAGAGAGATCATCTTTCAGAAACTATACTAGGAGATCTTGCTGACCCAATTTGAACCAGACACAACGCAATGCTAGCCTGCTACATATCTCAGGAGGAGCCAACAAAAGTAGCTGACACACTCAAATCCGCCAATTTGATCAATGCAATGCAGGAAGAATTGTCAGAATTCACGCGGAATCACGTATGAGATCTCGTACATCAACCAATGCATCAATTGGTGATAGGCACCAAATGGATATTCAAGAACAAGCATGATGAAAATGGACCTGTCGTGCGTAACAAAATAAGGCTTTTAGCTAAAGGATATGCGCAGTGCGAAGGAATTAACTTTGACAAAACTTTTGCTCCAGAAGTTGAACTGTAAGCAAACAGGTTATTCCTTGCATATGCTGCTCACCATGGTTTCACTGTATTTTAAATGGACGTCAAAAGTGCATTTCTAAATGTTGAATTAAAGGAGGACATCTACGTGGAGCAACCTCCAGGATTTAAATGTGGAAACAAGGTGTACAGGTTGTGGAAAGCTCTGTATGGTCTGAAGAAAGCCCCAAAAGCTTGGTACGTGTTTTTGCTGAAGAATGGTTTCAGGAAGGGGAAGATCGATAGGACACTCTTCTTGATCAAGGATGCTGAAGACATATTACTCGTCCAAATCTACATGGATGATATTATATCTGGATCTAAGAATCTAACCCTGTGTGAAAAATTTGCTCAGATTATGCCGACTAACTTTCATATGAGCATGATAGGGAAGATGTCTTACTTCTTAGGTTTACCAATTCAACAATCCAACGATGGGATCTTCATTCATCAAAAGTAGTACACAAATGATCTCATCAACAAATTCTATCCAGAGAAGACAAAGACATTACGGATTCCCATGAGCACAGCATGTCAAATCTCAATGGAAGAAGAAGGCGAATCCATGGAGCAACAACATATAGAGGTATTATTGGTTCTCTATTATATTTAACGGCCAGCAGGCCAGATATTTCGTATGTTGTAGGCGTAAGTGCTAGATATCAAGCAAATCCAAAGAAATCGCACATGGAGTTCGCGCGAAGGATTGTCAGATATTTGAAAGGGACAAAGTCCTTATGAATTTGGTATCCAAGAGCAGATGATCATACACTTATTAGATATTCACACTACGACTTTGGAGGATGCCGAATCCATCAGAAGAGTACGAGTGGGACATGCCAATTCTTTGGACATAAGCTGATAAGCTGGTTGAGCATGAAACAATAGTCTGTAACAAAGTCCACAACATATTCTGAATATGTGGCTGCTGCGAGCTACTGTACACAGGTGTTATGGATCAAGCAACAACTCCAAGATTATGAAGTCAGCATTGGATGTGTCCCGATATATTGCGACAACAACAGTGCAATGTGCATTACAAAGAATCCAGTACATCATTCAAGAACAAAGCACATTGATATAAAAAATCACTTCATCTGAGACCATGTTGAAAAGAAGGATATTTATGTGGATTACATCAGGATAGAAGATCAGCTGGCGGACATATTTACAAAACCTCTAGCAGAAAGTAGATTCAAGGAGCTTTGTCTCAAGCTTAGTTTATTGGAGTTAGACGAGGTTTTAGAAGAATGAGTGCAAGCTCTCATTCTGTTCTTGGATTTCTGGAGAAGATGCGGAATAGAGTGGGTCCAAGCTCACACTCTCCAGCAAATTGCAGAGATTTATAGTCGGATTGCTGAGTCCCAGCTCTCAGCAGATTCAACATCTGGATACTCAAGGCTACTTTTCAGCAAACATAATAAGTGACTGTTGAGTCCCAACTCTAAGCATCTGGAGAAGACTGCGGAATAAAGCATGGAAATTGTTCAAAAAGGGAAATTAAAATCAGGAAATCTCTACCGACGAAACAATTACAAACCTTATTCATGGAGTAAATTAACGTATTAACAATCAGTATTCGATATCATTTCTGAAGATTTTTCTCAAGCCTCAAGACGATTAAGTTCTGGAGATGGTGTCTCGAACGACCACGTGGAAATTATTGTCAAAATCATCGGTTCCCAAGGCAGACGATTTGATTGATCAAACAAATCTTAAGGACAGGTATGCCTATTTAAAGGGAGGTTTCTTTCAATTAGAAAATCATATCCAACCATCTGAATGTTAAACCAGCCTAATGACATCAATCCCCTCCGATTAAACTTTATTGCTCAAGAAAAACAAGATGTCATCCTTTTCTCTCTTACAAAAATACCTCCAAGATGGGTTCGAGCAACGTGACTTCGAAGTCTCCAAATTGAGAGGAAGAATCTTCACGGAGATCATATCTAAGATGATGCTCTCAATTCGCGGTTCACCTCTAATAATGAAATTTTTTATCTTAGAACCGGTTGGAGATAGAAGGTCCATTCTGTCAGGCCATGACAATTTTATCTTTAGAGATATATAAACTTGTCAGGTGGGTCTGAGGATTGATATTCCTTAGTCGCATAGTTTGGAAGTTCCTTTGGGTAAGAACTTCCAGACAATTTCTTCCTCACCTCTTCTTCGAGGGTTTCAAAAGTCGGAAGATGGAGACGAAGAAGAGATGAAGGAAAGAATTGTGGATGGAGTAGATGCACCTCAAATGCATCTTCTTGGCATCCAGAGCTAAAGAAGCACGCATCTCGACGCGCGAGCATGCAAGTGGTGCAAATGTTACCCACCCTACACAAAGTAGGAAAAATCTGTATGGCACCTGGTGCTGATGGAAAGTGCGGACAAGGGCACCGACCTGAGCAGATGGTGAGATCTGCTAGCGTCAGACTTCCTTTGCAAGGCAGCTAGATTGTCTGCAAGCTAACAAATGAAGAGATGTTTACGTACAAAGCTCGAGGAGCTAGAAGATGAAGTGACAAGAGACAGCTTTCAGCCATCTAGGCGTTGCTGCGCATGTGGGGAGACATGCATGAACGAGCTCGGGGAGGAGACCAAGAAGAAAGAGCAGATCTACCAAAGGCATTATTTGGAGCGGTTTGAAGAAGAATTGATCATTTTAACTTGTATTTTTATACTTTGCAAAGTATAAATCAATAATATCAATAAAACAATATGCTCGTTTTGATGAGAATACACTATTTTCTTAAAATAATAACTGTCTAAATAAAATGCTAGATCATTACACTCCTTGTGTAAATAGCTTCTTAGAAAAAAAAATCTTATGGTCTTCCTTGGAATAAATCGAAGAATCAAAGGAAAATCAATAGATAATAATGTTAAAGTCTCCACCAAAGCTAAGTCGGAAGCAGAGTGCTTGACGGATAAAGTGATAAATTCTTATCAAGAAAAACTCTCTGCTGACTGCTGAGTCCAAGCTCTCAGAAGATTCCCGACGGTTACTGTGTCTGAGCTCTCAGTAAAGACTCTTAAAATCTTCAAAAGTTCAGAAATTATGAAGGGTCTAGATTGAATACTGAGTCCAAGCTCTCAGTAAAAGACTCCTTGAACTCTAAAAGTTCAAAATGTTTAAGAGTCTGGTTTGTTTACTGAGCCCAAGCTCTCGGTAGAACTCCAAAGACTGTTGAGTCCAAACTCTCAGCAGATACCTGTAGATGGCTAAGTATAAAATCTTAACATATTCAAGATTGACTGCTGAGTCGAAGCTCTTAGCAGATGCCTATTGTCTACGGGATACTAAGACCTTAGCAGAATATGAGTTTGTTGCTTAGTGCAAGCTGTCAACAGATATCAAAGGTTTACGGTATGCTCAGATCCTAGAAGAATTTGAATTCACTGCTGAATTCAAATTTTTCTTCGATTCTATATCTCTTTGAGTTTAGAAAAATTATCAATGACGGAATCATCCAATCGTTCTAATGCCCCTGCCGAATCATCTGGAAGGCCATGCATTCCTAGAGAACCAGAACAATTTCAGCCGTCGTTCACATGTTCGTTCAAGAAGGAGCAGATTGATGAATCAATCCCTTATGGTCGCATGTGAAGGGATTCGTGAACTGAATCACGAAGTCCGTTTGCCAAGGATTGTTAATTAGGATATCAAAAATAAATTGCTATGCCTATAAACAATCCTAGCATGCTCCTATATTATTATGCATAAGAAGGTTTATGCGGAATACCTGGATCGATGAACTCCGAAGAACGCGTGCGCGGAGATGCCCTTTGATCTTTCCCTCGCACCAAGATTTAATTTCCTAACAGATTGAGGAAATTAATCTATAG
>JAPKLW010000197.1:703439-727448 GCA_026898455.1 Plectranthus barbatus
TATTGGGCTTGAGTTATCATGGGCCAGACCAGGGACCAGAATGCAAACAGCAAATAAGGCCTATCAATTAATTAATTCGCATATTCAACCCAGAATATAATTAATTAATTAATATTGATTCATGCCACCAGAGAATCAATACTGTCCTACCTATTTGCTACCACGTTTTGAGGAACGGGTTGCATTGGACTCGGTTTATCCCCACATTTAAGGTTACAGACATTCGTTAATTAATTTAAGCTCTGACAAGCTATTTAATTAATTAACATCTTTAATTCCTGAATCAATCCACTCAAACCTTTTCACTTATGCTTGAACTTAATCAGCCTGTAGGACTTTAGCATAACGAACCTTTTGAGCTGTTCAGGGAATGTCACCATCCTATACTGGATGTGGTTACCTAGTTCAGATACCAGACAGTCATACACAAATTGATATCACCCAAGACTGCAGATGTACAGGTTCAACTAGAACCTTCTCTACAACTCAAAGTGATATACAATATATGTACACTTCTGTATCATCATATAGGCTTAAGATTCCATCGAGTCATAGAGATCTAGATTCTCTTAATGTCTGATAAAAGAATCGATCTCGACTTAGGTCCTCATCAATGTGTTCCCCACACCAGCAGACCAAGACATCCAAGATAAGATGCTTATCCGCTTATGCTGCAGCCTACACCGACAGTTTATCCTGGAACTGTCTCAGCTGTGATGACTATTTATATCTCGCTTGGTCAATCGATCCATACGATCTTCCATGATCTTCTACACACCGTATGATCTCCCTATCGACGAGATAAGAGGATAATTGTGTTTGCGACACATGTTTGTTAATTCAGACAGGAGATGAACATACAACAATTATGATTTCCAGTATATTAACCAATAAACCTTGTACATAATATACCAATCATAATGCTTTTAGTATATAAATCCATCAGCATGGTGGCCATTGCTCATGGCAAGGCACTAGGCACACTCGTCATTGAACAAAGAAGGGAGGATCAAGTACGAAAGGACAAGATACTCTACGAGCCATTGTTCAGAAAGCACTACTGTAATAGACTCATCGGCAAACTCATTCGTGAAGACCTTCTAAAGTACTTGTTTGCGGAACCCCTCAAGTTTTGGCATCACTTAGCTGCAGAGTTCTTTGCCCGAACCGTGATTGATAAGAGTGAGGAATTCTTCACCACAATTGTTTTGGGCACAAAGATAGTTGTGAGCCCAGAAGTGTTAGCAGAGAAGTATGGCCTGAGAGCGGATGGAGAGGATGTTGCCACCAATAAAGTAAACGACGATGAAGTGATGCAGAAGCAATGGAGCAGGTGGAAGAAAGATACATTTACACACCCATGGAAATTGGCTTCACTATTGAGATCACTGGAAGAGCCCATGAAGAGCCTATCGCAAATAGTGATAAGGATGCTGGTAGGCGAAGTTGGCTCTCTTTCCGAATTGAGTCCAAAAAGTTTGTTGTGATGATGGCTATTGATGATTAAGTCTGTGGGAATTGCGCGAAGCTCATCTACACCAAGTGGCTAGCGCACGTCTACAAGAACAAGAACATCAAGATGGAGCATATGTTCACCCAGGACGTGGGTTTTGAACTCAAGATAAGTCATTTTATTGAGGGAATCATACCTAGAGGAATGCGTAGCCGTGGAGAAGATTTGCTACCCAATGACTACATACCGCCCACCAAGAAGCAACAATCACCGATGTACTTTAATGAGCCATTTGTTCTGAGGGAAAAGAGCAATGTCGACCCCAACAAACCGGTTTCTGATAAGGAAGAGCCTTGTGAAGGCGAGGCCATTCTGCAAACAGCTATTCCACTTACAGAGGAGGAAATTGAAGCAAAAAGTAAGCAATCAGAACAGGATGCTATGTTCAAACAGTTTGAAAGCCTGCAAGAGATCACACATCTGGAACCCCCCATGCCACCTCTAGTGAAGAAAAAGCGAACGCCCAAGAGCCCCCGACAGAGGAAGAGAAAGCCCGAAGATGATGAAGGAAAAGCAAAGAAAAGAGGAAGGAATGATCGCTTCTAAGGATCAACTGTTCAGGTTACTGTCCCGGTAGTAGACAAATCAATACCAATTCCCGATGTTGCCAAGGATGCCGACCATGTGCCTGTCGATTCAGCCTCAAAAGAAACAAAAAGAAAGCTAGAGTTCTTAGCAGAGGAGAAGGAAGCATGGAAGAAGAAGCGTCTGGAGAAGGCGTTGAAGAAGGCATAAGAGCAGAAGGAATTTGACAAGGAAAAGTTGCCAATGATTCTGGATGAAAGGGATGCCAAGTATGAGCAAATGAATGCTCCCTATGAAGATCGCAATGCCAAGGTTAAGGATGGTGATCAACCTGAACGAATCACCAAGAACGATGTTGAGAAGGCACAGATCGCCATTTAACAGAATACAAAGAAAAGGAGCATTCAGGGATTTGCAAGATGTGGTGCTGAGAAGATCTGGCAAATCGATGATCGAGCAGACTCCTGCACAAGGAGAAAGAAGTTGTGCTATTCAGATTGTTCAGCCTGCCACTTGTAAGGGGGAAGTGATGGTGCTGATGCTAATGTTGATAGTAATGTTGTCCTAAAGGCTGATGTGATAGGAGGTAGCAGTGTGTAGATGGAATTGTGGAACAGACTGTTGTGCAAGGTGGTAGCAGTTTTGTTATTGAGAAAGTGATTGAGGATAAACAACTGGCTGTGCAAAGAGGAAGCCGAGTAGTTACAATTTTAGCAGAAGGAGATTTAGTGCAAGAGGACAGCCAAAACCCTGCTGAAACAGAAGGAGACAAGGCAGCAGAAAAGGAGAATGCTGACCTTAAGATGATAATCAATGAAGGTACGACAAATGTGGAGGTAGTCAATCAGAAGGCTGGCAAGCAACCTGAATCAACAGCTGAAAGGGAAGCTGATGTAAGAGAAGTTGTTGAGACGGAAGCCAAGGAGAAAGAAGTCACTACCTCACTTGATACTGAGACCCGAGCGAGATTGCAAGTAAACCATACCGCAAGCGTAAGAGCACACATCGAGCAGTTTCTACGTGTTCTAGGAGTGAATCCATCTACTGTTCTGGAATGGAGATTAGGAGCAAACATCCCTTCATGCTGAACAAGACCATTGAAATTCTGTTGCAGAGGCATATTCCGATTCCAACTTCTCCCGAAGTCTCAGGTGTGTAAGGATTTCATGGCAAACTGAAACGCCAAATCTAAATAATCCTCGACCGTTAATGGATGTTGAGAGAAATTTACCAAACGATAAAACCTAGCATGCTCCTATTAATTAAATACAGTGGATTATCAAGTTTACCTTAACTCCATAGTCTCAGATCCGATATTTTGCATTTGAATTCCTATCCCTCGATTCAACCACGCGAATAAATTAAATATGAGGAAGCATAAATTAGACAAATCCAATTTCTAGATTTAATTAAAAATAAAGAGAGGGAAAAAATAATATATTATCCACATTAGGCCTTCAGATTGTATTCCAATACTGTTCAGTCCTGCTACTAGTGAGGATTCCACAGGACTATGAATTGTGTAAGCAGAGTCGAATTTCTCCTCCTCCCGAACACAACACACGCACCACTCACTCTCTCTCAATTAGGGTTTCAACTTATTTGAATTTTGATACAAACTGACAGAGAGGACTGTCTATTTATAGACCTAGGGTTTTAACCTTAATGGGCTACTGGGCCAAATTTCAGCATATTTAATTGGGACAGACCTGGGACCTAATGCAAATAATAAAGTGGGCCTATGAATTAATTAATTCCCATGTCCACAACCCAGGACACAATTAATTAATTAATATTAATTCTTTTTCACCACAGAATTAATACTGACCTACTGCATTATTACCACATTATGAGAACGGACTGCATTTACTTGAGAATTTCCATATTTAAGGTTACTGGACATTCATTAATTTATTGGAGCTTCTAACAAGCTACCACAATTAATTAATTTCTTATTTCCTGAGCAGTACCACTCAAACCATATCACTCGTGCTTGAACTGAATTAGCCTGCAGGACTTTATCACGATGAGTGTTATTGAGCTCCTCAGGGAATGTTCCCATCGTATTACTCGGATACGGTTACCTAGCTCCAGTCTCAGGCTGTAATACACAAACTGCTCTTGCCCAAGGTGCAGGCATACGAGCATGTTAATCAGGCTCTCCACCATGGAAAGTCAAAGCAACAGTCAACCCGTGCATACCCTTGAACCTTCGTTAGGGTTTGGACTCAATCAAGATCGAGATTTTGTATTCTCTGATGTTAGACAGTAGAATACATCTCACTGTGGTCTAATCAATACGCAATCGCACGTACCAGCATATCAAGTAATCGAGACAGATTACTTCTTTTTGGCTATTTTGCAGCCTACTCTGACAGACTTATCCTCGTATGCTATTTCGGATATGATAATATTTATATCTCACTAGGTCAAGTGATCATACTATCTTTTGCGATCTACAACACGCCGTATGATCGTCCCTATCAGTGAGATAAGAGGATACCGTTGTTACTCGCATGTAAATTTGTTTAACAGATAGGAAATATCGTTAAATATATACTTATTGTAATAAATGCTTTATGTATACAAAACACAACAATCTCCCACTTATACTCAAAGAATTACACTCGCTATTACTGAGTATACAGTGCGTCTATCTAGCCTAGCTATTACATTAACCACTTGTAGTAGTAGGCTTCCACCTCAGACCTAGTTCTCGAATATGTCTTTCGTAAACCTTCTGTGGCAAGCACTTTGTGGATGGATCAGATAGGTTGTCTCTAGTGTCAATCCTCTTGATATTCATATCGCCCCTCGATACGATATCTCATATGATATGGTACTTCCTCTCTAAGTGTTTGCTTGCCTTTTGAGTTCGTGGTTCCTTCAAGTTAGCTACTGCACCAAAGTTTTCACAATGAATTGTGATGCTCTTAGGCAGACTCGGAATCACATCAAACTCTAAAAGGTAGTTCCAGAGCTTTATCCCCTCTTTCGAAGCTTCGGAGGCGGCGATATATTCCGCCTCCATAGTGGAGTCAGCAATGCATTTCTGCTTTGTGCTCCTCCAAGATACAGCCCCACCTCCCAAGGTAAACACATAACGTGAGGTCGATTTCTTCTCATCTTCGTCCCCTTGGAAATCCAAATCTCTGTAACCTACATGGCACAAATTCTCACTTTGATAAACCAGACAATAATTCCTAGTTCTCTTCAAATACTTGAGGATGTGCTTTACCACAGTCCAATGCATCTGTCGAGGGTTAGACTGTTATCTTGCTACCATGGCAACGACATAACAAATATCAGGCCTGGTACACAGCATTGCATACATGAGGCTACCCACCGCAGATGCGTATGGTACAAGACTCATCTCATCTTTCTCACTCTGTGTCACATGACACTGCCCAGTAGAAAGATATACACCAAGTCTGAAAGGTAGCAATCCTTTCTTGGCGAGTTGCATGCTGAACCAGGATAAGCTTAAAATCCTTCTCTTACGATCCCGTAAGACCTTAATCCCACGGATGTACCCAGCTTCTTCCAAATCCTAAATTTGGAACTGTTCGGATAACCAATGGTTAATCTTCTACATCACTCCTTCGTTGTTTCCAAATAGGAGTATGTCGTCCACGTACAATACACGCAAAACCACGCTCCCACTGACACTAAGTCGGTATACACAACTTTTGTTCTCCAACTGTGAAAATCCATAAGATTTAATCACATCGTTGAAACGTAAGTTCCACGACCTCGAAGCTTACATAGGTCCGTACAAGGACTTCTATGGTATATAGATGTCAGACAAGATGTTCTTCGCCCTTGCACATGTAACCCTCGGGTTGCAGCATATAGATGTCCCTACCTTCTTTAAGGTAACAGTTTAGAAAAGTGGTTTTGACATCCATCCTCCAAATCTCGAGGTTTAACTGCTCTGCTATGGCAAAAAGTATCCGGATGGATTTGAGCATGGCTACGGGTGAAAAGGTTTCATCATAGTCTATGCCCTCTTTCAGACTATAATCCTTTGCCACCAGCCTGGCTTTGAAAGCTGTTACTTCTCCATCCCCTCCCTTCTTTCTCTTGTATACCCCCTTTGGCCCTAAAGCCATCAGGCAACACAGTTTTCTGGTATATATCCATAGTTGTTATGGATTCAATCTCAGAATCCATGGCGATGCGCCACATCGCAACATCCTTGTCTAAGATTGCCTCTTTGAAGGTCGGTGGGTCAGATTCCTCATGTCCGTCTTCTGGGCTCATGTTTGAAGACTCACCCACGAACATATAACTTTCTAGCTGGAAAATAACTCTCCCACTGCGACGAGGCATCGGTGCCGGTCATTAGTTGGTGCAACAACTTGTGGTTCTCCACCTTGCACTAAAGAACACGCCGGTGGTGTTGTACCTCTCACAGGTGAACCCATGTTCGCTCGTTACCCTTCCCTTAGAATCACATTATCATCTTCAATTTCTCGAAGAACTATATCACTCCTTGTCTTGTGGTTTCTTACATACTCGTCCTCCAAGAATCTAGCGTTGGTGCTAACAACGATTCTCTGACTCTCAAGATAGTAAAAGTTATAACCTTTTGTTTGCCTGTGATACCCTATAAACAACATTACCTTGGACCTGCTTTCTAACTTATCAGGTTCCTTCGTCAGCACGTGTGCCGGAAAACCCCATACTCTAAACTTGCACAAACTGCGTTTGCGTCCAAGGAAGAGCTCATAGGGTGTCTTAGGAACTGATTAAGAAGACACCAAGTTTAAAATGTAAGCCGCTATTTCCAATGCGTATCCCCAAAACGAAATGAGTAAGCTTGCATAACTCATCATTAATCTCACCATCTATAAAAGAGTTTTATTTCTTCTTTTGGCTACACCATTTTGCTAGGGAGTACCCGGTGGAGTCCACTGGGATGTAATCCCATGTTCTGACTAATTTTGCAGGAGCTTGTTCTCGAGGTATTCGCCACCGCGATCAGATCGCAGTGACTTGATAGTTTTCCCGACCTTCTTTTCTACCTCAGCATTGAACTCTTTAAATTTCTCAAAGCATTCGACTTGTAGCGAAGCAGTTAAACGTATCTGTATCTCGAGTAATCATCAATGAAAGTGATGAAGTAATCATACCCTCCACGAGTCTGTGTGGATTTGGGCCCACATAAATCAGAATGGATCAATTCCAACACATCCTCTGCTCGAGACTGACTAGCCTTAAAAGGCCTAGAAATCATTTTTTCCTTGATGCAGGATTGGTAGACTTGATAAGGTACAGCCCGGACTAAGTCCAATGTACTGTCATCTGCAAGTTGCTGAATCCGCTTCAAGTTGATGTGACCCAGTCTTAAGTGCAAGAGATATTTAAGATCCTCATGAGAAGAAGTAAGCTTTCTCTTTCTAGGATTATCTATTTTAGATGAATCACATTCAAAATTCAAGAACGATTATGATGAAACTAAGCAACATAAAGAGAGTAGATCAACATCCCAAAATAGATAACATTGTTATTCCCAATGACACAAATAAATAACTATCATAAATAACAAAAATATCCATGCGAAGCTGATAAAAATTTGTCTTGCTGGAAAAACACGACCCAAAATAAAACTTTCAAAAGTTCTTTATTCATCAAAACATAAGGAGAATGAAAATTTCATGAGGCTCCATCTAAATGTTGCCGTCCATGCAACTGGTATTTTCTTGCCATTACTGTCCAGCCTTATCGGCATGGTTCCCTGCAAAGTATAACAACATGGTTACAAAGTCCGTCTCTATAGATCTTCAAAGAGAAAAGATAGACTCTAATCATGCTTCGGTTATACTTGCAAATGGCATACCTTGTCTAGCTTTGTCGGCTTGACAATCTTTCTTCCAGTGTCCTTTCTTACCGCACTTAAAACACCAGTCCTTCATAGTTACAGTCCTAAGCTTCTTATCAGCCTCCACGTTCTTTACAGTTGTCTTTATAGCTTTCTTCTTAATCCCTCTTTTCTGCTTCATACCTTCGATATAGCAGAGAGATTACCAGAAGTAGCTAAGATAACCTTTTGAGGATTCATGACTGATTCCGCTGCTATCAAGTCATAGAGTAATTCGTTAAGAGTATACTCTTTCTTGCTCATGACAACATTCAATCTGAATCTCTCAAAGGACTTGGGTAGAGAGTTCAGTATGATATCGACTTTGGCCTTAGCGTCAATACCTCCACCGTGCACAGTCAACTCATCCATGAGGTAAGTCATGGAAACTACGTGCTCTCTCACTAAGCTACCATCAATCATTTTTCTATGCATGATTTTTCTCATGAGATTAAATCTGACAGCTCTATCAATTTCCCCATAGGTCGCCTCCAGACTGACCATAATGTCATAGGCATCCCTATGGTGCTAATGCTGCTACTGTAAGACTTTCGACATAGTGGTCATCATGTAGCACTTGACTACATTGTTCGATTTCTCCCACTTATTGTAATAGTCTACTTCCTTCGAAGAGGAATTAGTAGTGAGCACTATAGGACGAAATACTTGCAGAACAAACATATGTTCTTTTGCAATCATGATGTATTCAAGGTTGCGCTGCCATTCCAGGAAGTTTGAACCAGTTAAAGAATTTTGTGCAAGAATATTGATGACATTAGACATAGACATATCTGAAACAATAAATAATCTAAATAAGAACATACATGCAAAACGTTCGGAAACAAATGCATTGAAAACCTCTTAATAAATCAAATACAAATGCTTTCCACTAATAGCCCAAGAGTTCCCACAACAAGCTACACTTGTAGACGTTTACGATGTCACCCTCAACCAGACTACGGATTTTAAGCCCCAATCCTTTAATTTCATACCTTGTCAGGAATCCTTAGACACATGCAACTAATAATTAGTGTAAAACCTTAGACCAAACCATCTCTCAAGAACTGGGAAGCAGCAACTGCATTATATTCTAAGATGCTTCTAAGAACTTAACCCCAAATTTAACTCCAGCCAAAAGAGACAGTTTGACATGGCCCGTAACCATACCGCACAACCCTTAAAGCCTTTGCTATCTATAATTTAAATCAATCCTAGAATACTTATTAGAATGAATTACACAAGCTACACTCGTAGACGTTTACATAAAACCCTCCCACTATTTACTTGCTTTAAATTATTTGTTAAGAAAATCCAACAACTGCAGACCATGCACCTCTGAGAATTAGCAAGCTACACTCGTAGACGTTTACTAAAACGAGAAACACACTTACAGCCTAGGATCACTTTGTGGAGTCTATTGATTTTAATTAAAAAATTCGCTTAGTATTTTGATTCAAAAGATTTCTTAAATGCGCACATAAATAGTTTCTTATCATTATATTTTCCCAAATTTTTGCAAGTAATTAAACAAGCCCAAAAATTCAAAATATATTACGACAATAAATTAATCACATAAGCATGTTATTAAAGCTGTAAATAATAAAGCAGTAAAACATGCTTTCCTATTTTCTACACATGCTTATTGCGCAAATAATAGATCACATATCATACGATGGCAATTAAGACAAACAAAAATCTTAAGCAACAAGTGTGTTTTTTTTGTTGCTTAGATTGTATATTGATTTATTTAGATCTAATGGATATATTCCATCCTTTCTTCTTTCAAGGGGGACTTTTCTATCTTGATCTCATCTATCTATCTATCTATCTATCTATCTATATATATATATATATATATATATATGGTAGCGATTAGGTGATAATAGGATTTCTGTCCTACATGCGAAAAAATCTGAGCCATTAAATATTGCAATCGACGACTCAGATTAAACAAATCTCGTTCAATTTTCGGTGCATTTTTTGCACATACTCAATGCATAAAAGGGTCAAAATGTGGAAAATATATTCAAAAATTTCATTTGTTGCAGTTCATAAAACATAATATGCATACATTCGATGTAAAAAATGCAATATTTTAGGCATAAAACTGCGGCAGATAATCAATGCAAAAAATGCACTCAATAAGAATACAAAATGCATATGCTTTAGAATAAAAATGCATCTTATTCAAGTTAAGAATGCATCATTTGATGCAAAAAAATGCAGAAATTAGGGAACATTTTTTATGCGTAATTGATGCATTTTTTATCCTGAACGTAAATATAATGAAGAACATATACCAACTGAATATAAAATCATGATTTTCATGCAAATTTTTTAAATTTAACATATTCAATATGGATATCATATGAATCGTTGTAAAAATACGTTTAATTTGATATATGATTCGTAAAAAATAGATTTGAATCGAAAAAGATATAATCATTTTATTATAATAGGGGGAAAGAGGAAATTAGGAGAGAGAATGTTTAGATATAAAGATAGAGAAGACGGTTATTCAAATTTAAAGGCTAAATTACTAAGATACCCAAAATACCTTATTTATTTAATAAATCCTGAATTATCACAACCATTGCATCAACAAAATAAGGGATCTAGATTCTTTTTCATTTAGCATGGGAAAAGTTATTATTTTATGATCACTACTATATATATATATATGGATGCGATCCAGTGAGAACCCCTCTTACCATAAGAAAATAAGAACCAATCATCGCCATTGATTTTGATGAATGAACGCTTAGGTTTTTACTAAAATATTCGGTCATTTTATCTCAAAAAACCTGCATTATAGGGTATTTTTGTCATTTTGTACTTATTTAAAATTCTGTTTGCATATACTATCTCGACATGCATTATATATCTAACAAACCTGCATTATATGCATAAGAAACATGTATTATATACCTAGGAAACATGCATTATATACCTAACATTCATTATATAGCTAAAAAACATCATCCTGCATTATAATATTGCAATCGACGTCTCAAAATAAACAAATCTCGTTCAATTTTTGGTGCATTATTTGCACATACTCAATACATAAAAGGGTAAAAATGTGAAAAATATATATTAAAAAATTTCATTTCGTGCAGTTCATAAAACATAATATGCATACATTCGATGTAAAAAATACAATATTTTGGGCATAAAACTGCGGCAGATAATCAATGCAAAAAATGCACTCAATAAGAATACAAAATGCATATGCTTTAGAATAAAAATGCATTTTATTCAAGTTAAGAATTCATCATTTAATGTAAAAAAAAATGCAAAAATTTGGGAACATTTTTTATGCGTAATTGATGCATTTTTTATCCTGAACATAAATATAATGAAGAACGTATACCAGCTGAATATAAAATCATGATTTTCGTGCAAATCTTCGAAATTTAACATATTCAATATGGATATCATATGAATCGTTGTAAAAATACGTTTAATTTTATATATGATTCGTAAAAAATAGATTTGAATCGAAAAAGATATAATCGTTTTATTATAATAGGGGGAAAGAGAAAATTAGGAAAGAGAATGTTTAGATATAAAGATAGAGAAGACGGTTATTCAAATTTAAAGGCTAAATTAATAAGATACCCTAAATAACTTATTTATTCAATAAATCCTGATCTATAACAACCATTGGATCAACAAAATAAAGGACAGCATATCCAGGAATTGTCTCAGTCGTGATATTGTTTATACCTCTCAAGGTCAAACGATTCATATGATCCTCTGTGATCTCCTACACACTATATGATCATCCTTATAGGCGAGATAATAGGATATTATAGTTTGTATCGTATGTTTGTTATATCAGATAGCGACTATGTTGATGTAACACATTTATGAAGACCAGTGTATCATACAAACACACTTAATCATAAATGTTTTTAGTATACTATCCCAACAATCTCCCACTTATACTCAAAGCATAATACCATTGCTTTATCAGAGTATTAAGTGTGTATATATCAGACCTAACTTATTTACACATTCATCATCTTGTGAACGATTTTACCTACAGATCTAGACTATGAGTGTGATCCTCATAAGTCTTCTGAGGTAAACACCGTGTAAATAAATCTGCTAGACCTTTCATGTCAATCGCTCCCACTTTATACACATCGCCTTCTATGTGTTTCACCACCTTATGAGTCTTGGGTTCCCTTGATTCTATTAGACAAACTCGGAACACACACCTCTAGAGGACAACACCGAAGTTATACTGCTTCTTTCGAAGCTAATGAAGTTGTTACACACTCAGCCTTCATACTGGAATTTGCAACAAACTTATGTGTTAGATTCTTATAACTTTTCCTCCAAGGTAAACACATAGTTAGAGGTCGATTTTCTCCTTTCATGATCCTCCTTGATATCCAATTCCATTCATCCCACATGGCACATTACAAACAAATGTGTTTGTTCAGAGTTGAATTTATATATGTTTACCATGCCTATAGCATTACAGATATCTGACTTCGTTCATTGCCTCATCGAGAAAGGTTGCAACCCTTTCTTGGCCTTATGATGAAATGAGCCACCATAGAATACATTTAAGCGACTAGAGAGACCTGAACATCATTTTCTTGTGTTAACACAAGACTTTAATCCTAAGGATATTCCAGTATCTAATATGTCCTACTTTTGAAACTGTTCGGATAACCATCTTTTTATGCTAGACAATATCACCACACCATTTTCGAATAGGGATCTACATAATGTGTAAGGCAAAAACACACTTTCGCTGACACATACCTAATACATGAAACTCTCGTTCTCGATAAACAATATCAAAATATTTGTTTCATGACCTTGAAGCTCCCTCAAGTTCATACTTGAACTTCTTTGGCTTATAAACAAAATATTGCACACCTTACAGTACATAACTTATATGGTTGTTGCATATAGACGTCATCAGCTTTTTATTAAGGTACCCATTTGTGAAAACACTGATGATGTTATCTACCTTCCAGATACTAAGGTTCATATGTGTTGTTATGGACAAAAGAATTCGAATGGATTTAATAGTTGCAACCAGTGAGAATGCCTTGTTATGAAACATACCTTGCTCACAAACCTTGACTTTTGAAGTATACTAGGTTACCATTCGAACATTTTTTTACTTGTATATCAATCAACTACCTATAGCTGGAAAGCTATTTGGTAACACTGATCCTAATACACAGCCATAACTGTAAACGATTTATTTCTGAATCCATGACTTGATGTCACTAAACTGCATCTTTTGTCTTAGCAGCTTCATTGTGCATTAAGGGATTAGTAAAACATTGTTTGTAACTAGAAATAAATCTAAAGACTATTTCCAATGAACCAGTACTATTGAGCTTGTTAAGGAAACCTCCCACTACAATGATGCTCCTTTTATTATGTCAGTTATTGGGGCCTTAATTTATGGTTAACTGCCATGCACGGGCAACCGTGCAATTGGTACCATACCTACCAAGGTATGCTCAATCTATCACGGGTTATTTCTGTTGGGATTGTATACTAAAAGCATTTATGGTTGAGTGTGTATGTTTGATACACTGGTCTTCATAAATGTGTTACATCAACATAGTCGCTATCTGATATAACAAACATACGATACGAACTATAATATCATATTATATCGCCTATAGGGATGATCATATGCTATGTAGGAGATCACAGAGGATCATATGAATCGTTTGACCTAGCGAGATCTAAACATTATCACAGCTGAGACAGTCCCTAGATAGGTTGTCAGTTTAGACTGCGGCACATCAGTTCATAAGTGAGCTTATCCTAGCAACTTGATATGTCAGTACATCTTTCTGTATTGATGGGATCAACAGTGATATGTTCCATTCTAATTAGCATATGAATGAACCAGATCTCTAGATACTTGTTATGATCTTTAACCTAAAGAAAGGCTAAGGGGCATACATAAGTTGACCACACATTGACTTGCTGATGTGGCGAGTCTTTCATGTACTCTTATAACTGCATCTTGGGCGTGGCGGTTTGTGTGCGGCCTGCTTAAGTTGGGCATGTAGGTAATCATGTCCGCTTTACGATGGGGACATTCCTGAGGAGCTCACAAGGTTCATTATACTAATCTGGAAATAAGAGATTAATTAATTATGGCTAATTGTCATAAGCCAAATTAATTAATGAATGTTTGGAACCTTAAATATGTGGATCATTCAAGTCTAATGCTACCCGTTCTAAATAACATGGTAATAAAGGGGTGAGTCAACATTGTTTTCCTGGTGTAGGTAAAACAATATTTTATTAATTAATTATGTTTTAGGTTGGACATGTAATTAATTAATAAGGAGGGCCCACTTTATTATTTGCATTTGGTTCCTGGTCTGACCCACAAAATGCTCAGAGCCCATTAGGTTTAGGGTTTGCATATGAAAGAATCGCTATAGAGATGAGGTTTCATCGGTCTAAGTAGTTTAATTAATTAATGGAATTATGGATTTAATCCCAGTATTCCAAAGAATAGTACTTATGAAAACTACTCAGATGTATAAGATTATAACCAGGCCTTTTAATAGGCGATTGTATCCCTAGAAGTTATTTCGTGTTTGCTCTGTGTTGAGTCTACAAGTCTTCTTCTTGACATTCTCAGTTTTGAAAGGAGATTGTTGTCACGGGTAATGTGAGTTGAACATCCACTGTCAAAAATCCATGCTCTTTTCTACTTTTTAAGTTGACCTTGGTGACCTTGTACCTGCAAAATAGATAAGGTTAGACAAAAGGTACCTGTGTTTCTGCGGGTCCTACAGGGTTAGTGTTATGGATCCATCCTTTGGGAATCCATACTTGCTTCACCTTATATCTGGGTGTCACAATTTCATCTCCTTTTCTCTTCCTCTTTGAATAATTTAAGCAGATTCTATGCATATTTGAAGAGAAGAAGTGTGTGTGAAACCTGACCAGAAACTAAATTTCTTGAAATTCAGTTTCTAAGAACTGACTTCCTAGGAACTGACCTCCTTGAAACTGAGTTTAGGTTGGGCACTCGGAAACTTGGTCCGGAGTGTGTAGTCTTCCTAGTCCTAAAAGTAGAATTGATTGGACTCAGACCTCGTATAGATGTTCTTTCTATACAGATAAGTTCCCCTCTAATAAGAATTATGAGTTGGGAACCTCGGATTTCTAGAATCCAGAAATGAAACTTATTTTCTATAAAGTACAGTTTTAGCTGTCGAGGTGGGTTTCCTTATGTCATGACCATTTTGCTCAACCCACTTCCTAAGCCTAAAGGGCTTCATCTCAGGTTTGTTTGACTTATGAGTCAAAACTTTTCTAAGCTTGGGTGCCGTAGTCAGTTTTGAAACTAACTGCCCCCTTCTACCCTGATTAGCCTCTAAGGAGTCTTTGTCAAAGCTGACTACTTCTTTGCCTAACAGCTTGACTTCTAAATTGGAATTCTTTCTAAAGTGATGGTTCGAGACATTCCTAGTTTCAGAAGTAGAGGCCTGATTGCTCAAATTATTCTTTGTAAAGCTTAAACTTGACTTATCAGAATAATGTCTTTGTAAACTTAGAGCTTCTGAAACTTTGCTAGTACTAGAGTAAAGTGAACAGACAAGTTTTTGATCACTAGAAATTTTCAGTTTATGAGATGTGCATTCTTCAGAAATAGATTTAAATGATTCAAGTAATGTAGAATGCTCTTCACTATGATTAGCTAGCTCTTCACTTACTGACTTTGATCATTGGATCTCCTCAGTCAATTTTGAAACTTTCAGTTTCGGTGAAGCATTTTCACATGCCAAAACATTGTTTAACTCATAAAACTTAGCAAATTCTCTATTTAACGCTTCAGGAGTAACATCCTCTGAATCTGAGCAATAGGATTCAAATTTGTCTTATATGCATGTTATATGAATAGAAACTGAGTTAGAAATGTGTACCGGAGTAGTAGACTCTGTTTCAATTTCTTCCTCTTCTCCAAGCTTTTCCATCAACACCGGGAAGGCTTCATCCACTGCCTCATCATCTGATGTGTAGTAGTCATCGTCATTGTCTGAGATGTCTGGCACCTTAGTTCTGGAAAGCATGGCCTTTGCAACTGCTCTGGAGGCTTTCTTCTCGAACACCCTCTTCAAGCGCTCTGTTTCCTCCTTGGAAACAATGGGCACTCATACTTGAGGTGATCTGGAGAGTTGCACTCAAAGCAAGCTTTGGGAGGTCTCTCGCTGAACTTCAATTCGCTGGGTTGTGAGACTTCCTTCTTGGCTTTAGCTTTCTCAAGAAGTTTTGTCAGCTTCCTCATCTGCTCCTCAAGCTCTTCAATTGAGCTCTCTTCCTCCTTCTTTAGGTAGGAAGGTGTAGGTGCTGACTTTGATGTGGATGTCTGTCCGGAAGATCTTTCACCTTGATAAGGCTTTTGAGGCCTTCTCTTCAACTCCCTTTTTGCGAAATATTCAGCATCTCCTTCTGGATGTGTGCTGACACTTCGCACTTCTTCATTCCTATTCGCCATTTGTATGCCCATTCATGGGCTTGGACCTGGGCGAACACATCCTTGGTCGTCATCTTGGAGAGATCTTTCTCCTTCAAGCTGATGGCTTTAACGGACCAGTCCTCCTTGGGCATCTTGAGAGAATTTTTGCATTCATATCTGCAATCTCATATATTCTCCCAAATTTTTTTCGCTCACAGGTAATAGCATTGAATCTAGCTTCTATTGATTTGACACTTTCACCATGAAGCATTTGAAAATATTTATACTTATCTATACAGTTTTGAAGTTTGTTTCGCTTCATCTGAGTTGTTTCTTGGCTAAGGGTGCCAAGAAATTGCCATATCTTTTTGACGTTTTTGTGCTCTAGAGCTTCAACAACCAGTGGCTCCACTAAGATTTAAAGGATGAGCTCCATGGCCACTGAATCCAGCTGAAAACGAACTTTGTCATCGTTCGTCCATTCTGCATAAGACTTCTCCACTATCTCGTGACCTTCTGCTCCTCCGAGCTGAGTATTCACCTTGGTGATCTTCAGCGGTCCGGTAGATAGAACCTCTGCCGTTTCTAGGTAGACATTCTTTAGCATGATCAACGAACGTTTCTTCCATATCTCAAAGTTTTCTGATGAGTACTTTGGAAGCTTTGTAATCTGAGCTATCTCTGTGTAACTGACCTTAAACACACAAAACAAAGCCAAGTGCAGAAAAGCAGAGATCTGGTCCTAAGTGATTCAACACAACCGTAGTCTGTAAGAACCTTGGCGCGTGATATCACTTGTTTGTCCCGAAATTGGAGTGCAAAATTGTGCAACGGAAGGTTTATGTATGTAGAGAAAGTATTAAATGACAGATGCACTGGTTCGCATGAACAGAGTATAGTCAATTTTGTGTGTAGAAGACTTAAGCTTTGGTCTCTGTTCCAGTTTAGTCAGTTTCTCAGCATATACACTTCAATACTTGGACAAGTATTGAAGGTTTCAAGAGTTAGTTTGTGAAACAGAAAAACAGAGCAAATATGAAAGAAAGCAGTAAACAACACACAAAATTTATAGTTGTTTGGATTTCAATATCCTAGATCTATTCTTCAGACCCAAGGTCTGGATCATTCAGTAAGTAGATACAAGCCTCCATACGATCTATACACAGTCTGTCGGCACCTCCGTCCTCCAGTCAGCTGTGGCACTCGCCTAGGAACTCCTTGCAGACTCAGTCTTCAGGATGAAGTGGGGATGCACCCTACAGCCTCCTTCCTGGTGGTTGGATGTTTACTAATTCTTCCTAGAATCAGGTTGGATGTTTACATGTTCTTCCTAGAAGTCAGGTAGTTGGCATACGCCCGTGAGAATCAGAATCTCAGACTAGGAAACTGACTGGTATGAATATATCTCAGAAAGATATATTCACTAAAGAAGAGCTCCAGCTTTACAGCTTCAGCCTCGTGCTAGGAGAAGTTAGCACGGTATAACATGAGTCGGAGACTTAAGTCTCGTGTAAGGAAACACGGAAACTCAAGGAGTTAGCAGAGAGAGATCCTCTTTGTCGTGTGAAGACTTTAGGATTCTCAGCTCAGAGTTCTCTCAACCTCGTAGATTTAGGCGTTGATCGTTCTATATCATTGATCATTCTTTATGCGTTGATCGTTCTAACCGTTTGAAGGTTGAGGTGCAGACCTTTTTATAGAGGATTTCCTCAAGGCATTGTGAATTTCTTCCCGTTAGACACATAAATCTAGACGTTAGACTCATGGAAGATATTGTCCAATCGTAGCCCATGCCTTAGGTATGCGATCTGTTTTTCTCTGCTGCGTCAGTGTACCATACACTAACTTTATGTCAGACTAAGTTCTCAATTTGAGGAACCCAGGTTTGGATAACCTCGTACTGACTTACACTTGGGCATATTTGAAATGCCTAAGTCAAATTGAGCTTCGATATATTTCGAATAGCACGATTTTTAAAGGTAGAGACTCTCGTACTGACTTTCAAAAGTTAGTATAGCTTAGCCCTCATACTGACTTCCCTAGGTCAGTATATCCGGATCCGTATGAAAACCCTCGTACTGACTTCTCCTTAGTTAGTACGGGGAAGCCCTCATACTGACTTCTCCTTGTCAGTATGGAGGACCTTAAAGTGGGTGCTCCATCTCAGTTTTAAGTTAAGACTATACTTGGTGATAACCAAGTTTCTAGCGAATAGATAGTCAGTTCTCGAGGATTCTCCTTTGCTCGGTCTTCAGTCTAAGTTCTATTACAACTCAATTCGATCCTATACAAGGATTACAAATTAGAACTCTAGACTCTAAAAAATTGCCTAAGATGACTTAAAATCTTTGATCCACCAAAACACAAAAGTAAGGAAAGGATTTCTCTAACAAGAATCCTAACAGCTATGGTCGAAGTACAATAGGTTAATCCAATTGATTAAATTAATATTATTATTAATTTTTTTTAATCAAAATCAATTTGTAATAATAAAAAAAATTAATTAAGTTCTTATATTTTACAGTTGTACATGTATCAAATGCAGATAGTTTTCGATTAAAAATTAAGTTATGAATTATTCAATCATGAATTGAGTCATTTGTAAATATTGATTAAATAACTTATAGAAAAGAGTAAATGTTCCGTATCTTTTTATCGTTTAATGACATTATTTAATAAAACATAGTCATGGTCTGAAGACTGAAAAGTTTAAATTATCCTATTTGAAAAGTGTTATCCTTATATTACCCTCAACCTAATAAAATTAATTCGAAATATAATGAACAGATCCGATTAACATTTTTATTAATGAGAAAATCCTCGTTTGGTTACAGTAACTAGTGTTTTCGAATTCAATTATTAATAAGTGGACCATAGTATATGTAATATATATATATATAGAGAGAGACTCATTCCAATCAATTGATAAACTATAGAAATCCCATACATCCCATTGGTCTACTTTCTGTTTCTTCCTGTTTTTTTTTTTTTTTTTCTTTCTATCAAAACTCCATTCATGGATTCCTCTGCATCTTCTCGGTTTCAATCTTTTCATGAATTAACATTATTGCTCATATTTTCGCTGCCCATAATCATCATCATCTTAACTATCACCAGATTAAAGGTTTGGTGCAGCTGCGAAATCTGCCAAACCTACATGGAGTCGCGCTGGACCGGCCGGTTCACCAATCTCTGCGATTGGTACACTCACCTGCTCCGGCAGTCTCCAACCGGAACTATCCATATCCACGTCCTCAACAACGTCATCACCGCCAATCCCACCAACGTCGAATACATGCTCAAAACCAGGTTCCATAATTTTCCCAAGGGGAAGCCCTTCTCCGCCATCCTCGGCGATTTCTTGGGCCGGGGCATATTCAATGTCGACGGCGATCTATGGAGGTTCCAGCGGAAGATGGCCAGTCTCGAGCTGGCTCGTGTCTCGCTCCGCGATTATTCATTCCGGATCGTCAATCAAGAAATCGATCGTCGCCTCCTGCCTTTGATGGAATCCGTCGCCCTGGGGAGAGAGCCCGTCGATTTGCAAGACGTTTTCCGACGATTTTCTTTCGACTGCATCTGCAGATTCTCCTTCGGGTTGGATCCCCGGTGCTTGGAAGTGTCGCTGCCGTTGTCGGAGTTCGCCGTCGCGTTCGATTTAGCGTCGAAGCTGTCGGCGGAGAGGGCCATGATGGCGTCGCCGTTGGTTTGGAAGGTGAAGAGGTTGTTGAACATCGGCAGCGAGAGAAAGCTGCGGCGGGCGGTTGAGAAGATCAACGTACTAGCCCAGGAGGTAATCCGGCAGCGGCGGAGATCCGGGTTTTCTGACGAGAAAGATTTGCTGTCGAAGTTCATGACTAGTACCAGCGACGAGACATATCTCAGAGACATAGTCGTGAACTTCCTTTTAGCAGGGCGGGACACGGTGGCCTCCGCCCTGACCAGCTTCTTCAGGCTTGTGGCGCTCCACCCGGAGGTGGAGGCCGGTATCCTCGACGAGGCGAACCGGGTGGTGGGAGAGAACAATAAAGTAACAAGCTATGCACAGATGAGGGAGCTCCACTACCTCGATGGTGCAATCCATGAGAGCATGAGAATGTATCCAGCAGTTCAGTTTGACTCCAAATTCTGCGTGGAAAACGACGTTTTGCCGGACGGGATTCCGGTGAAGAAGGGGAGCAGGGTGACGTACCACCCCTACGCAATGGGGAGAATGGAGGAGATTTGGGGGTCTGATTGCTTGGAATTCAAGCCGGAGAGATGGCTGAGAGATGGGGTTTTCTGCGAGGAAAGCCCCTTCAAGTTCCCAGTGTTTCAAGCAGGAGTTAGGGTGTGTTTAGGGAGAGAAATGGCGATTCTTCAGCTCAAAACCGTCGCCATTTCCCTGCTGCGAGAATACCGCCTCCACCTCCTCCACCGCGGCCCCCTTCCGCTCTTCACGCCGGGCCTCACCGCCACCTATCGCCATGGCTTACCCGTTCGGCTTAGCCATCGATCTTTATATTCAGACTAATTAATATCATGTTTATTTCTCAAAAAAAAAAAAATTAATTAATATCATGTTTCATTTTCCTTTTTTTGCCAAGTGATTTTGGTTGCACGTATTCATATATATGGATGTATGTACATGGCCAATTTGTGATGAATGATTCGCAGCAAGTGATTTTCCAGCATGTTTGCTCTTTACATTCATTAATTATTACATACCATAAATCTGTATGTGTCGACGTGCAATGGATGGTGTTGCACCTGTTTAAATCTGTACTTTCATGTATGTCATGAGTGGACATTAGGCATAATTGCTAGGGATGTCACGGTAGCCCCAAGTCCTAAGTTCGCTTTATTAAATCGAACTAAAATATGAGTTAAGGTAATTAAAATATTTTGATTGGACAAAACAAAAGTTTAACCCAAATATATTAGACAAAGGTCCAATTGGGTTCAGCTCAAAAATGGATGTGTTGGTTCATTATTCAGATTAATTTTCTTATTATTATTTGTTATTATAATTATATTATCAAAATTTGTTTTTAATATTTAAGCTAATATTTTTTTACTTATTTTACAAGTTATATGATTATATTTAAATCAAATGATTTTCAAAAAATAATTAAATCTCAAAAGATATTTCATTATTATGTTAAAATGTTGATACCCTTAAAACATAATATATTTTTAATATTTGAATTGATAAATATATAAACTTTGATGTGTATTATAAAAATAAACATATCATATATTTTACCAAAAAACCTTATAAAATATTAAATAATAAAAAAAGAAAGAGTTGGTCTCCTGAGAGACGGTCTCAATATTTTTTTATTATGAGACGGACCTTAATACATTATTTCAATAAGTTAAACACATCATTTCATTTTTAAAAATTACATTATTTGTAACAAAGAAATACATTATTTGCAATAAAAAAATACATCATTTCATTAAATTCGTTTCACAATAAAAATGGTGAGACATCATTTGCAATAAAAAAATACATCATTTCATTAAATTCGTCTCACAATAAAAATGATGAGACCGTCTCATCTGAGAATTTATCAAAAAGAAATCATAAATTCTGTAGTTTAAATAGTGAGGGTTAGATATGATAAAAAAAATTAGTTAAAAAATTTCTACTAAATTTAATTGAAACGAATTAACTACAGTTCGATAATGCTGGATCGGAATCCAACTAAATTAACTCAAAAAGGAAAGTAGATTTTTATGTACATTTTTCTCTGCACCATCCACATATATCCATCTAGTGGGGCAGCAGGTTTGGGTTGAGCACTAAGTTTTTCTTTCTTAAAGGTATTAAAGTTCGTCGTTGAAGGTTATATTGATGTTTTACAAAATTTATACATATATAATAACACGCATTTTAGGTTTTATTTTTTCTTAAATTTAGTGTTCATTTTTAGTTTCAACCCCTAAAATTCTACTCGGTTAAAGGGTTTATTTTTTAATTTTTAAAACATATTTCAATATCGAACTAGAAAAAAAAAAAGTTAACGAAATTCTCTTTTTAAAACAAAATTTAATGAGCGGCGATCTCATCACTCATGGGCCACCGCAGCTCAGGAAAGACCATCACCATTGGTGACTTTGTGTACAAGGTCACCATTAAAATATCAATTTATATTTATGAAATTAAATGGTAAAAGATGTTAAATACGTGACCCAGGGTCAGGGGCGGATCCAGAAAATTACAATTGGTGATATAATATATAAATAAAATTAAATTGGGGGTACATTATATATAAATAAATAATAAAAAATCTATAAATAACACTAAATATATATATATAAATACAAATTTGGGGGTACAAGTGTACCCCAACCTTATACATAAGTCCGCCCCTGCCCGGCCGGAGACAACTTCTGAACGCCCTTACATTTTTTCTGCACACACCAACACGTGTCAATAGCTAAGTTTATTTTGTTTAATTCTATTTATGTTCTATAAATTTTAATTATTATTTCACATAAGATATATAAAAATCAAGGGATCAAATTCTTATTTGAATTTAATGAACTCGTATATTGTATGAATATTTTACTAAAATTCTTATTATTTCACACCAGCTCTTCTCTAGAAGTCAAATTTAATGAACTCGTATATTGTATGAATATTTAATTAAAATTTACAAATCAAGGGATCAAATTCTTAACTCCGCTTAATATTTCATTATCATATTTATTAAGCTTAATAATAATTAAATTGAAATTAATTGTGACACATGCGCGCTTTAATTAATATGTATGATAATTTTTAGGAAAATTATGATGTTTTTGATGATTATTGAGAATTATTAGTTGATAATATAGGAGATCTTATGTCCCACTCTTTATGTTTCACTTTCTATTTTATTATAAATTTATGAATTTCTATTTAATATTTTTTTATAATCTTAATATATTATTATTAGGGTTTTCCACACAAACTGAATCATGTATTGATGAATATATATAGGGTACAATGCAAGATATGAAACTATCTAGAAAGATATGAAAGATACAATAATGATGAGAAAACCCTAGATACACAATATTTAAAATATATTATTATCCCCCCTCAAGCGAAGACGTAGGAACTGAGACGAGGCTGAGCTTGCGACGAAAAAATTCAAATAACGGGCGAGGAAGTGCCTTTGTGAAGATGTCAGCCAATTGGACTTCAGTTGGGACGAATTCAGTGACTAACTTGCTGTCTTGAACGAGTTCTCTGACGAAATGGTAGTCAATATCAATATGTTTGGCTCTCTTGTGTGCGACCGGATTCTGTGTCAGAAAAATGGAGCTTTTATTATCGCAAAATAAATGAGGAGGATGAACTAGAGGGACGTCGAGCTCACGAAGCAGAGAAGATAGCCAAACGACTTCAGCTGCAGTATTGGTCATAGCCCGATATTCAGATTCACAACTTGAACGCGCCACAGTTGGTTGCTTCTTAGCACTCCAATAAACGAGGTTTCCAGCCAAGAAGATGGCTTAGCCATAGGTGGAGCGGCGCTACAACAAATAAGGTAATAGACGACGCAATATAGACAACGCGAATTTCATTCGTGTTGTCTATATCCTAATAGACAACGCGGAAGCATAAGTGCGTCGTCTATTTTATGGGCGCTGATAGACGACGCG
>JAPKLW010000197.1:727548-806827 GCA_026898455.1 Plectranthus barbatus
GCGATAATACAACGCCGTCTATTTCCATATACACGACGCAAAAATAAGTGTCGTCTATATTATTCCACTTTTTTTTTTTGAGCAAAACTACTCCTTAAGTAAATATAATTTTTTTTTAAGGGGAAGCAATAATAGGAATTTAAAATTATAATAAGGGGAAGTAATAAATAGGAATTATAATAAGGGGAAGTAATAATAATAATAATAATAATAATAAGGGGAAATAATTTGGCATTATGTGATAGTTAAAGAGGTATGAATAATCAGGCGTAACAGGAAAAAAAAATTCAATAGACGGAAGAGACGACGCGAATAATTCGGTCATCTATAAAACTATAGAAGACGTGAGAATTCGTGTCATTTATATGTACAAAGACGACGCAACAATAAGCGTCATAAAAAAACGCAAAATAACGACGGAATCAGCGATAGAATAAAAATAAAAATTCTAGCTACAAAAATATTCCGTCACTAAACAAATAAAAAAAATAAAAAATCATCGCGACGGAATATTCTGTCGCTAAACAAATAACATAAATTAAAAAATCATCGCGACGGAATATTCCGTCGCTAAACAAATAAAATAAATTAAAAAATCGTAGCGACGGAATATTCCATCGCCAAACAAATAAAACATTTTAAAATTTTAACGACGGAATTTTTTTATCGCTAAATAAATAAATAAACAATTAAAATTCTAACTACGGAAATATTTCGTCGCAAAACAAATAAAAAATTAATTAAAAAAGTCTAGTGACGGAATATTCCGTCGCTAAACAAATAAAACATTTTAAAAATTCTAGCAACATAATTTTTCTATCGCTAATTATATAATTAAACAAATAAATAAGTAAAATTAATTCCACCAAAATTTTTCATTTGCTAAAGATATAAAATTAATTAAAAAATACTAATGACCGAATTGTTCGTTGTTAAAATAGATTGTTTAAATATTTTAAGATGAAATTAAATTCAACATCATTATATACAATGGATAAATTTATATATAATAAAATATTAATTATTTTTATATGCACGATAATAGCTAGATTCAAATATATATTTGAGTTTAAATTTGATTTGAATAGTGTATTAATTAATATATAGATAATGATAAATTAATAATTGTATAAATTACATTAAAAGAAGTTATAAATATTAAAAATAACCTATTAAGTAATTAATGCATGCGTAGTTCAGTGGTCCTGTGCGCAAGACTTGTGCGAGAGGTCTGGAGTTCGATTCCTCCCTAGCTCGCATTGTGGATGATTAAATTAGATGTGGTGTTGTTGGGGGGTGGGTGTTCGTGGGTGGTTAGGGGGGGCTGGGGGGGGGCTATTTAAAAGAAATTATTTTTTTTAAAAATAATAATTTCTAACGACGGAATTTTTTTGTTTTAAGTAATTATTTCTTAACGACGGAATTTAACTACTACACATATATAAACAACGTGCAAAATTGCGTCGTGTGTATGCACATAGACGACGCGAATTTCGCGTCATCTATTATGTTATAGACGACGCGAATTCTACGTCGTCTATGTGCATACACACGACGCGATTTTTGCGTCGTCTATTAGCGTATCAATATAGATGACGTGTTTATACACGACGCAAAGTTTGGCAATAGACGACGCGAAATTCGCGTTGTCTATATTATTATTTGTTGTAGTGGTGTCTCAACGCATCGAGCCCAATCTGCATCGAAGTAGGCGACTAAATAACAAGGAGAGGCACGAGAGAAGAGAAGTCCGTGTGAGAGAGTGTCTTTTATATAACGTAGTACTCTTTTAACAGCTTGAAGAAGATCAAGGGTCGGACACTTCAGAAATTAGCTGAGCAAGTTCACGGCGAAGGCAATGTCCGGACGTGTAATAGTCAGATATTGAAGCGCTCCTACTATCGAACGATAGTAGGTAATATCCTCGACTGGCGTGCCATCATGTAGTAGGGAAGTCCCGGTTGGAAGGGGTGTTGCGACGGGCCGTGCATCAAGCATATCAGTACGCGCAAGAATATCACGCGCATATTTCGCTTGAGATAGCAAGAGGCCATCGTTGACATAGGTGACTTCCAGCCCTAAGAAGTAACTAAGGCTGCCCATGTCCTTGATAGCAAATTCGCCATGCATGCGATGTATAAATGCCGAGATGGAAGATGAATCATTCCCTGTCAAGATAATGTCATCAGCGTAAACCAATAGAAATAAATAGGTAGATTTTTGGCAAAAAATGAAGAGAGAAGTGTCAGCCTTGCTACAAATAAATCCCGCGGACAGAAGAAAAGAGCTCGGTCATTGAAACCATGCACGAGGAGCTTGTTTGAGACCGCACAGAGCTTTTCGAAGTGACAAACATGGTTCGGATGATGTGGATCGGTGAAGCCGGGAGGTTGAGCCATATATACGGGAACAGAGAGAACCCCATTTAGGAACGCATTTTTCACGTCGAGCTGGTGAAGCGGCCAACCACGAGCAACTGCGATGGAGAGAATAACGCGGATAGTGGCAGCTTTAACGACGGGACTGAAGGTGTGTGAGAAATCCAAACCCGGAATTTGAGAAAATCCCTGAGCGACTAGACAGGCTTTATGGCATTCAATGGAACCGTCGGAGCGAAATTTAGTCCAAAAAACCCAATTCGAACTGACAATCTTGGAGTTGGAAGGCAGTGGAACCAGCTCCCAAGTGTTATTACGCCGTAGAGCATCCATTTCTTCATTCATTGCAGCAAGTCATAAGGCATTTTTGGCAGCCGACTTAAAACCCTTGGGCTCGGAAGAAGCTGTGAGTGCCGCGTGAAGACCCGTCGAGGCATAGTATGCAAGATGACGTGGTTTAAAAACACCGGCTCGTGCCCGAGTCACCATAGGGTGAATACGAGGCACTGGAGGAGGCGCGGGCTGTTCCGGAGGGACCGCAGGCGGCGAATTAATGATCGGAGTAGCTGGGGTATGGTCGGCGGGGCATAAGGAGCATGGACGAGTAGGATCAGCGACCGCCGATGAGGAGGGAGCTCGCGGAACAGGAATAGACGAGACCGGAATAGGCGTCGAAGGCGTCTCAATAAACGTTGATATGTCCAGCTTCGAAATGAGAGTTGATGATGAGGAGGTCGTATGCGGGAAATTGAGCTCATCAAATCGTGCATGTCGTGTGATATATACTCGATTGGAAGATGGGTCGAGACAACGATAGCCCTTGTGCTGAGAAGAATATCCAATAAAAATACAAGGGGTGCTCCGTGGAGAGAATATGTTAGCTGCATAATCTCAAAGACAAGGATAAACCCGACATCTGAACGGATGAAAATTCCCATAAATTGGCAGAATTCTAAAGATAGTCTGAAAAGGAGACACACCTTGAAGAACCGAGGAAGGCAACCGATTGATAATATATACAGCAGTAGAGAAAGCCTCATCCCATAGATGCAGCGGAAGATTGGATTGAAAGAGGAGAGCAAGTCCGGTTTCAGTAATGTGACGATGCTTGCGCTCCGCACGCCCATTTTGCGAAGGAGTGTAAGGGCAGGACTTGAGATGTTGGATTCTCTTTTTCACAAAAAAAGACTGAACAGCGTGATTTGTGAACTCAGTGCCACCATCACTTTGGAAAACCTTTAGTTGGTGAGAGAACTGAGTTTCAACAAGAGAGGTGAACTTTTCCAGAACAGTAAAGAAGTCCGATTTTCTCACAAGCGGAAAAAACTATGTAAAGCGACTGAAATTGACATAATAACGATATGAAGCAGATGAAGTAACAGGATCCGGACCCCATAAATCACAGTGTACAAGATCAAGAACATGGAACGAGCGCTTGTCATTTAATTGAAAAGGCAAGCGAGAGCTTTTCGCAAATTGACAAGAAGGACATAACGAAGGCTTAGGTAAACAAGATGTAACAGAAATAACTCCTTGTTTATTAAGTAATGAAATGGAATCATAAGAGACATGTCCTAAGCGACTATGCCATAGTTCAAAAGAAGCACGTAAAATATTGTTTTGTAAATGAGAAAGAAAAGCTGGCTGCATGCGATCAAGCACGTAGAGATCGTTACTGCGATGTCCGCTTGCGAGGATCTCCCTTGAGTGACGGTTCTGAATAACAAAGGACTTGTCAGAAAAAATAACATCAACCGGCAAATCAGCTGTAAGTTTGCTAACCGAAAGTAAGTTCTAGGTTAGGGAGGGAACAACCAAAACATCTAAGAGATTAATAGAGCGTAATAAACGTGAGTTCCCAATATGAGAAATAGGAAGAGAAGCACCGTTACCAACAATCACATGATCAGAACCGGAATAAGGGTGAGAAGCGTCCAGAGTGTCAATGTCAGGAGTCATATGAGAGGAAGATCCGGTATCCAAAAACCAATCAAAGGCCGAAGAGGAGGAGACGGAACAACCTGCGTTGAAGGCTTCGGCAAGGTTAGCATGCGGCATGCGCGAATAGCGGTCAGGGCAGGCGTCCGCGTAATGTCTGTTTTGGCGGCAGATTTGACAATGGGGAGGACGACGTTGATTACCCTTGCGTCGGCACGGAGGTCCATCAGAATTGCTGCCGTGGCGATCCGATGAAGCACGAGAGTGGTCGGCATTGGCTGATGATTTAGATTGGCAAACGAAAGCAACCTGAAGCAGAAGATATACCAAAGAATCCTGAAATAAAGAGAAACTCTCGGCTTTAGATAATAAATCATGAAAAGACGGCAAAGTGGTGAGGGCCATCTGAGCAACGGAGAGGAAGAGAATTCCGGTCTAAGGCCTCGTAGAAACCAGTGAGCCTTATCCGTGTTGTCGACGGGCCGGCCGATCGCGGCTAACTGATCACAAAGCACCTTAAATTCACGGTCGTATTAAGAGACAGAGCGAGATCCACGTTTAAGGAGTTGAATATCATCCTTTAAACATAGTTCCCGTGCCTTAGACTTGTTGCTGAATGCGGTATCCAGCGCGAGCCAGACATCGCGCAAAGTCGAGCAGCCTAGTACTTCGGACATAGCCTCTTCAGTTAAGGTTGAGAGAAGAAGACTAAGAAGTCTTTGATCCTGAAGAGGCCAGGCCTCATAGGCCGGGTTAGGGGTAGCCGCGCGAGAAGGAGAGGCGAGCGTGGCGGGGGGCACGGGTGAGGAACCATCGACAAACTTCATCAAGTCCTGGCACGTGGGTAAAGGGACAAGTTGTGAACGCCAAAGTAGAAAATTGGAAGAGGACAGCTTTATCGTGACCATGTGAACGAGAGTTGAGAGAGGGAGAACGTCGGACGTCATGATGTCGACGACGAGAGGAGGGAGGGCGGCGCCGGACGAGATGAGGGAGGAAAAGAAATGTCGATTTTAACTGGCTGATACCATATTAGGGTTTTCCACACAAACTGAATTATGTATTGATGAATATATATAGGGTACAATGCAAGATATGAAACTATCTAGAAAGATATGAATGATACAATAATGATGAGAAAACCCTAGATACACAATATCTAAAATATATTATTAATTATAGTTTGAATTAATTTTATAAATTCAACCATAGAGCTCATTTCACCCAATTAGTGTATACAATATTTTTTAGTAATTATTTTTCAGTTTTTAAATAAATTTTGATTATTAAAACTGATTGATTAACAACTATAATTTGTGCTCTCATAATATTAAAATTTTTGTTCTTAAAAATCAATTAAAGTATATTGTATTATACTTGATTTTTATTTTTGTAAAAACATTAATGAAACTTAATAATCGAGAAAATGAAACACCAAGTGGAACACAATTGTGGAATAAAAAATTTGATATGAGTTGATAATTAAAATTATCGCATAGAACCGAAGAGAATTGAAAACCAAAAATTAAGTTCACGTAAACAATTATAATTGGTCAATTAATAATTATAAGAAGAGGAGAAGAGAAGTCCATAGTTGACCACCCAAGCTATAAGGACTACCACAACTGACCAATTGTGAGGAATAGTTGTCAATTCAAGTTAGGTATTTACAAAAAGAGAAAGAGAATTTCAAGTTCAACTAGCACTTCAATAGTGTTAGAAACTGAGTTTCAGTTTACTCTCTTATTTGATGTTTCGGTGTGTCAAAACTTAGCTTATTGGTTTCTAGCATGGTCTTCATGTAATCTTTGTTTATGATAAAACTTGAGTTGTAATACACTATAAAATGAAGATGAAGATTGAGCAAATAGAGATTTAATCTCTAAGGAAGAAATTAGAGATACTAAAGCTCGAGAAATCCAAAAATCAAGTTTCGGAACTTAAAGATTGAGATTTGAAGAAACTTGTAATATCTAGAAACTTAGTTTTTGGAAAATGAGTTTTCACCATAGAAGAGTAGAAACTTAAAACTTGAAATCAGAAGGATTTCAGTTTTCAGTTTCACTTGCGATGCCTTTCAAGCGGAAACTTAAAATTATGTTTGGAGAATATTAGTTTTCAGTTTAAGAATTCAAAAGCAGGTGAAAAAAATGATGCCACAAGGAATCCGAAGTCAGGCTCAAGAATCCTTAAACTGTCAATCAAAAAGTCAGTACGAGGAAACTTAAACTAAGATTCCTCGGGCTAAAACTTAGTCTGACAAGGGCAGGTGAGAAGTACACTGTCAAAAGTGAAAAGCAGACGACAAAGTAGAGCAGAGCAGACTACAAGAATAGGCTATGATTGGACGACCCAATCTTTGTCTCTAATGGTTGGATTGCTGAGACTAACGAGAAGAATTCAATGTTGGGATTGTATACAGAAAACATAAATGATTAAGTGTTTGTATACTGGCCTTAATTTATGTGTTACATCAACAATTCTCGCCATCTGATAAATGTGAACATATAACGAACTATAATATCCTTTTATCTCGTAGATAGGGATGACCATATGGTGTGTAGGAGATCACAGAGGATCATATGGTTCGTTTGACCTAGCGAGATATAAACAGTATCACAGCTGTTACAGTCCCTGGATAGGCTATTGGTTTAAGCTGCGGCACATCGGTTCATAAGTGAGCTTATCCTAGCTACTTGATGTGTCGGTACATGTTTATGTATTGATGGGATCAACAGTGGGATGTGCCATTCTCATTGACATATGAATGAGCCAGATCCCTAACATAATTTCTATGATCTTAAACCTTACTGAAGGATAAGGGGCACACACGGATTGACCACACTTTGATATGCTATGGTGGCGAGTCTTACATGTACTCTTATACCTGCACTTTGGGTGTTGGGAATTTGTGTGGGGTTTGCTTAGGCTGGATGTATAGGTAAGCATATCCGTTTCAGGATGGTGACATTCCCTGATGAGCTCACAAGGTTCTTTATGCTAAGTCCTGCAGGCTGAATGATTTGTTCAAGCATAAGAGAAAAGGGGTGAGTGGTACTAATCAGGAAAAAAGATATTAATTAATTGTGGTTAATTGTCATAAACCAAATTAATTAATGAATGTCTAAAACCTTAAATATGTGGATCATGTTAGTTTAATGCAACCCATTCCTAATAACGTGGTAATAAAGGGGCGAGTCAACATTGTTACCGTGGTGAAGGTTCAAACAATGTTTTATTAATTAATTATGTTCTGGGTTGAACAAGGAAGAATTAATTAATAAAGAGGGCCCACTTTATTATTTGCATTTGATCCCTGGTCTGGCCCACACACTGCTCAAGCCCAATTAGGGTTAGGGTTTCTCAAAAACCCTAACACTATAAATAGTCTTTCCCTCTCAAATCAAAATAAGCCACCACGGTATACAACTAATATTCTATTCGAATATTGAGAGAGAGAGAGGGCGACTTTGGGCGATCAGAAGGAGGGATTTTTCTGATCAAATCCTCCGGCTTTCTGATTCAACTTGGTGGATAATCCTCACCAGATTTCCAAGGAGCAATGGAACAGATCAGAAGATCAGATCTGTAGGAACACAATCAAAGAAGGAGTTCTATTCCGCTTCAGATCTAACTTCATCGTTCATTCTCTGATCTAGATCTATAGATCAAACGATTGAAGAAAGGTATTTCCCTTAATCCATCCTATACAATTAAGTTTTTAGGAGCATGCATAGGATTCGCATGGTTTATTTAATTGAATTTATTTTGATACCCTAAGAACGGTCCTGCGAATTAAATAACAACTCATGTTGTTGACCGTAGACTCGAATCCTACAATCAAATTGCCGTCCAAGCCACCTATAAATAGTCCAACATCTCAACAGAAGAAAATACCTGGAAACACGCGAAAAACTTAGCCAAAGCTCAGATAAATTGAAAAGTCAAAAGCTCTAAAAAGCTCACTGATTACTTTGTGTTACCTGAACACCAGGCTTAAGTCATTCGACTCAAGCCATTACTTCCGTGCTGACTAAGTACACAAGGCTCATGCTTTCTAAGCTTAAACTATTTTATTGGTTCAAGTAATAAACACAGCAATCAGTATTCTACTTTGGAATACTGATTCTCACGGGCGTTGCCAACAAACCGAAGTTTTGAGAAGAACAGAAAATATCCAACCATCCAAATTGAAAGTTGTGGGATGCGTCCTCACTTAAGTTCTAAAGAAGGAGCAGACGACAAGGAGTTTCTGCGCGAGTGACCTGGCAAACCGAAGGACGGAGGTTTCCAATAGGCTAGCATAGATCGTGAGAAAACTTGTACTCTGTGACTTAGTGGATTTCCCAATTTAGTTCGGAGGAGTGGACGTAGGACTTTGATTCCAAACCACTAAAATATCTTGTGTCATTTACTACTTTATTGAGTTTCTGCACTTTAAGTTTGCTTAATCATTCGAAACCTTCAATACTTGGCAAAGTATTGAAGTGTATATCTCGAACTGAAACTTAAATTTACATCGAGCTTAAACTGAGTTTTTGAGAAACTGAAAACTAAGTCTCTGAAAATCAGTTTTCAGACAAGTGTAAGATTCTTTTAGTACTTCCACTGCATACATTTATACTCTGATTTTGGGACCAACGAGTAGTATTAGCATTGGTCAGTCCTTACAGGCTCATCGTTGTTGAGTCGCTTAGGACCGAATCCATTTTCCTTGAACTTGTTCTTTGTGTTTTAAGCTTAGGTACATTAAAAGATGGCCCATGTTGTCAAACTTCCCAAGTACTCCACGGAGACCTATAACATATGAAGAAAAGGTCGTTGATCATGCTTAGAAATATCCACCCAGAGATAGCGGACGTGATAGACAACGGACCGATAAAGATCACCAAGGTCAATACTCAGCTTAGAGGAACCAACGACCCCGAGAAGCCATACACCGAGTGGACCACCAAAGATAAGGCTCATGCTCACCAGCACAATAATGGCCCTCGAGCTGATTCTACAATCCCTACTAGAAGCTCTGGTTGTAGAAGCCCTAGAGTATGACAATCCGAAACAAGTTTGGGACGTTCTTGGTACGCTAAGCCAAGAAACAGATCAGACGAAGAGAAACAAGCTACAAAACTATGTAGATAAGTATGAATCCTTTCAAATGATTCCCGGTGAAAATATCAAATCTATGGAAGCTAGATTCAATGCTATTGTCTTTGAGGTTAAAAACTTGGGTAGAGAGAATAAAGTTGCAGATCTTAATGCAAAGATCTTCTCAAAGATGCCCAAAGAGGATTGGTTTGTAAAAATCACGAGCTTGAAAGAGAAGGACCAGCCAAAGATGACAACCAAGGATGTCTTTGCCCAACTACAAGCACATGAGTGGGACATCCAGATGGTCAACATAAATGAAGCCATCTGAACCACAAGCACACCTGGAAACGAAGAAGATGTTGTATTCTTCATGAAAAGAGACTTCAAAAGGAGACCACGAAAGCCATATCAATCAGAGAGACCAAGTGGCCAATCATCAGCAACCAAGGAGGCTCCCACAAGCTCATATTACCAGAGAAAGGAAGAAGAAAGCTCAAATGCTGAGCTGGAAGAGCAAATGAGGAATCTGATAAAGCTTCTTGAGAAGGCCAAGGCCAAAACTGAAAGTTCACAAGGAACTGAACAAAAATTAAGTGAAAGACCACCTAAAGCGTGCTTCGAATGCAATTCACCAAATAATCTTAAGTACAAGTGCCCACTTATTTCTAAAAAGGGGAGAGAGCGGATGAAATTGATTTTCGAGAAGAAAGTATCCAAGGCCGTAGCAAATGCCATGCTCTCAAGAAATGAGGTGTCCGACATCCCAGACCATGTTGATGGTTCTTACACGTCAGACGATGAAGTAGAGCAAGAATCCTTCCTGGTTATCATGGCCAAAATGGGAAAAGACATCTCAGATGTTGAAGATGAAGAACCTGAAGCTGAAACTGAGAAATTGGTAATTGAATCTAACTCAGTTTCTAATTCCATTGCATGCACAGATGAGGATTCTGAATCTATTTGCTCGGATTCAGAAGATCTTTCCCTCTTTTCTAAGGAATTTCCATGTTTTACAAACTTAAAAATGTTTTAGTCGGTGAAAACACCTCACTGAAACTTAAAGTTTCTGATTTGACCAAGGAGATCGATGAATCGAGGTCACTCAGTGAGGAGCTGACAATGCTTAGAGAAGAACATTCCCTTCTTCTTGATAATTTCAAAAATATTTCTGAGGAATGTAATTCTTTGAAGCTTAAAGCTGCTTAAGATCAAAAACTGATTTGTTCTTGGTATTCAAGTTCCAGCAAGGTTGTTGAGGCCTTGAATAGTTAAAGAGATCCCTCTAATAAATCAGATTTAGTTTTCAATAAAGATAATTCGAGCAATCATGCATCCCTTCAGAAACTAGAAAAACCAATGATCATCATTTTAAAGGAAATTCAATTTTTGAAGTAAAGTTGTTAGGTGAAGGACCAAAACTCTATTTTGGTCGATCAGGGTAAAGGGAAAAAGTCAGTTCCAAAACTGAACTCAGTTCCCAAACTTAAAGATAATTATGTTTCTAAACTGAATAAACCTGAAAGGAAGCCAATCATGCCTAAGAAATGGGTGAACCGATCTGTTCCTATTGCGAGGAAACCCACTTCAGCAACTGAAACTGATTGTGCTAAAAAGTTAGTTTCACGTCCAGATTTCAGAAATCCAAGGTCCCTTAATCATACTTCTTATGAGAAAAGGACTAATCCAAGTAGGGGGAACACCTACTTGAGGTCTGACCCTAATCAAACTTCGTTTTCAAGGGCTAGGAAGACTACACACCCAAGAATTGGTTTCCGAGACTCTAACTAGAAGACTCCAAACAGATCGTACTTAAAGGAATAAAAAAGGGAGTCTATATATTGTAGATTGGGAGAGCGGTCAAGCTGACACTTGCCTTGTCGCAACAAGCTCATCTCCAGTAGGCACTAATTGGTTGTCACACAAAAGACTAAGCCACTTAAACTTTCAGTCGATCATACATCTTGCTAAGCACAAGCTAGTGGAAGGACTTCCACAAATTGTATTCAAGAAGGACGGAGCTTGGGGAAGCAAACCAAAGCTACTTTCAAAAATCATCCTATACTAGCGAGTACAGACCGAATATTGGAGCTATTGCACATGGATGTATTTGGACCAGTCAAGCCACCCACCAATGGAGACAAGAGATTCACTCTTTTAGTTGTCGATGTCTATTCGAGATACACTTGGGTGAGGTTGCTGAAGACGAAGGACGAGGTAAAGCTCCAGCTACAAGAACTGATTTTGCAGGTGCAAAATTACAAAGCAGTGATCGTGAAGAGGATAAGGTCTAACAATGGAACTGAGTTCTACAACGGACCCTTGATGGAATTATGTGCTGACGCTGGAATTGCCCACGAGAAGTCAGCTCTGTGAACTCCTCAACAAAATAACATTGTTGAGAGAAGAAATCGTACTCTCAAAGAAGTAGTAAGGAATGTTGAAGAAAGCTTAAGCAAAAGATACTGGGGAGAAGCCTTGATCACGACATGCTATATTCAGAATAGAAGTACCATCAACAATTATCATCACAAAACTCCCTACGAGGTCTATAATAGTCATAAGCCTACTATAGCTCATCTTCATGCATTGAGTTCACCATGTTATGTTCACAATAATGAAAAGTCGAAACTTAACACCTTCAAGCCCAAAGCTGATGAAGGGGTGTTCCTTGGTTATGGACATCTGATATGTGTGTAAAATGACTTATATTTTGATATGTGAGCGTGCATGTTTGCGTTCATTTTACCCTCATATCATATGTTTTTGTTGTTCTTTTGTCGTGTTTTTGTGTTTTGAATGTTGTAGGGTAGGTTTTGAGCATATTATAACATTTTTGGTGGAGTTTTGGAGGCAAATCGCCCGAGTTTGGAGTCCAAGGAGGTTAGGCTCGCCCAAGCAGAGCAAAAGGAAGAGTTTTAGAGTTTGGAGGAGCTGCCCGACCGAGCGAAACAGGCTCGGCCGAGCCAAGCGAACAGAGGGCTCGCTCGGCCGAGCTCTGCAGGCTAGACCGAGCCGTGCTGACAGAGAGCAGGCTCGGTCGAGCTAGGTTGGCCCGGGCAAGCCAGTTCGAGATATTTCAGTCCTGTGGTTTCCAGCATGGCTCGGGCGATCCAAGGCCCTGGGAGCTCGTCTATAAAAGGAGGATTTTCGAATTTTAAAAGAACTTTTGGTCCGATTTCAAATAATCGTCACGAGAGTTCTCTCTAGATTCATCTCCAAACCATTCCCCATCCACATTCAAGGAGATTATAGCCAAATTCTTCCAACTTGGTGAAGATTCAGGAAGGAAGGAAGGTAGATTGAGTCCAAGGAAGACAATCAAAGAAGATCATACTTAGACCTTGCTATTTTGTAATGGATTCTCTCATTTCTGTTATTGATTTGTACTCAATTCAAGGTATGAAGAACTAAATTCAATTGTGAGTGTTGTAGAATGGATATTGTGATGAGTTGATATCAAATTTGCTTGTTTACTTTTCTTTGAGGGATTGAATTGCACTTGAGCTTATTCCTTATCTCTTAGGTGTAGGTAATATCCAACCTACGAGGTAGTTGATGTGAACGCTACAGCCAACACGCGGGCGGAATCGTCATGAAAAGTGTATATTCTTACGATTTTAGTTCCAATCCCTGTGCGGGGCTAGGTCGTAGGGCGATAATTGACGGTCGATTGGGAGTGATCTAGGGGTTAATAACGTAGCTGTTTGCAATTCCTAGTGTCATCTACCGCTAGTTTTCCGTAGCAAGTGGCTAGCGAATTTAGAGTCGATTGCTCAACCTCCTAGGGATTAAACTTGGTTTACAACATAGTTTGATTCAACTTGGAACAATAGAAATTCAATCAACACTCACTATCTTCTTATTGTTGAACTTGAGATTTTGATCTACCTAAGCAAGTTACTCAATTGTTTTTGCTAGTGAAGTTTAATTACATGTTTTGTTATTGCTTTGTTACTTGTATGCTTGATTACATTCTATTTTGTCTAGTTAAACAATTACCAACGACTATGATTTGCCTAGCTATTTGAACCTTCAAACAAGTAAATGGTTTTAACTTGAGCGAATTGAACGGACTCGGATTGATAAAACTTAACGTGAAGATAGTGTTGCATTTTACCGTCGTCAACATCCTTCTCACAAGGGATATATGGTACTCAATAAGATTGCAAGACTTGTGGAGATAACATGTAATGTTGATTTTGATGAGTCTATTCTAGTGCACACGGACTTCAAAGAACTGGAACTTGATACTCGTGAGATCAAGGATGTCAATGAGAAATTGAGTTCTGAAGAAGAAGATACTAAAGCAGTTTCTCAAACTAGATCGATGAACGAGATATCAAGTTCTCCGGAGTATTCGGCTGGATTGCAACTTGGCGAAGAGGCCAATGATGCTATAGTTCTTGTTGAGGCTATAGATTCCCTTGCATTTAATGCAGGTAAAAATCAAGGGGGAACACAATCACAAGCTAAAACTGAGAATGGGGCTCAAGCTGGAACTGATCTTGACGAAACTTAGTTTGATGGAAATGAAGATGCTCAACCTGAAGAGATAAATCTAAAAGGGCAAGGACTAGAATTGAAGCTGTAATCACTGGAGAAGAAGGAACAAACCCAGTTTTGGAAGTTCAAACTTCAATAGAGGATGGTTTAGCCATGGTGGAGTCATCTCTATCCTCTGTTCCGATCTCAGGAACTGACTTTCAAGGAGTATTCCAGTCTCAGATCCAGAAGCCAAAGTGGTTGAGACACCATCCTGAAGATCCTGTATTGGACAACATTGCAAACCCAGTTCGCATATGCCAAGGAAGCGCTCTTTTATCACGTTTTATCTCTCAACTTCCAGAACTAACGAAGATTGGGGACACTCTATAGTCCACGGATTGGATTAATGCCATGCAAGAAGAATTTGCTGAATTCAAGTGCAATAATGTATGGTACTTGGTGGACAGACCAACTCACCAAGTTGTGATTGGAACCAAGTGGATTTTCAAAAACAAGAGAGGTGAAAAAGGAAACATTGTGAAGAACAATGCAAGATTGGGAGCAAACAACTATGCTCAGTGTGAAAAAAATGATTTCGATGAAATTTTTGCTCCACTAGTCAGACATGAAGCCATCATATTGTTCTTAGCTTATGTCGCACATTTTAACTTCATAGTTTTTCAAATGGATGTGAAAGTGCATTTCTGAATGGGGATTGATAAGCTCATAATTTGACTCACGTATCTATATTATTTTCTAGTGTTTTATTTAGTTTTGTTGAGTTTATTTACATTTTTATGCATGAGTCGAAGTTACGGGGTATTATAGTTGTGATGGTAAGATTTTGTAGGTATTAGGGCAAATTCATTGGTAACCTATAGTGAAAGCAGTTTATGTTCAAAGAAACAGTCACGACTTCATCCACACATCGAATTTGAGCAAATTGAGCACGAATATATATATATATATATATATCTTTGAATTAGTTTTCCAATGCAACTGGAATCGGGTCAATCAAAGTTTGGGAGCAAAAATTATGGCCAAAATCGTGAGATCTTGCAGAAGGGTTGAAAGGGGCGAAAAATGGTCTCTATTTCGACCGACGTGAAGCCCACATTGACCGAAGTGGAAGATATGCATCGACCGATGATATGTGTGTAAAATGACCATTATTTGATGTGTGCGCACGCTTGTTTGCATCCATTTTACACCCATATCATATGTTTTTCTTGTGTTTTTGCCTTGTTTTCGTGTTTGGTGTTGTGTAGGATCATATTTGAGCATAATTCACCATTTTGGCTAAGTTTTGGTGGGTAATCGACCGATCTGGGTTCCTAGTGTGGAGAAGATCGACCGGAATGAGCAAGGAAGCAGCAGGATGGATTTCAGAGAGGATGCTCGACCGAAACAGTTTGAGATCAGTCGAGATTCACCTTTTGTTTGGCTCATCTCGACCGATCTCTGCAGTGCTCGACCGATCCTGAACGGGCTTATTTGGCGATTTTTAGCTTTTGTCCATCCCGGGCGATCTTGTCTCAATTGGGTCGATCATGGGGTCTGAAAACTTAGTATAAAAGGTGAAAAAATAATATTCAAAAGGGGAGATTCAGACTTTAGGATAGATTTGAGCGATTACTCTCGAGGATTCCACTTCCCACTCATTCTAAACCTCATCCAAGGAGGATCTAAGGCCAATTGGAAGATTGAAGATGATCAAGGCATAGATCAACACCAAATCCAAGAAATTGGGGGAAATTTCTCTTTTGTTATATCTTGTAATGGATTTGTGCATTTTTTCTTTTCAATTGAATCAAGTGAAAGGTATGTCTAGCTAAATACCTTTGAATGTTGGTGGATTGAAACATTGAATCGATTAATTGTGAATGAATTGTATGTTTACCTCCAATCCTATGATTGCACTCATTTGAGCTTTTTCTTAAATCACATAGTGTAGGCAGTAACCAACTATGTGTTTGTTAGATAACGAGACTGCAGCTAATACGCGGGGTGAGGTGTTGTGAAAAGTGTAGATGCATATAGGTTTTGATCCAATCCTTGTGCGGATATTGCCTATAGGTTAATAACTTACGGTCTTTTTGTAGTGAAATTAGGTGCTTTAACGTAACGGTTTGTGTATTTAATCTTCATCTACTCATATCTTGCCGGTTCAAAAGGAGATAGGAAGAATAGTGTAGGTTGATCATATTTGAATGAATTAAATGATTTTTTGCATCTTTCAAACCAATCTCTTTGATTCAATGTGGATTTCTACCAATGTCCTCTGTTGCTAATTGTTGAATTTCATTACCTTGTGGATGATGCTTGCTTTGCAAAAGTGTGGAATAGAGAGAATGTTAATGATGAATGTTCAAATGATTCGTGTTTTGATTTTAGCTTAGACTAGATAGTTAATTTACTTACCTTGCCTAGAATAGATAAAAACTGAATGATTGTTTGTTGCCTAGCTATTAGACTTTGCAATAGTATCCCGATACTCTAGTGGGCGAAGGAAGAAGTACTCGGATTGATATTTTTTATTCTTGCATAGCATTAGGAATTCTATCGAGTATTTAGTGCACACTCTAATTGGCTGTTGGATTCTGAGGATCACCAATCTTTTGTTGGAGTCTTATCTCGGGAAGGATTCTTTACGTCTTTGAGGCATTTGCAGCAGCAAGGAGGACAAAGGGCAGGATGGAGTACTCATGCACCACCACTCGTGGAGGATTGGCAGCAGCGGATGTTTTCTTTGCTCGAGAGGTCTACTGACACTGTGGAGACTTTATCTTTGTCTATGCAGGGATTAGACGTTTGGATGACAGCTTTGCATAGTGATTTCTCTGCTTTCTAGGTGAGTTATTTTGCAGAACAGGCTGCCACTGCTACCCAATTTGATGGCCTCGATTGGAGGATTGATGAGGTTCAGGGGGATGTTCGTGATTTGCAACGCCGCCTTCCCGTACCATACCGCCGCCGCCGTGACCGGTCACCACAGGGCCGTGAGGAGTGACGAGCACCGTCCACCTCTTAGCAAACTTAGTCTCACTTGACTAAGTTTGGGGGGATGTGCAGGTTGTCGGTGCTTCAGTTTACTCTTCTCTCTCTCCTACTCCTTTATCCTAAGTGTTTGGTTTTAATTTGTTGGATATTTTTCCTCATGAAATTCGATTTGGTTGTATTGATATTGATATTCTACCTTGGATTTAGATATGGATGAATGTTTTATGATTCTATTTTGTTGGAATGAATGTGGATGAATGATGGTCTACATTTTGTTGATGTTGGATAGTGGATTGATTGGTGGTGCTAGTGGAGCACTGTTTGATGTTTTTAGATGATGATTTGTGGCAAGTTAGTGGAAATGAGCTTATGTTGTTATGAATTATGCTCAAATTGGTGGTGTTTGTGTTTGTGCTAGTAAGTATCATCAGGTAAATGGAGAAGCGGTTGGATCGTGGATGTCGATGGGTAACACATTCTATCGTTCTCTTTGCCATTTCGATTTGATTGCTTTATTAGTAGTTATTAGGTTGCTTGATGTGTGTTGTGTGATTGTGTGTGAGTGATGAACCCAAACTAGACTTGAGATTTACTCATGATCAGCTAGTGAAGTTTGAAGTTTACCTTAACCTATGATAGAGCAGAATCTTTGATATTGAAGCATACCTAGGTTTAACTTTGAATTGTCGAGTTTTATGCGTGGTTAATGTTTTAGACTTAACAAAAGCCGTGAGAATTGAGCCTTGATATTGTCATATTTTTTGGTTGTGAGAGGCGAGTTTGAAAGCGAGAAATCTAGAACTTGCATTTGTTCTCGATCTATTAGAATGAGCATGTAACTAGAAAATTATATTAGGCCATCGATTCTTAGTTCTACCTTGCAAATTGGGAGTATAAGGTGTTAATTGATCATTATTTGCCTTTCTTACATTTGTTTCCCGTGATTGAGCTTTATTGGATAATTTTCTTTGATATGATTAGGACAAATTTTGGGGGAATGAGACTGAGGGTGAATACGGTGTTGTGAGCTTGGGTTGGGAATTGTTTGGTTCTTATGAGGCTAGAATTTGAAAGGTTGAAATGTTGAAAAGAAGGGTGCAATCAATAAAAATGAGCACCAACGAAAAAATTGTGAGGAAAAGAAGAGAAAGAAAAAATGAATGAACATGCAAAGGGCAAGAAAAAAAAGAAGAAAAAGATGGAAAGACAGAATGAAAAAGAGAAAAGCCTCAGAATTAGTGGTTCGAAGTTAATAATTGGGGGGTTTTGGGGAAATTGAGGAGTTTAGCCAAAAACCACCTACCTTTTAGTTAACCACGTTATAACCAAAGCAAAGACCTTCTTGATTCTAGAAGCTAGCTCATTGTAGTATAGTGGTGAGAATAGATGCAAGCCTATGGAAATCGAGCTTGATAACTTGTGTTTGTGTGAATTGTCCCTAAACACGTGAGGGAGTGCATTTCATTGTTTATATCCAATTTGTTGAGTGGATTGAGTCTTTAGCATTAACCGTGTCACAAAGTTAGGTGATAATCTTTTTTAACTAGGGCATGCTAAGATGGATAAGATGAGATATGAGGTATTACACAAGGTAGAATGATTGATTTACTTTGTTTTGATTGAGGACATCAAAGGTTCAAGTTTGGGGGATGTAAAATGACCTATTATTCGATGTGTGTGCATGCTTGTTTGAAATGAGTAAAAAGAAGTACTCAGTGTTGATGGCCCGAGATGATAAAGTACAGGGTGATTGGGTAGAATTCATTTTTGAGAGGTTACTAGACAATGTGGAGAGAAAGCTCATTATTCCTAATAAAGGCACTTTTGCCACAGGTGTTGGTTTTGTTCTGAAGGTGCGTTACCTGATTGAGAAAGTGGTTCAGGTGGTGGATGATGGAATGTTTTCATTTCCACGGACTTTATCCCACCCAACCATGATACGAAGGAGATCGTGAGTTTTGATGATGAGGAAACTGAGACAGAGAAAGAAGAAGACAGTTTTCTAACAAGCGATGGAAAATCTTCCGACTCTAACCAACCTTGGAGATGTTACAAGCAGGCCACACCAGTGGCTCAAGAAGAAGTATAAAATTGATAAGGAGAAGAGTCCAACGAAGGGGCGATTTGGAGATACCGGAATCACCATTTTTATGAAGAAGAATAAGACTCCGACCACTAGGCCTCCGAAGAGACCTCTGTTGGAATTGTATACATAAAAGCATTATGATTGGTATATTGGGAAACGTTATGTTTGATATACTGGTAATCATTAATGACTTGCAATAAACAACTCCTATCTGAATTAACAATCATACGATGCGAACAAACACATCCAGTTATCTCGTCGATAGGGAGATCATACGGTGTGTAAGAGATCACAGAAGATCGTATAGATCGTTTGACCTAGCGAGATATAAACAATTATCACCGATGGGACAGTTTCTGGTTTGGCTGTCAGTTTAGGTTGCGACATACAAGTCCATAAGTGGTTTATCTTGACTGCTTTGTGTGACCGGTACATCTCAATGTATTGATAGGATCAACAGTGAGATGAACCATTCTACTTGACATATGAATGAGTAAAGATCTCTGTAACTTGGTCGGATCTAAAGTCTATTGAAAGCTGAGGGGCACACATGGGTTGACTGTCACTTTGACTTGCTATGGTGGAGAGTCTTACATGTACTCATATATCTGCATCTTGGGTGATGGCAGTTTGTGTGGGGTTTCCTCAGGCTGGATTTTGGTAACCATATCCGTTTCAGGATGGTGACATTCCCTGGGAAGCTCACGAGGTTCGTTATGCTAAGTCCTGCAGGCTGAATCATTGATTCAAGCATAAGCGATAAGGGTTGAGTGGTACTACTCAGGAATAATAAGAGATTAATTAATTACAGCTAATTGTCATACGCTGAATTAATTAATGAATGTCTGAAACCTTAAATATCGGGATTAACCAAGTCAATGCAACCCATTCCTAATAACGTGGTAATAAAGGGGTAGGTCAACATTAATTCTCTGGTGGCATGAATTAATGTTTATTAATTAATTATGTATGTTCTGGGTTCAACATGGAATTAATTAATAGGAGGCCCACTTTATTATTTGCATTTGATCCCTGGTCTGGCCCAACACTGCTCAGAGCCCATTAGGGTTTATTAAACCCTAATAGCCCACTCTCAGATCTATATAAATATATGAATCTCTCATTTTCCCACATAAGTTTGAAGTTTCAATTCTGAAACCCTAGAGAGATTGAGAGAGAGTGGGCGGTTGTAGATCCGGTAGCGTATCCTCACCAGATTTCCAGATCGAGCAAGGGAACAGATCAGAAGATCAGATCTGTAGGAACACCATAGCTTTGATCGATTCCAGATCCAGATCTACACCATCATCATTGCCATCATCGATCTTGATCTGTATATCAGTCGTTGGAGTCTCAGGTATTCCTTTGAATCTACGAATTAAATTAAATAGGAGCACGCATAGGGCATTTACTGTTTGTCATGATATTTATTTTGATATCCATAAATCGAATTCGGAGTTATAATAAATGGCAATTCATGTCGCCTATTGTAGACTCAGTTCCTACAATTGGTATCAGAGCCACGTTCGTATTTTATGGCTCTGTCGGAAAATAAATTTTGACATTCAGTTTATGCATGTTATTTAATTTATCGTGGATGTTTTTGTTCTCGTGGCCCCTCTCTGGTTTTTGTTTTTGGTTTTAAATCGCGAGAAAATCTGCGATAAGATTGATAGGATAAATCATGTAATAGACTAGATCTATTTGTTTGTGTTTTTTTATTATTCAATCTGTAAACCAAATCTGAGATCCGGAAGAACACGAAGAACATAGTTCAGATCCGACAGCCGACTCAGCTCAGCAGCAGTTGGTGGAGGCGGCCGCCGCGCCGGCGGCGGCGTGCAGGTTTCTGCCTGTGGCTGGGCCGCGCCTGTTTCAGGCTGCTTCGCTTGTTCCCGGCGAGCACGGCAAAGCAGGCTGCAACCGTCGGCAAGCGAGGCAGTGGTCGCGCGTGGTGATTTTCTGCCAGCTACAGCCGCGCGCGGTGGCCATCCCGCATCCAAGCAGCAGCAGGGCCGCGACCTCCGACGTGCTTGCAGCGGCGTAGGCCTTGGCCGGCATGGTTCGCTGCGGCCTGATGAGGGTCGCGCACAAGTGCACACGGTGGTGGGCGACAAGCAGCCGCGAGTAGGAGGCGCACGACAGTGGCTTCTGTTCAGTTAGTCACGTTTCCGGTGTCTGTTGTGAAGGGAGGCGGCGCACGCAGGGCCGGTGTCCGGTGTCGCGTGCTGGGCTGTGTGTTCACGCGGTGGCTGGCGGTGTGCGCAGCTGTAACGCCGGCGACGGCTGGGATTTTTGCAGGCGGGGGCGGCAGCTGTGGTCTGCGGCGGCGGCGGTTTGGCTGGAAAAGGCGGCTAAAACCCTAGCCAGATTAGGGTTCAGTCGCGGGCTGGGTCGAGGGCCTGGCGGCTCGGGCTGCTGAAAGAATTAGGGTTTTTCTGAAAATTGGGATTTTTGCAACCCTATGGGCCTGAAACCCTAATTCCTGGCCCAAACTGCTGTATTTATTCCAGCCCAAAGATTGCAGTTTTCAAGTTAAAGAGTGGGAGCCCATTTGAAGATCTGTATTAAATTAAATCATTTTAATCGATAGATTTAATTTTATTTCCCATGTAATTGCATCAAGGGGCCACGAGAAATTTTATTTGTTTATTTAATTATTTTCTCGTATGATGTGATTTATTTTGTGCGCACTAGTAAATAACAGGAAAGCATGCTACTGCTTTTATTATTTATTTTAAAGCATGTTGTAAATAATAGGGAAGCATGTTACTGTGTTATTATTTAATGTTTAAAGCATGCTTTATGTGATTTATTTTATGTATTAAATTATGTCTATAAATTCCGGAATCATGTTGGGAAATATGATGGAATTTTAGATGTGACATAATTTATGGATCATAAAATAATATGTGCGCATAAGAACCTTTTGAAAGAAAAAGACTAAGCAAGATTTTTTAATTAAAATCAACAAGACCTCCACAATGCGGTCTCTTATTAGAAGTGGGCAGTGAAGTGAGTAGACGTCTACACGACCATAGCCTGCTTGCTTTATTTGTTCATAAGTTCTAATAGATGAGATTTCTAAATAAAATATTTAAACATGTGAGAAGTGGACAGTGAGGTGAGTAGACGTCTACACGACCGTAGCCTGCTTACTTTATTTGTTCATAAGTTCTCTAGGATTGTTTTAAATGAGATAACAAAGGTTGTAAGAGGCATGCGTCATGGGTCTAGTACGTATGACAAATCGCCCTTTTAACTTCCGGAGTTAGAATTGTGGTCAAATGCTTAGATGTTGCCTGAGTACTAACTCATGAATGATGTCCCTGCTCAGATAGGTTGAACATGGTCTTAGTTTTATCTCCAATTATTAATTTCATTTGCCGGCAAATACCTGGCATGGATTGAAATTAAAGACTGGAACTTCCAAGAGCAGTCTGGTTAGGTGGTCTGCTATAAACGTCTTCGAAAGGAGCTTGCAGTAGATGCACCTAGGCAATTGGGGGAAGCAATTATATTGGTTTATCAAAAGGTTACAATGCATATTTGTTTCAATGTTCTGCATGTATGTTCTTACTTTAATCAATTATTGTTTTCAGATATGTCTATGAATAACGTTATCAATATCCTGGCACAAAATCAATTAACTGGTTCGAATTTCCTGGAATGGAAGCGCAACTTAGATTATATCCTAGTTACAGAGGAACATCAATATGTTCTAAACACTCCGTGTCCGGCTGTCCCTACTGCTGAGTCAACTATTGTGGAGCGGAACCTCTATGACAAGTGGGTCAAGTCTAATAATGTAGTCAAGTGCTACATGATGACCACTATGTCTAAGGTGCTCCAGCAACAACATCAGCACTATGACAAAGCAGCTGAGATTATGGATAGTCTCACAGTTACTTATGGGGAATCGGATAGAGCTGTCAGATTTAAACTCATGAGGGAAATCGTGAGTTGTAAAATGACTGATGGTAGCTCAGTGAGGGAGCACGTTGTTTCCATGACTCATCTTATGGATGAACTGACGTTGCATGGAGGAGGTATTGACGGGGAAGCCCAGGTTGATATCATACTCAACTCACTTCCGAAGTCTTTTGAGAACTTTAGGCTGAATGTTGTCATGAGTAAAAAGGAGTACACTCTCAATGAGTTACTTAGTGACCTCATGGCGGTTGAATCAGTCATGCAACCTAAAAAGGCAGTCTTGGTTTCTTTCGGTAGTCGCCCTGATTCATCGAAAGGTGCTAAAGGGGTGATTGGAAAGAAAATCAAGAAGACAGCTTTTGGAAGAAAAAGTTCTGGGAAAAAGAAGACTGTGACACCAGGGAAGAAGGGCAAGTGTTTCCGTTGTGGCAAAACTGGTTACTGGAAGAAGGATTGTCTGACCAAGCGGGTTGGACAAGGTACGTCATTAGTATTTGTAACGGAAACATGTTTAGCATCTGTTTCTACCCATTCGTGGGTAGTGGATACTGGAGCTACTGATCATGTTTGTTATACTTTGCAGGGATTCAGGCCGACAAGGCAGCTAAATGATGATGAGGTGACGATCTCCATGGGTAATTTTGTTTGTGTGTCTGCAGTAGTAGTTGGAGATGTCACATTATGCTTTCAAGACATTGTTTTGATTTTAAGAGATGTTTTGTATGTGCCGGATTTTCGGCGAAACCTTATTTCTGTTTCCTGTTTAATAAATGATGGATTTTCAGTTATTTTTTATAGTCATGTTACTATCAATGGCAATAACGGTGTTATCTGTCGTGGGATACAGAAAGACTATCTTTATATCAAAACTTGTTTGCATAATTCTTCCGTGAATGCTGCATATAACTCATTTAATCATAAGAAGAGAAAGTTTTCATCTTCTGATGAGGATCTTACATATCTATGGCATCTGAGACTAGGTCACATCAATTTAAAGAGGATCAAGAGACTCGTGGATGATGGAACGTTGGATTCAATCCAGGTAGTTCCACATCGAGTTTGTGAATCATGTATAGAGGGAAAGATGACGACCAGGCCTTTCAAGGCAAGTCAGTCTCGAGCAAGTGATGTGTTGGAACTGATCCACTCTGATTTATGTGAACCTATGTCCACGCAAGCTCGTGGAGGATTTAAGTATTTCGTCACTTTTATTGATGATTACTCGAGATACGGGTATGTTTACTTATTTCACTCTAAGTCTGAATGCTTTGAGAAATTCAAGGAATTCAAGGCGGAAGTAGAGAAGAAGTTAAACAAGACCATTAAATCATTACGATCTGATCGTGGTGGTGAGTATCTCAGTGATGAGTTCTGCAAGTTTTTATCAGAGCATGGGATAGATCCCAATGGACCACACCAGGCACTCCTCAGCAGAATGGTGTGGCAAAAAGAAGAAATAGGATTCTTCTTGAAATGGTTAGATCTATGATGAGTTATGCGAACTTGCCTGTTTCGTTTTGGGGCCACGCGTTACTAACAGCGGCGTATCTGCTGAACCTGGTACCTTCTAAGTCAGTTCCTAAAACACCCTCGGAACTTTTGCATGGGCGAAAGCCCAGTGTGTCAAATATAAGAGTATGGGGTTGTCCGACATATGTTTTGTCGAAGGAATCTGATAAGTTAGAAGGCAGGTCCAAGCTAATGTTGTTTGTGGGATACCCCAGACAAACGAAGGGTGGTTATTTCTACTGTCCTGAGGATCAGAAGATCGTTGTTAGCACCAACGCAAGATTCTTAGAGGATGAGTTTGTGAAAAACCACAAATCCAAAAGTGATATCATTCTCCAAGAAATTGGAGACGATGATGCGCTTTCATTGGGAAAACCCCGTGGCAGATTGAGTGTACCTCTCGAAGGTATGGAACCAATTGCACGGTCGCCAGTGCAAGGATTTGATCCACAAGTAATTGCACCAACTGCTGACGCAGTACCAGTGCTCCGTCTTAGTGAGAGGGTACCTCACCAACCCGAGCGGTATATGTTCGTGGGAGAGTCTTCGGACTTGATCCCGGAAGATGGACTAGATGATAACGACCCATGGACATACGACGAACCAGTAAATGACAAAGATGCGGAAAAATGGCATAAAGCCATGGATTCAGAAATTGAATCAATTATCGCTATGGATGTATACATGAAGTCTGCGCTACCAGATGGCTTTCCGGCCATAGGTTGCAAATGGGTATACAAGGTTCGAAAGGTGAAATAATGGCTTTTAAAGTCAGGTTGGTGGTGAAGGGTTATAGTCAAAAAGAAGGGCATTGACTATGACGAGACCTTCTCACCGGTAGCCATGCTCAAATCCATTTGAATTCTTCTATCCATAGCAGCACATATGGACCTAGAGATCTCGCAGATGGATGTCAAAACCGCGTTTTTAAAACGGGTACCTTGAGGAAGGTCGTGACTTCGATATGCAGCAGCCAGAGGGTTATGTGAAGGATGGTGAAGAGCATCTTGTCTGGAAGCTAAGGAAGTCCTTGTATGGACTTAAACAAGCTTCACGGTCATGGAAAAAACGTTTTGATGATGGGATTAAATTCTATGGATTTTCACAGTGCAAAACCGAAAGTTGTGTGTATCGATTATACGTCAGCGGAAGCGTGGTATTCCTTGCACTTTATGTAGATGACATTCTTCTATTCGGCAACGATGTGAAGGTGTTGTAAGACATAAAGAGATGATTATCCGAACAGTTTCAAATGAAGGACCTAGGAGACGCTGGATACATCCTTGGGATTAAAGTCTTGCTTGATCGCAAGAAAAGGATGTTAAGCTTGTCTCAGGTCGCTTATACTGATACTGTGATTGCTCGCTTTAGCATGCAAAATGCTAAGAAAGGATTTGGATTTCAAGGCTGATCAGGATAAGAAGAGATCGACCTCGGGCTATGTGTTCACCTTGGGAGGTGGAGCTGTATCATGGAGGAGTGCGAGACAGAAACGTATCGCGGACTCCACCATGGAAGCTGAGTATGTGGCAGCTTCAGAGGCTTCTATAGAAGCAATATGGCTCTGGAACTACCTCCAAGAGTTAGATATTGTTCTGAGTTTGCCCAAGACTATCACGGTATATTGTGATAATGTTGGTGCAGTGGCGAACTCTAAGGAACCAAAAACTCACAAGGCGTCTAAACACATAGAGGGAAAGTACCACATCATACGAGAAATCGCAGCGAGGGTCAATGTGCTAATAGGTAAGATAAACATTGAGGATAATCTAGCAGATCCATTTACAAAGGGCTTACCTCAGAAGGCACACGAAGGTCATGTTCGTAGCCTAGGGCTGAGGTAGATGCCGGCCACCTGGTGACCAAATGTAATAGCTAGATTAGAATAGACACATGTTATACTCTGGAAAGTAATGGTATAATGCTTTGAGAATAAGTGGGAGATTGTTGGAATTGTATACATAAAAGCATTATGATTGGTATATTGGGAAACGTTATGTTTGATATACTGGTAATCATTAATGACATGCAATATACAACTCCTATCTGAATTAACAATCATACGATGCGAACAAACACATCCAGTTATCTCGTCGATAGGGAGATCATACGGTGTGTAAGACATCACAGAAGATCGTATAGATCGTTTGACCTAGCGAGATATAAACAGTTATCACAGCTGTGACAGTTTCTGGATTGCCTGTCGGTTTAGGCTGCGGCACACAAGTCCATAAGTGGTTTATCTTGACTGCTTTGTGTGACCGGTACATCTCAATGTATTGATAGGATCAACAGTGAGATGAACCATTCTACTTGACATATGAATGAGTAAAGATCTCGGTAACTTGGTCGGATCTAAAGTCTATTGAAAGCTGAGGGGCAAACATGGGTTGACTGTCAGTTTGACTTGCTATGGTGGAGAGTCTTACATGTACTCGTATATCTGCATCTTGGGTGATGGCAGTTTGTGTGGGGTTTCCTCAGGCTGGATTTAGATAACCATATCCGTTTCAGGATGGTGACATTCCCTGGGAAGCTCACGAGGTTCGTTATCCTAAGTCCTGCAGGCTGAATCATTGATTCAAGCATAAGCGATAAGGGTTGAGTGGTACTACTCAGGAATAATAAGAGATTAATTAATTACAGCTAATTGTCATACGCTGAATTAATTAATGAATGTCTGAAACCTTAAATATGGGGATTAACCAAGTCAATGCAACCCGTTCCTAATAACGTGGTAATAAAGGGGTAGGTTAGCATTAATTCTCTGGTGGCTTGAATTAGTGTTTATTAATTAATTATGTATGTTCTGGGTTGAACATGAAATTAATTAATAGGAGGCCCACTTTATTATTTTCATTTGATCCCTGGTCTGGCCCAACACTGCTCAGAGCCCATTAGGGTTTATTAAACCCTAACAGCCCACTCTCAGATCTATATAAATAGATGAATCTCTCATTTCCCCACATAAGTTTGAAGCTTAAATTCTAGAGAGATTGAGAGAGAGTGGGTGGCTGTAGATCCGGTAGCGTATCCTCACCAGATTTTCGGATCGAGCAAGGGAATAGATCAGAAGATCAGATCTGTAGGAAAACCATTGCTTTGATCGATTCCAGATCCAGATCTACACCATCATCATTGCCATCATCGATCTAGATCTGTAGATCAGTCGTTGGAGTCTCAAGTATTCCTTTGAATCTACGAATTAACTTAAATAGGAGCATGCATAGGGAATTTTTACTGTTTGTCATGATATTTATTTTGATATTCATAAATCGAATCCGGAGTTATAATAAATGGTGATTCATGTCGCCTATTGTAGACTCAGTTCCCACAACCTCTGCAGGAGGGTGAGAGGATTACTGTTGAAAGAGTCAGTAAGAAAGCTCTCATTGAAGAAGAACAGTGGAAGCAAGCTGAACTAGAAACTTCTGCTCATAAGAGAAAGGGAAAAGAACATGTCGTGGAGAGGAAAAGGAAAAAGAAGGGCGATGACTATAATCCTTACACGTTCACTGCCCAAAACAACATTCAATGAGCCGACAACTACTACTTTGCAGGAGCTGGTTATCCCTCCTTTTTCTGAAATACCATCTGATCAGTCCTTTGTCCAGTTGTACAATGAAGCACATGATCTTGATCAACATCCTGAGAAGCAAACTGAGAGGCAGACAGTTGAAGTATTGGTTGAATCGTATATCATCCAAGGGGCGACTGACCCAGAACAACCGGCGAGTGTGGCTACTATTTTGGCCAAAGATATTCATGATTATGTACTGGCAGAGCAGAAGAAGGCTCTGAAGGAAACAATAGATAAACGGGCGACCACCCCGACAAAACTTGCAGAAACTAAAACCTCTACATCTCAGGCCCAGACTGGAACTGAGAAAGGGCATGCTGAGTCCTCTAAAGGTGGTAAGAGAGGTAACGCTGAAACTGAAGTACCTTCTTATGACTCCCTAAAACTTTCTGATGCAGAGGCAGACTTGGATGATCCCACTATACATGATGAGTTCGATTTCTGTAAAGATAGACATGGAGTGTGGAGATACCATCCGTGGGATCCAAGGGATAAAGATTTGATCTCCAAGCCCAGTCAGTTTGATGCTTAAAGAATACCTCTCAGTGGGCTACCTCATCCAGAGAACACGACTGAAAAACTGAAGCTCTGATGCCCACCGATTGCACTAATAGATGTTGGGGATGCCAAGTTGATCCCCTGGGCCATAGAAATCTCTGAAAGGGCAAAGAGGAGAGTCATTGAAGAAATTATGTTACTCTACCCTGATATTCTGGAGGAGGAGGAGAATGCCTACGTCAATGACCTGAAGGACGAGATCAGGAGATGGAGGCGATTTGATCTAATGAAGCACAGGCTGAAAGAGGAAGATCATCCGATTATTAAAGCAAGGATCAGGCTCACATTCTCAAGGTCTGAGGAGATTTGGTCAAATGAGTGGAGTGCCCAGAAAGAATCAAGGCAGATGACTGAGGGGGAGGTATGGAACATACTCTTATGCATCTGCGCCTACAGGAAAAAAACTCTAAATGAGAATGATCCATACTTGGATGCGCACAGACTCCCCCCAGTTGATTTATCCTTTGTTCCTGAAGTTCATACTCCAACCCCTATTTTGCACTCCCCATTACTCAAGTCTGTCTCCATGCTGAAACAAAAGAAACTCAAGTTCTAGCTCCAACTCATGAAGCCTATCAGAACATTATTGCTGCCGGACTAGAGAAAGTGAGGAGACTTTCTGAGCAGCTGAGGAGTTTGGAAGCTAAGGTTGAGAAGGCGACACAGGAGCTTACTCAGGCTGAGCTTGAAAAGAAAGAATTAGAACAGGCTCTCTCTCTCTCTCTCTGGAACTGATTGTGCAAAATGCAGCAGAGAGAGCAGTCGAGTTGATCCATCAAATCATTGGCCCTAACTTTGAGCATCTTGCCAAAACTACCAATCTGATAAGGGCAAAGAAGATAACGATCAAGATCAGGCTCTATGTTGTTGAGCAGGAGAAGAAAAAGAAGGAGGATGAACGGAGGTAGGCTAGAGAAGAAGAAGAGAGGAGGGTGTCGTGTGGCATGGTGCATTTTACTCCAAGAGTAATAGTCACTGAGATCTCCATGGTCCAGCGTTATGCAGTTTCTTGACTTAAGATAAGTGGTTTTGACAACACCAAAAATGGGGAGATTGTTGGAAACTGAGTTTTAGTTTACTCCCTTATTTGATGTTTTGGTGTGTCAAAACTCATATTCTAGGTTCCTAGTATATGGTTTTCATATAATCCTTGTATAGGATAAAACTTGAGTTGTAATTTACTAGAAATTGAAGTTGAAGCTCGAAAAGTCCAGAGATCGAGTTTCAGAACTTAAAGATTGAAGACTTGAAGAAACTTGAAATATATACAAACTCATGTTTTGGAAACTGACTTTTCACTATAAAAGAGCAGAAACTTAAAACTTGAAATCAGAAGGATTTCAGTTTTCAGTTTCACCCGCAATGCCTTTCAAGCGAAAACTTAAAACTGAGTTTGGATAATCTCAGTTTTCAGTTTCAGAATTCAAGAGCACGTGAAAAATATGAAGGTACAAGGAACCCAAAGTGGAATTCAAAGTTAGACTCAATATTCCTGAAAGTGTCAATCAAAACGTCAGTACGAGGAAACTTAAACTTGGGCTCCTCGGGTTAAAACTTAGTCTGACAAGGGCAGGTGAGAAGTACACTGCCAAAAGTGAAAAGACAGCAGAGAAGAGTGAAGTAGACTAGAAGAATGGGCTATGATTGGACAACCCAGTCTTTGTCTCTAACGGCTGGATTGTTGAGACTTATGGGCAGAATTCAAATTGTCGACCAAGCCACCTATAAATAGTCCAACATCTCGACATAAGAAAATGCCTGAAAACACTTGAAAAACTAAGCCAAAGCTCTGCTAAACTGAAAAGTCAAAAGCTCACTGATTACTCTGTGTTACCTGAACACAAGGCTTAAGTCTTTCGACTCAAGCGATTACTTCTGTGTAACTGTCTAAGTACACGAGGCTCGGGCTTTCTAAGCTGAAGCTTTTTTCTTGGTGTTTATTACATTTCAAGTAATAAACACATCAATCAGTATTCTACTCTAGAATACTGATTCTCACAGGAGTTTCCAACCAACCTAAGTTCTGGACCGAATAGAAAACATCCAACAATCCAGATTGAAGGTTGCGGGGTGCGTCCTCACTTCAGTTCTGGAGAAAGAGCAAACGACAAAGAGTTTCTGGGCGAGTGACCTAGCAGACTGAGGTTTCTAAAGGGCAAAAGCATAGATCGTGAGAAAACTTGTACTTTGTGACTTAGTGGATTTCCCGATTAAGTTCGAAAAAGTGGACGTAGGAATTTCATTCTGAACCACTATAATATCCTGTGCCATTTATTGCTTTATTAAGCTTCTGCACGTTAAGTTTGCTTACTCATTTGAAACAATCAATACTTGGCTAAGTATTGAAGTGTATATCTTGAACTGAAACTTAAATTTACATTGAGCTTAAACTGAGTTTTTAAGAAACTGAAAACTTAGTCTCTGAAAGTCGGATTTCAGAAAAGTGCAAGATCTGTTTAATACTTCCCCTGCATACATTTATACAATGATTTCGGGACCAACAAATAGTCAGTTGATACTCCTATAAGATACCTGGCGCAAGGATCTCTCATCTCAAGTTGGTGAGAAGACAAATGAAACTAGACAACAAAAAAGGAAGAGTTCACACTTACCAAGAATATTCAAAATTGATTTTTCTCAAATTGAATAGCAGGTTTGAGGATTTTACGAACTAGTATTACGTACTGACTAAAAGAAGAATATATGTTGATCTCTAGACAAAAGGCTAAAAACACAGTTAAAATTGTAGATCGTACAAGAGCGATACCTACAAAAATTATGTATTGCCTCACACATTTCATAACAGCTACATTATAAAGTGAAGGATATAAACCCACTTGAAAAGAAGAGCCACGTTAGTAAAATTGAAAGAATCATCATTCCCCTCTCTCACTCTCTCTTTGTGGCTATCCGAAGTTTTGTGTTTCTTAATACAAGACCATCGGAACACAAGTCAACTCCCCAACTAGCTTTTGGGACCTCCAAACTCATTTGAGAAGAACTTTGATCAACATTCTCGATGAGAACAGAAACCTTCAACCCACGGGATGAAGTGCCTAGGAAGTGGATTCCAGTAAAACTCAGCCAACTTTAGTGCTTGAGACCAAGGGTAGGTGAAACTCTTAGTTGGAGAATAACTAAAGTTGTAACTTGTGTTCAAGTACCATGAATAATTGAAATTAGTGAATTCCTAAGAAAAAAGAGAGGACGTAGGAACCTTTGACTTCCAAACCACAATAAATATCCCGTCTTTTTACAACTTGCAGTTCTTGTTTTCCTTTAACTGCGTTGAAACCATAACTTATCACTTGTTGGTGTATAAATTTAACTGAAACTAATACCTACTTAGTCTAATAAATTTTAACTGACAATATTTAGCCCCAAAAACAGAGTATGAGAAAATACCTGCGAAAGTTGTTGGAAAATTAACACCAAATATGGAGATCACCTAAATAACCAAATCCCACAACGTCTTGTGTACTAAATGAGTTTACCATCAATCAAGTTAAATAAACCAAAGCACTAAAATAATCAAACAACCACAAATCAATAAAGAGGAAACCGAAATCTTAACATGAAAACTTCCAATATGAAGGTAAAACCCACGGACTAGAAGTCATTTCAACAAATATCCACTACCAAATAATTCGTACACAAGTATCCACTATCTAGTAATGAGGCTCACCAAAAATCATCAAGATATCACCAATCTTGGCTATCAACAATATTCATCATTAGTCAATGGATTCACAATAAAAAAAACCCTCTAGATCACAATCTAAGTTTAAAAAAGATAATAGATGTAACATTAGAAATGGATAACCGAATTGAAGTTAAGGATTGTGAAATCTATTCTCAAATATCACAAACACTTCTTGAATTATGGCCCAACACCTTCCTTCTTATCATTCTTTCTCTTCATAGCGGTGTCGGCTCTCTCTATTTTGTCTCAATCTCACGCACACACGAAACGTCTCTCTTTTTTGTTTTGTTAACTAGCCCTATTGGGATTAATAATAGTCAAGATCCACAAAAGGCAATGACCCAATAATTCTCCCCCATTGTTTCATTTAGCGGACTCTAACAAGTCTACTCCTCGCCTACAAGACTCAAGTTTGTCCTTAGGCAAAGACTTGGTAAACATATTTGTTATGTTCTCACTTGTGTGGATCTTCACTAAGTTTAGATGTTTCTTCTTAAGCTCCTCACGAATTCAATAGTATTTTACATCAATATGCTTGGGTCTCGAATGGAATGTTTGAGTTCTTAGTGAGATAACTCGCACTCTGGCTATTGCTGTAAACAATTAGCTTTTCCTGCTCAAGGCTAAGTTCTACCAATAATTTCTTCATCCACAGAGCTTCTTTGTAATCTTCTGTGATGGAAATAGACACAGCTTCGGTGCTAAACAAAGTAGCACACTTTTGCAATTTGGATTGCCAAGAGATGACTCCCTTGAAAAAAGTCATCAAAAACCCCGAAGTGAACTTCCTAGAATCAACATCACTAGTCATATTTGAACTTTTATATCCAACTAGAATTAACTTACCAATACCAAAACATTAACATACCTTAGAAGTGCCTCTGAGGTATCTGAGAATCCATTTAACTGTGGTCCAAAGATCATTGCCAGGATTAGAGAGAAAATAGCTCACCACTTCAACTGCATAAGCTATATTTGGCCTCGTGAAAACCATGACATTGATCATTGGTAAACCCACCCGATAGTTGTAGGTAAAAGTGAGAATATAAATTTATACTCGAATGTCGAACCCAAGGAAAAAGTGGAAGGAAACTATTTTGTGTACTAGACATAGTTCATCAATTTGTCGTTTGAGCAAATTAGTTCTGAGAAAGGTTTGGTTTTGAAAATAAAATCAAAATGACTTTTGAAAACTATAATATAAAATCAATTATCCTAGGGAATAAAACTAATGTGGATATATGTATCAATTGATAATCCAAAACAAAAAAAAAAACCAATAGGTGGGATATCTGATAAAATGGTTAAAATTTATTGGTCAGGCGATTAAATCTAGATTATTGACAATTCAATCTTAAATTTTTAGTATCAATTACACAAAAAAATCAATCTCAATAAAAGTTCATATTAAAACTATACAATTGAGTTTTTCTCTTGAGACAAAATTCAAATATGTTAATTGTCTCTTCCTGTTATTAATTTTTACTTTTCAGTCACTCAATTATATATCTATACACCTATATCAATTTTGTTCTCTTGATCCTCAATTGATATGGATTGTAAAAATCAAAACTATAGAATTAAGATAAATTAGTACGTGCAATCAGATTGTGTAAACCCTAGAACCTGCTGGAGTTTCTAGCCAGACATACTAAAAACGGACATTGAAAAAAATATTAAATTGCAGTAAGTTAAACTTATGGGAAAGATAAATTGAAGAATTGACATGTCGATCCAAGTTTTCAACTCTAAAAGCTTGAGTTGTAAGATAAAAACAAAAATTATGAAAAATAAACCTAAAATAAGTTTATATGGTAGTAAAGATTAATCTTGTGGGCTTGAACTGAAGGGAAAAGTTGTATTGTGCTTCTTGGCCCAGAATCCAAACTTGAACTTGTAAAATTGTGCTTCAGAAATATCCACGTCAACCGACACGAACCGCTCATATCAACCTTAGTTCGGCTCAATGCCACATCAGCATCACCCGTTCCACATCGATCGACACAGGGCATGTCGGTCAATGTGGGGATACTTCTTCACTTTTCCAAGCTCTTCAATCATGTCGACCGACACATACTTGTGTTGGTCAAAATATAGGCCAAACTTGTGGACTTTTTCATATTTTGATCAACTTTCCTCCAATTCCACTAGTTTTCCAGCAAAACAGACTACTATAAGCATAATACCCTCTAACACATACTTATGCTCAATAAACAGACCTAAACTAACAGAAATGAATAAAATACTAAAGAAAATAATGTGATATGTGAATGAAAACACGAGCTTATCAGACATACATCAAACTGCCTGTTACTAAGGCATATGAAAATTGGCTCATTTATTCATTTTCCTTCTCACTTTTAGGACACTGTTTAATAGAAAGTTTGAAGTGGCCTGCAAGTGGAGTAGATACTACCTTAACCTTGCTCATGTTGAACCTCTCAAGCACGAATTCAACATAGCGCTTCTGAGATAGCCAAAGTTTCCCATTCTTTTTGTCACGGGTTATTTTTCATGCCATGAATATGTTTTACAAGGCCTAAGTCTTTCATTGCAAAAGACTTACCTAAATCTTGCTTCAAATTCTCAATCCTACTAGTATCATGACCAATAATCAACATATAATCAACGTACAACAACATAATAATGTAATCATTATCAAAATATTTCTTCACAAACACACAGTGATAAACAATGTTTTAGTGTACCCTTGACCAATCATGAATGAATTAAAATATTTGTACCACTATGTTGGAGCTTGCTTCAACCCATACAAGTTCTTCTTGAGCTTACAATATAGAATCATTTTCCTTTGATTTCAAAACCTTCAGTTTTTCCATTTAGATTTTCTCATGTAACTCACCATGAACAAATGTTGTTTTGATATCATGCCACTCTATCTCGAAGTTCAAGCGAGTTGTCAAACCAAGAACAACTCTAATAGAGCTCATTTTTACAACGAGGTAAAAATATCTCTTCAAAACTCAATCAATGGATTCACAATAGAAAAATCCTCTAGAATATAATCTAGGTTTAACAAAGAGATTAGAGGTAATATGAGAAAGGGGTCACCGAATTGAAGCCAAGGATTGTGAAGACTCTTCTCAAATATCCCAAATACTTCTTAAATCAAGACCCAACTCCTTTATTCTTCTCCTTCTTTCTCTTCTCTCATTCCTCCAAAAATGTACGAAAGCTAATCTATGTGGGACTGATTATATATCAACTAACTACAAAATTTGTCAACTGATTTAATAGAAGCTAAACTTAGTCGAGCAGTTATTAGCATTCAATTAGCAGTTATACACCAACAATGGAGGTAAATTATTGGGTTATAAACTCAAGCGAATAAAGAAGATAATAACTGAAAGTAAAGTAAGACAAATGATTTATAGTGGTTTAGTTGATCCTTCGTTCAATCTACATTTGTTTGCGGGAATTACTAACTTTTACTATTCACAGTGTTTAAACATAGATTGCAATTATATTTTATAAGCTAATAGATACACTCATTTATTTTTGTTTTTTTCCTTTGTTTTAGTTGATTTATGTTTAGTTATTAGTTATTTTAGTGCATGAGTGTATGTTAGAGGATGTTATGCTTGCCATGGTGAGTTTTTCACGTTTTTGAGCGAAAAGTGGCTAAGTCAAAAAAGAGTCGGATTTGAGAAGTTATTGCTTCGGTCAATATCATGAATTTGAGAAGTTGGTGTTTCGGTCGATACATGGGATGTCGACCGATATGGAAGACAAAGCTAAAAACACGAGCAAGACCTCCATGTCGACCAACGTGGTGCATGTCGATCGACATGGAGGGTTGATGTCGACCAAGGCACAAAGAAAAGAGGAGCTCGACATGGGAGGTCCATGTCAATCGACACGTTGTGTGTCGACTGACATGGAAAGTTGGTAGCAATCGATGCTGAGATCGAAGTGGGAATTTGACAAGAAGTCCATGTCGATCAACACGGAAGCCCTAGAAGGAAATTTTTAGCCAATTTGGATATCTTTTCAATTTAAAACCTAATACCTTTTTTGATACAATTTCTCCTCTATATATATATATCTTGCATCTCGAAATTTAGAGACATCTTTCTTATAATTTTTATTTTAGTATTAGAGTTTTTCAAGACTTCAATTTTCCTATTTTAATTGTAAGTCTTTTATGAATTTTAATAAAATGTTTACTTTATTTCTATCCATGATTTGTGGATAGAAACCCTAGCAGATTCTAGGACTTTGAGAATCATCTTGATGCATGTTTAATTAATTCAACTTAATAGCATGGTTTAATTTAATCGAATCTAGATTTAATGAAGGATCGAGAGATGAAATTAAATCTAGGTTTGTAGTTGTTAATTGAAGGACTGAAAGGTCAAAATTGATAATAGAAAAAGGAAATTTAATGCAATTGATTTCTGTCTCAGAAAGAAGAAGTAATTGTAGGATTAAATCTTATAATTATTGGGATTGATTAATGTTGTGTTCTTGAGACCTAAAGGAATAGTCAAACATTAGTAATTTAGGGTTTAATTGCCAAACGAAGAATTGCATTCATTAGAATCTGATTTTCCCACCATTGCTGAGTTGAATGATTATACATTTTGATAGATTAATTATCTACCTGGGAATCTGTATCTTTTATTACTGTTTCAAAAACACTTTAAATTCTTGCTTTTGTAATCTTTAATTTTATAAAAATCAAAACTCTAATTTCAAGTGCTCAAACAAAGAATTCAGAAACTATGGCTAGTACTTAGAATATTTCTGATATACATTCCTCGTGGGAATGACACTCGAGTTATAAATTTATTTGGACACTATATCTATAATTAATCTAGTTTAAAATATCAGTGATCAAATTGGCGCCTTTGCCAAGGATTGTTAGAATTTATTATATTCTTAGTTTGTTTTAAAATTTATTGGATTGAGTTTATTTTATTTATTTTATTTTGATGTTCGTGTGAGTTTGATGTGAATGGGATTTTCGCATGAAGCTTTTGTTTCGATCGAAATCTTGCGTGTTGATCGACACGGACTAATGTTTCAAAATTGTATGTGTTCTCATATTTTTCATGAACACAAGGGCCTAGGGCAAACCACTCGAAGTCTTTGATCTAGAAATTGAGGCAACAATTAGAAAAAGGAAAAGCAAGAAAAATAACAGCACAATCATTGAGATGGAGCCACCACATAACCAAAATGAGAAGGATGACCCAAACATGCCACCTCTAGAGGATCCAGACACTCAAATCACAACAAGGAATGTTGTCCTGCTTGTCCAAGATGTGAGTCAGATGCGGAAACTGGTAAAACAACTGATGGCAAAAAGGGAAGCGGAAAGAGCTGAAGGTGCGAGGAGGAAAAGAGAACAAGAAAGAGAAAGAAGGCTCAGAGAGGACTCTGACGATGAGGATCCAAATGTCATGGAAAGGAAGTGTAGACCGCAACCCGGTAATGAGGGATTTGTTATTGGCATATATGCTAATAACTTCAAACTCAAAACTGGTCTTATTCCGATGATTCAGCAGAACTAATTTAGTGGCCGAGCTGTGGAGGATCTATGCACACACCTCTGGATGTTTGTGGAGGTGTGTGACAATGTCAAGCAAAAAGACTTAGCTAGGATGTAATACGTCTACATCTATTCCCATTCTCACTTCGGGATCAGGCTTAGACATGATTTTCGGCCCTGGGTTGCAGTAGCATCAGGACTTGGGATGATCTCCGGGCAGAATTCCTCTCTACATTCTTCCCACCATCTATGATCATTCAGAAAAAGATGGAGACTCTGCAGTTCCACCAAAGGATTGATGGGTCCTTGTTCAAGGCTTGGAGTAGATTCAATGAGTGGTTCAGGAGTTTTCCCATACATGGAGTTGACACTGAGTAGCAGGCATACATCTTCTACCGAGGGATGAATGAAAGAATGCAAGAATCAATGGATAATGCAGTTGAAGGTTCCGTGATAAGCAAATCTACAAATAAGGCCCTCAAGCTGTTTAAGAAGATGACCATGCATAATCAAAAGTGGGCAAATCCAAGGAGACCTCATTCAAGGCGGTGGAGAAGAAGGAAAGCAACGATACCCTCAAGATGGAGATTGAGAAGCTCAAGGGGGAGATGGAGAAACTTACTTTAAATGTTTCTGTTGTTGTTGCTGCATAAAATGATCCCGTAGCTAGTGTGAACTATATGAACCGATGAGGCTACCAAACTCAGTTCTGGCAAGGGGGATATCAGCACTACCCATCGGGAATGCACCCCAGATTCTCTTACACCCAGTCGGAAGGCGCAGAACTAAAGGGATTCACCATGAACTGAATCACCAAATCCAAATAAGCTGGACCAATCATGGATGTTGAATACGATAAACAATTCATCAAAACCTAGCATGCTCCTATGAATTTAATGCGTGGATATAGAGATTACCGTTAATCCGTAGAGTCTGATCCGATCTTTCACGATTGAATATCAAATCTTTAATTCAACCACGCGATTCAATTAAATCTGCAGAAATAGAAATATAGAAATCTTTAAACTAATTTCTTAATTTAATCGAAATAAAGAAAAATAGAATGGAAGAAATCTTGTTCACCAGATCAGATCTTCAGATATGTATCCCAATGTTGTTCAGATCTCCTACTGGTCAGGAATCTAAAGATCTGTGATGTGTAGGCCGGAGTCAAATTCCTCGCCTCCCCAACACACACGCCGTCGCCCCCTCTCTCTCTCCCTAGAGTTTCAAACTGATTTGAATGTTCTGTGGTGGCTAGGGTTTCAGATAGAGTTGTCTATTTATAGACCTAGGGTTTTAACCCTAATGGGCTACTGGGCCTTTTTCATCTTATTTAATTGGGCCAGACCTGGAACCTAATGCAAATAATAAAGTGGGCATATGAATTAATTAATTCCCATGTCCACAACCCATGACATAATTAATTGATTAATATTAATTCTTTTTCAACACTGAATTAATAATGACCTACCCCTTTATTAGCACGTTGTGAGAACGGGCTGCATTTATCTAAGAATCCTCATATTTAAGGTTACCGGACATTCATTAATTAATCGGAGCTTCTGACAAGCTCTATCTATAATTAATTAATATCTTATCTTCCTGAGCAGCACCACTCAAACCTTATCACTCGTGCTTTGAACTTAATCAGCCTGCGGGACATTGGCACGATGAACATTATTGAGCTCCTCACGGAATGTCCCAATCCTATTACTCGGATATGGTTACCTAACTCTAGTCTCAGGTTGTATTACACGAACTGCTGCTACCCAAATTGCGGATATACAAGCACGTTACTCAGGCTCTCCACCATGGAAAATCAAAGCAACAGTCAACCCATGTAGACCACTGAACCTCCGTTAGGATTTGGACTCAATCAAGAATGAGATCTTGTATTTGCTGATGTCAGACAGACAAATACATCTCAATGCGGTCCAATCAATACGCCACCATTGCGTACCAGCATATCAAGTAACCAAGACAAATTACTTCTTCCGACTATGTTGTAGCCATCCGGACAGACGTATCCTCAATGTTGTCTCGTCTGTGATAGTATTTGTGTCTCACTAGGTCAAGTGATCATACTATCTTCTGTGATCTACAACACGCCGTATGATCGTCCCTATCGGTGAGACAAGAGGATACCATTGTTACGTGCATGTATGTTTGTTAACAGATAGGAGAAAAGTCAATCGTATACTCATTGTAATAAATGCTTTCTGTATACAAAACCCAAAAATCTCCCACTTTTACTCAAAGCATTACAATGGCAATTACAGAGTATACAGCGTGTCTATCTAGCCTAGCTATTACATCAACCACTGCCAGTGGTAGGCATCCACCTCAGACCTAGTCCACGAATATGTCTTTCGTAAACCTTCTGTGGCAAGCTCTATGTTAATAGATCAACTAGGTTGTCCTTAGTGTCAATCTTCTTGATCAGCACATCGCCCCTCGATACGATTTCTCGTATGATATAGTACTTCCTCTCTATGTGTTTGCTTGCCTTGTGTGTTCGTGGTTCCTTCGAGTTTGCCACTGCACCAGAGTTGTCACAATAGATTGTGATGCTCTTCGGCAAGCTTGAAATCACATCCAACTCTGAGAGGTAGTTCCGAAGCCATACCCATTCTTTCGAAGCTTCGGAGGCGGCGACATATTTTGCCTCCATGGTGGAGTGAGCAATGCATTTCTGCTTTGCGCTCCTCTAAGATACAGCCCCACCTCTCAAGGTAAACACATAATCTAAGGTTGATTTCTTCTCATCCTGGTCCCCTTGGAAATCCAAATCTGTGTAACCCACAGGGCACAAATCCTCACTTTGATAAACCAGACAGTAATTCCTAGTTCTCTTCAAATACTTGAGGATGTGCTTCACCGCAGTCCAATGTGCCTCTCCAGGGTTAGCCTGATATCTCGCTACCATGCCAACGGCATAACAGATATCAGGCCTGGTACACTGCATCGCATATATTAGACTACCCACCGCAGAATGATGAACGCCATGTCTAAAAGGTAGCAAGCCTTTCTTGGCGAGTTGCATGCTGAACCGGGCTATCACAGTATCCACATAGGATGCTTGGGATAAGCTTAACATCCATCTCTTACGATACCGTAAGACCTTAATCCCGAGGATGTACCCAGTTTCTCACAAATCCTTCATTTAGAACTATTCGAATAACCAACTCTTGATTTCCGACATCACTCCCTCGTTGTTTCCAAATAGGATTATGTCATCCACGTATAGTGCAAGGAAAACCACGCTCCCATTGACAAAAAGTCGGTAAACCCAACTTTCGTTCTCCAACTGTGAAAATCCATAGGATTTAATCACATCGTAGAAACGTAAGTTCCACAACCTCGAAGCTCGGTTAAGTCCATACAAGGACTTCTTAAGCTTCCAGACAAGATGTTCTTCGCCCTTGAGTATGTAACCCTCGGGTTGCCGCATATAGATATCCCTACCTTCTTCAAGGTAACCGTTTAGAAAAGCAGTTTTGACATTCATCTGCCAAATCTCGAGGTCCATATGCGCAGCTATGGCAAGGAGTATCCGGATGGACTTGAGTATGGCTACGGGTGAAATGGTTTCGTCATAGTCTATGCCCTCTTTCGGACTATAACCCTTTGCCACCAGCCTGGCTTTAAAAGTCGTAATTTCACCATCCGCTCCTTTCTTTCTCTTGTATACCCACTTGCACCCTATGGCTTTAAAGCCATCCGGCAGCTCAGCTTTCTGGTATACATCCATCTCAGTTATGGATTCAATCTCAAAATCTATGGCGACACGCCATTTTTCAACATCCTTGTCCTGCACAGCCTCTTCGTAGGTAATTGGGTCAGAGTCCTCATGTCCGTCTTCCGGGCTCAAGTCCGAAGACTCACCCACGAACATATACCTTTCCAGCTGGAAAATAACTCTCCCACTGCGATGAGGCATTGGTGCTATGTCAGCAGTAGGCGCAGTCTTGCATTGAAGAACGCGTCGGTGGTGTTGTACCTCTCATAGGTGCACTCACATTCGCACGTTCCCTTTCCCTTGGAACTGCATTCTCGTTTTCAATTTCTTGAAGAACGATATCACTCCTTGACTTGTGGTTTGTCACATACTCGTCCTCCAAGAATCTAGCGTTGGTGCTAACAACGATTCTTTGACTCTCAGGATAGTAAAAGTAACCACCTTTGATTTGTCTGGGATACCCTATAAACAACATTACTTTGGACATGCTTTCTAACTTATTAGGTTCCTTTGTCAGCACGTGTGCCAGACAACCCCATACTCTGAACTTGCAAAAACTCGGTTTGCAACCAAGAAAGAGCTTAGCAGGTGTCTTAGGAACTGATTTAGAAGGCACCACATTCAAAACGTAAGTCGTTGTTTCCAATGCATATCCCCAAAACAAAATGAGTAAGTTTGCATAGCTCATCATTGATCTTACCATCTCTAAAAGAGTTCTATTTCTTCTTTCAGCTACACCATTTTGTTGGGGAGTACCCGGTACAGTCCACTGGGATGTAATCTCATGATCTAACAAATACTACAGGAACTCGTTACTGAGGTATTCACCACCGCGGTCAGATCGCAGTAACTTGATAGTTTTCCCGACCTTCTTTTCTACCTCAGCCTTGAACTCTTTGAATTTCTCAAAACATTCAGACTTGTAGCGAAGCAGGTAAACGTATCCGTATCTTGAGTAGTCATCAATGAAAGTGACAAAGTACTCATAACTTCCACGAGCCTATGTGGACATGGGCCCACATAAGTCAGAATGGATCAATTCCAACACTTCCTCTGCTCGAGACTAACTAGCCTTAAAAGGCCTAGAAGACATCTTGCCCTCGATGTAGGATTTGCAGACTTGATAAGGTACAGGCCGGACAAAGTCCAATATACCGTCATCTGCAAGTTGTTGAAACCACTTCAAGCTGATGTGACCAAGTCTCAAGTGCCAGATATATGTAAGATCCTTGTCAGAAGAAGTAAGTTTTCTCTTTCTAGGATTATCAATTTCGGATGACTTACATGCAATACTTGCTGAAGACTTATGATTACAGTTAATAACATAAAGGGAGTTATTCAACATCCCACGATAGATAACACCGTTATTACCAGTGATAGAAAACCACTATAAAAAATAACTGAATATCCATCAACATAAAGTTTGGAAACTGAAATAAGGTTCCGCCGAAAATTTGGCACATATAAAACATCTCTCAAAGTCAAAACAGAATCATCAAAGTACAAGGTAAAATCTCCAATGGCAGCTGCACTCACTTGTGCTGCATTCCCCATCGAGATGGTAACCTCGTCATTCTTCAGCACCTTCCTTGATGTGAACCCCTGCAAAATGTAACAAACATGATCAGTAGCTCCAGTATCCACTACCCAAAAATGAGTAGAAACCAATGCTAAACATGTTTCCGTTACAAATGCAAATGACGTACCTTGTTCCTTACTTCCGCATGCATTCTTACTTGAAGTGACACCAACCCTCTTCATTTCATTAGACCTCCTTTCACGTCTTCTGCGATCTATCAGATTCTTATACGCAGTATTAACCACATCTTTCAATGTGTTCAGACTGTGCACAAAATCTGATAACTAAGAATCCCATGAAGGTACGAAAGACTGTTCTGCCAAGAGATCCGTAAGTAACTCTTTAAAAGAGTACTCGATTCTCTTAGCTACATTATTCTTGAAGTCATAGAATGAAAGCGGTAATGAGTTCATATTGATCTTAGCCCGATTACTGATACATCCACCTCTACGTGTGAACCAATTCATGGTGTTATCCATCATCATCACATGTAATGTCACCCAACTACCATCAGCCATTATCTTACAGACAAGGTCTTTCACGAGATCACAGCTGACAGTTCATTCCACTTCGCCATACGTAGCCACTAAGTCAGTCCATATCGCAACAGAGCTACAATAGCCTATGTACTTGAGCTTCAATTCTCTAGACAGGTTATGCGAGATTAACTAGTAAGTAAAATCTTCAGATGCCACCCATCTGTCATAGAATTCCTTCTCACATCTAGAGAGTTTATGGTAACATGGGGCAAGTGGCTTCATAGTAAGAACGAACATGTGTTGTTTAGACAAAAGGATATACTCAATGCAGTATCTACACTCAGGAAAGTTCGGACCAGTTAAGGGATTGAGAGCAATAATATGATCAACAATAGACATAGACATAACTGAAACAATAAAGAATCTTAAATAAGAACATCCATGCAGAACTTTGAAAACAAATGCATTGAAAACCATTTGATAAATCAAATACAAATATTTTTCACTAATAGCCCAAGAGTTCCCACCGCAAGCTACACTCGTAGACGTTTACGATGTCACCCTTAACTAGAATTGCGGATTTTAAACCCCAATTCTTTAATTTCATACCATGTCAGGAACCTTTAGAAACTTGAAATTAATAATTAGTGATAAAACTTAGACTAAGCCATCTTTCAAGAACAGGGAATCAACAACCGCATTATATCATCAGATGCTTCTAAGCGATTAACCACAACTCTAAGTTTAGCCAAAAGAGACACTTTAGCATGGCACGTAACCATACCTCACAGCCCTTAAAGCTTTTGTTATCTAAAATTTATATCAATCCTAGAATACTTATGAAAGAGGTCTACGCAAACTACACTTGTAGACGTTTACGTAAAACCCTCCCACTATTCACATGATTTAAATTGTTTGTCTAGAAATTCCAACAATTGAAACCCATGCACCTCCGAGAATTAGCAAGCTACACTTGTAGACGTTTAGTAAGACGAGAGATGCACTTACAGCCTAGGACCGCTTTGTGGAGGTCTATTGATTTTTTTTTAAAAACTCGCTTAGTATTTTTATTCAAAAGGTTTCTTAAATGCGCACACATATAATTTCATTGTCATTATATTTTCCAAATTTTGTGCATGTAATTAAATAAGCCCAAAAGATTCCAAAAATATAATCTAACAAGATATTAATCACATAAGCATGCTTATAAAGTTGTAAATAATAAAAGTTGTAAATCATGATTTTTCTATTATCTACTCATGCTTAGAGCGCAATTAATAAATCACATAACATACGAGGACAATTAAGACAAACAAAAATTCCTCCTGGCCCCACAAAATAAGAAATTAAATCCTATCTATTTAAATTAAAAAAAAACAAATCTTTTGGATAGCTCCAAATCTTTTTCAAATCTTCATGGCCTTGAAATCTTCAACCACCAAATCTCTTGGCATCTAGGGTTTTGTAATTTGAAAATTGGTCCCACAGCACAACTGCAAACCCTAGGGTTTACATCGAATTGGACCAACACCCAAAACACGAACCACCGCCGCAGGGACAGCCACCGCCGCCGCCATCGCCGCAGACCACCGCCCCCAGTCTGCGCGCGCAGCGCGTCTCTGCGCGCGCCGCCTGCTGTCGCGGCCGCACGTGCGCGAAGGTCGAGCCTGCCGCCGTGAGCCACCCGTAGCCGCTCGCGCGCGCAGGCTGAGCCTGCCGCCGTGCACGCCGCCCGCCGCTGCCGCGGCCGCTTGCCGCCGCCGTGCGCATCACCCTCGTCCTGCCGGTCTTCGTCTTGTTCTTTGTCCAGTCCAGTTTATAGGTTTGAAATAAAATTACATAGACAGAACTATTACAATTTTCCTATCAAATCTAATCACGGATTTTCTCGTGATTTTACAAAACGGATTTAATCCAAACAAGGATAAACCACCACAGATTAAATCAAACGGGTTGCCATGAGGAACAAAAACCATTCACGACAAATAAAATTCATACATGCATAATGAATAAATCGCATTCAACAGAGCCATGAATCAGGAACCTGGCTCTGATACCAGTTGTAGGGATTTACCGTGAACCGAATCACCAAATCCAAATAAGTAGGACCAATCATGGATGTTGAATACAATAAACAATTCATCAAAACCTAGCATGCTCCTATGAATTTAATACGTGGATATAGAGATTACCGTTAATCTGTAGAGTCTGATATGATCATTCATATTTGAATATCCAATCTTTAATTCAACCACGCGATTCAATTAAATCTGTTGAAACAGAAATTAGTAAACTAATTTCGTAATTTAATCGAAATAAAGAAAAACAGAAAGGAAGAAATCTTGTTCTCCAGATCAGATCTTCAGATCTGTATCCCAATGTTGTTCAGATCTGCTACTGGTGAGGATTCCACAGATCTGTGATGTGTAGGCCGGAGTTGAATTCCTCGCCTCCCAAACAAACACGCCGTCGCCCCCCCCTCTCTCTCTCCCTAGGGTTTCAAACTAATTTGAATATTCTGTGGTGACTAGGGTTTCAGAGAGAGAGAGTTGTCTATTAATAGACCTATGGTTTTAACCCTAATGGGCTACTAGGCCTTTTTCAGCATATTTAATTGGGCCAGACCTGGGACCTAATGCAAATAATAAAGTGGGCCTATGAATTAATTAATTCCCATGTCCACAACCCAGGACACAATTAATTAATTAATATTAATTATTTTTCACCACAGAATTAATACTGACCTACCCCTTTATTACCACGTTGTGACAACGTGCTGCATTTATCTAAGAACCCGCATATTTAAGATTACCGGACATTCATTAATTAATCAGAACTTCTGACAAGATCTATCTACAATTAATTAATATCTTATTTTCCTGAGCAGTACCACTCAAACCTTATCACTGGTGCCTGAACTTTATCAGCCTACAGGACTTTGGCACGATGAACATTATTGAGCTCCTCAGGGAATGTTCCCATCCTATTACTCGGATATGGTTACCTAACTCCAGTCTCAGGCTGTACTACACGAACTGCTGCTACCCAAAATGCGGATATACGAGCACGTTACTTAGGCTCTCCACTATGGAAAATCAAAGTAACAATCAACCCGTGTATACCCCTGAACCTCCGTTAGGGTTTGGACTCAATCAAGAAAGAGATCTTGTATTTGCTGATGTCAGACAGCCAAATACATCTCAATGTGGTTCAATCAATACGCCACCCTTGCGTACCAGCATATCAAGTAACCAAGACAGATTACTTCTTCTGACTATGCTGCAGCCATTCGGACAGATGTATCCTCAATGCTGTCTCGCCTGTGATAATATTTGTGTCTCACTAGGTCAAGTGATCATACTGTCTGCTGCGATCTACAACACGCCGTATGATCGTCCCTATCGGTGAGACAAGAGGATACCATTGTTACGTGCATGTAAGATTGTTTAACATATAGGAGAAAAGTCAATCATATACTCATTGTAAGAAATGCTTTCTGTATACAAAACCCAACAAGAACACCCTCCACCTGGTTTTGATATGCAGAATGGTGAAATCGTGGAGAAAAAGAAAGAAAGTCTCGATAAGGTGCTATCCAAATTCAACAAAGCTTCAGACTACCGGGTTAGAAAGATCGAGCAAGAAGTGGCAGGGGTGAATATTAAGGTTAGCTGAATGGGAAAGCACATACAAATAATCGAGACTCAAGTTAGCCAGATTGCTACCTCACTAGGGATGCAACACAAACAAGGGAAGTTGTTTGGCCCCATTGAAATAAACCCCAAGAATAAAAAATAATGCAAGACAATAAGTTTGAGGTTTGGGACGAGCTACAAGGGTCCGGAGATGCCCCTGAACAAGTTTGGGGGAGAAGAGGAGGAATTCCCTGCAGTTGAGCTCTCTGTATCGACCGACATATTGCATGTCAATCAACACCAAGAGGTCGACGCAGGAGACATGTCGAGTGACGATGAGCAGTCAACAGAGGAGATTGCGACCAAGACGCACATGTCGAAAGACATGCACAACCAGCAGCAGTGACTGGCGCAGACACATCTTTGTCGACTTAGAGGGGTTCCCAAAGGAAGAATTTAACTGATAATGCTGCTCAAATTCCTCATATGCCCTTTCCTCAATGATTTTCTAAATAGAACGAGGATTTAAAATTTACCAGGTTTGTGGAAAATCTGTAGAATGTAAGTATACCATTTATTGAAGCCTTGACGGAGATCCTTGGATACATGAAGTACCTCTGGAAGCTGATGAGCGGGAAGAAGCAGTTCGTGGAGAACTCAACTGTGAAGATACATGAGCAATGCAGCTTGCTACTTCAAAGGTAGGTTCCCATCAAAAGGAGTGATCCAGGATGATTTTTAATCCCAATTGAGATTGGGGGATCGATTTTCAGAGAGTGTTGTGCGAAATTGGTGCCAGCATAAATCTGATGCTCTATTCTATTTTCAAGCGCCTCAACATTGGAGAGATGAGAACTCTGTAGATGGTAGACCAAACTGTATATCACCCGTATGGTATATTAGAGGATGTTCTCATTCGTGTGGGTCATCTTATCTTTTCTGCAAATTTTGTAGTTCTTGACATGAAAGAAGATATCAACATGCCTATAATTTTGGAAAGAGAGTTCTTGGACACAAGTGCTGCTGTGTGCAACTGTAGGACCAACGAAATCCCATTGCATACGAATGATGAGAAGATCGCCTTCGTGATCGAAAAAAGCCAGCAATAATCTGAATGTAACCGAATCACTTCCCTCGAAGATTCTAAAGATGAAGTAGAAGAGATTGAAGAAGAAAAAGAAGACAGAGCTTCCATTGAATGGGAACGAGATAATGAAATGGAAAAATTGCCAATTACACCATCTTTTTCGGAGCTCACTGTTGTCATTCAAGTTAAGATGGTCTATGTGATTGATGCAAGGGGGCGGCGGGTCTGGACCCGACCTCCTTGGATTTGAGATTTGACGTACCATCGAGCTACGACGTTAACCAAGTACTTGTTGGGAGGTAAACAAACCTATACTTGTTTTCTTTCAATTTATGTTTTAATTTTCAAATTATTGTTGCTTTGGATTGTTTTGAAAAAAAATCGATGAGAGGCCTTTGTATTGATCGACATGCCTGATGTCGATCGACACAGAAGGTCAACAGAGATAGCACTTTGACTAACGAAAGGGTCGATAAGAAGGCTCTGTGTTGATTGACACGCTTCACGTCAACCAACACGGAGTGCTAACTACTGAAAAAGTCAATGTTGCAAGTTCTAAACCCTCCGGAGGATAAAAAGTTGATGTCTGAAATCAACAGCCAGGTACAGTTCCTATTCTTGTCTGATTTTCAAACTTTTTCTACTCTCTAATTTCGAAATAAGTTTGGGGGATGTGGACAAGAATCAGAACCTTGTATCTTTTTATTTATTATGTTTTCTATTATATAAATTTATTCCTGAAAAAAAAAATGGATATAGTGTAATGAAAATTGTTGAGTTTTGATCAGTCTGAACTAATTGTGAGTTTTAAATTGATTGATGTTAAGCTTGAATTGAATTGATTGTGGTTAATCACCTATGAATGTTGAATATTGCGTGATAGGATTGGATTAAACTTGCACTTGCATGTTGTTTGAGTGGATCTGAAATTGACTGTGGAAGAAAATTTAATCCCTTGTGTGAGAAATTGAGCCTTATTTGATTGATGTGAGACTTCCATGTATGTTTCTATTTCTCTAGAACTTGCTTATTTTATGTTTCAAGACTGCTTAGTGTGCACAAAGATAGGAAATGATCTTAGGCCATTTTTGTTAGCCAAATATCCTAAACATTATCCCTTGCATAATTAATATCCTTAGTTAAGACCCTTTGAGCTTGTTAATTTTTATTCTCTTGTTTATGAGGGTGAGAAAGAGTTGTGGTTAATTCTTGTCTATGTGAAAGGTCATAAATGAGGTGAATTATGTCAATAGGATTTGGGTTTAATAAGGATGTATGTTATAAGTTGGATGGGAATATACTTTTAGGTGACACAAAAAGATGGTTATTAGTATTATGATCTTTGTAAGCTCATCTCAACAAGAAAAATATATATTCTGAGCATGAAAGGATTTGAGAAATAAAAAAATAAAAAATTAGAGCTACGATGATTTAAATTAGAAAAGTTAAAGAGAATGGGTAAATGAGTATAGATGGTGATTTAGTTTGTTGAGAGTCATGAACTCAATTAATCTTAGTCACTTGGCCAAGTTTTCTCACCTATTCAGAAAATACCTACATTACAACCGAAAAAAAAAAGTCATTTTTGGCTATAGACTTGTGTGCACATTTTAGCAGTGAAGATTTTAGAAAATTTGTAAGTCGATGGTATAAATTTCTTCATACATGTTCTGAGTGATTTCATTGAAACCAAAACACTTGTGTGATGAGCGAAACACTTCTGTAAGTCTTCCATAGTTGATGAATTTTCGTCTCTTTCAGACTGCTTGAGTAATGTGAGTATTTGATCTTTGAATATGATGAATCTTGTGAGGCATTGCACTTATAACCGCATGAGATTTCTATTATTTCTTTTCTATTGATTTAGGACAATCCAGCATTTAAGTTTTAGGGGATGGATAAACTCGTAAATACACTCCCTTATCCACGTTCCTTTGTTTTAGTTGATTTATGTTTAGTTATTAGTTGTTTTGGTGCATGAGCGTATATTAGAGGATGTTATGCTTGCCATGGTGAGTTTTTGCAAGTTTTTGGGCAAAAAGTGGCTAAGTAAAGAAAAGAGCTGGATTTGAGAAGTTGTTGTTTCGGTCGACACATGGGATGTCGACCGATATTGAAGACATAGTCGAAAATTCGAGCAAGACCTCGACCAATGTGGTGCATGTCAATCGACATGGAGGGTCGATGTCAATCGTTGCAGGAATAAAAGAGGAGCTCGACATGGGATGTCCATGTCGATCGACACGTTGTGTGTTGATTGACACGGAAAGTTGGAAGCGATCGATGCTGAGATCGAAGTGAGAATTCGACATGAAATCCATGTCAATCGACAAGTCATGTGTTGTTCGACAAGGAAGCCCGAGAAGGAAATTTTTATCCAATTTGGATATCTTTTCTATTTAAATCCCAATACCTTTTGAGATACCATTTCCCCTCTATATATATCTTGTAACTAGAAATTTTTGGACATCTTTCATATAGCATTAGAGTTTTTCAAGACTTCAAGGTTCGTATTTTAATTGTAAGTCTTTTATGAATTTTAACAAATTGTTTGCTTTATTTATATCCATGATATGTGGCTAGAAACCCTTGTAATTTCTAGGGCTTTGAGAATCATCTTGATGCATGTTTAATTAATTCAACTCAATAGCATAATTTAATTTCCTAATTTAATTTAATCGACTATAAAATATATCAAGTGTGACATGGAGAGTTGTCCAGCTTTAGCATATAAAAATATTTAGGGGCCTGCGATACTGATGTTGTCGACCTTAATTAAAAATAAAGGAGCATGTGATTCTCATTTTTGTACGGCCTTCTATTATATATGATATGCATCTTGTCCAATTTCATCATTTTGTCACATTATTTATTTATTTTTAGTACATATCTGTACCCCTCGAATATTTCGACATTCGGGATATGAAACTAAATAATAAAAATAGGAAAAGGCTCTTAAACTAGAAAAAAAAACATCAAATAAATTCTTCATATGAGAAAAAATTCCAATTGAATAAAACATCAGCATAGTTTTCCTTATTTTTCTACCCACTAACATTCCAAAATCCCATATATATATATATATTTTTTAGGGTTGTTCGGTGCTTAAGCACGGCCTAGAAATGGCTAATTACAGATTTATTTTTTTTTGGTAAAATAATAAAAAAAATTAATTTGTTTATTTATCTAGAGATTATATTTTTATCTTTAAAAAATTAATTTATAAATTAGTTATTATCTAAGTTATTTATAAATTAATTTGTATGCATCGGAAGTTTTAAAATGATCTTGCACTAACTGAAAGTCAGTTTTCAATTTTCGTTTCAGAAAACTTAGTTTAACTCGTACTTAAACTCGGATATTTTAAGTTTCAGTTTCAAGTATACACTTCAATATTTAGATTAGTATTGAAGGTTTCAAACAAGTATGAAAACTTAAAATGAATAATAAACTTAAATAAAGCGATAAATGACACAGAATATTTTATAGTGGTTTGGAGCCTGAAGTCCTACGTCCACTCTTCGGAACTTAATCCAGAAATTCACTAAGGATCAGATTACAAGCCTTCTCACGATCTATAGCTAAGTCGTTGGATGTCAATGTCCTTCGACCTACTAGTGCACTCGCCCATAAACTCCTTGTGCGTCTGCTTCCTTCTTCAGTCTTGAAGTGAGGACGCACCTCACAGCCTTCAAACTGAAATGGTTGGATGTTTATTGTTCTTCCCAGAACGAGGTTGGTTGGCAATCGCCCGTCGGAGTCAGAGTTCTAGATTGGAAACTGATAGCTTAAGCTTGGTAAGCTTGAGCCTCGTGCACTTAGATAGATACACGAAATGATTGGCTTGAGCAAAGGTGTTAAGCATCGTGTGAAGACACGGAAGGTTCAGAGATCTTTTGAAAGAACTTTTTGATAGAGATTTGCTTAGTTTTGCGCGAGTTCTAGGTGTGTAGATTCATAACCTATACCTTTGAAATAGTCTGCTATTTATAGGCTGATGTGGACTATTTGAATTAATGTCCGTTAAAGGCATAAATTCATACGTTAGAGACAATGAGAATGTCATCTAATCATAGCCCATTCTTCTGTCTGCGCTGCTCTAAGATTTGCTTTTGACTTTTGGCAGTGTACTTCCACCTGCTTCTTGTTAGAGCGAAAGCCAGTCCGAAGAACTGAAAATTGAGATTCCTTTTGTCTTTGCTTTTGACGTACTCTTTTTAAGCTCTGAAATTGAAAATTGAAATTCCCAAATTTCAAGATTTAAGTTTCTGATCTTCTTCAGTGAAAAACCAGTTTCTAGAAACTGATTTTCTGGAACTTCAAGTTTCATGATCCGAAACTAGACTTCACCCATTTCAAGTTTCTCAGAGTCTTCACTTTAAGTTCTCAAACTTGATTCTTGTCATCTCGAGGTTTGACCTTAAATAATTTCCTTCTTTAGAAACTATGTTTCCGACTGCTCGATCTTCACTTCCATTTTCTAGTTTCTATTACAACTTGATATATCCTATACAAGGATTACATGTAGAAACATAATAGAAACTTAAAATCTGATTTTGATACACCAAAACATCAAATAATGGGTAAACTGAAACTCAGATTCAAATAATTTCCCCCTTTTTGGTGTTGTCAAAACCACATATCTAAAGTAAGGAAAAAGGACACTTGATGAACTAAGTTAATGATAAGCTCGAATCTTAACTCACTTATCTTATTGTTTTCAAGTTTTTTATTTAGTTTTATTGAGTTTACTTATATATTTTAAACATGAGTCAAGTTTATGGGGTATTATGCTTGCCATGGTGTATTTTACAAGTTTTAGGCCGAATTCAATGGAAACCCGTACCGAAAGCAGCAAATGTTCAAAGAAACTGTCACGACTTCTTCCACAGATGGAATCTGAGCTAATGGAGCATGGTTTTTGAAAGATCTTTGAGTTAGCTTTCCAATACAACTGGAATCGGGTCAATCGGAGTTTAGGAGTGAAGTTATGGCCAAAATCGTGAGACTGCACAGAAGGATCAAACGTCTCTGTCTCGACCGATATGAAATCCACGTCGATCGATGCAAGGGGATCCGCGTCGACCGAGGCAAGCTCTGCGTCGACCAAGACAGACCCAGAAAACGGAAAAATTGAGATTTTTATGGTTAAATCATATTTTTGGCCCTAGATCCCAATTTATACACCTCTACCTCTATAAATACTTATTTTGCTCGAGTTTTTAGGGGCCCTTCTCAGTTCTTCCCCTTAGTTTCACTTAGTTTTTCTCTGGGATTGTTGAAGTTCTTGGAGTTTTGATTATTTTGGAGAGGATTCAACCTTTATTTTTATTGTAAGTTTTTATTATGCAATTTAATAATATATTTCTGGTGTTTCTTTCCATCATGAGTGGCTAGAAACCCTTGCGGATTCTAGGGCTATGTTTAATTAATCATGTTTGCATGTTAGATTAATCAACTCGAAATCGCATGGTTTCAATTCCTGATTTAATTGATAGAACTTAGAATTAAAGATGGATCGAGAGATGAATTTGGTTCTATGTTCATAATTGTTAATGAAAAAATCGAGAGGAGAAGATTAATAATAGGAAGAGAAATTTGAATATTAATGGTTTTCTGTCTCAAAAGGAAGAGTAATTAATTATAGGGATTAAATCTTATAGTTTTATTGAGGTTGATTATTATTGTGTTTTTGAGGCCAACAAAGCATATACAGTCACATAATAGTAACCTAGGTTAAAATTGCCCAACCAAGGAATTTTAATGCTTTATTTGATTTCCCACCATCGTAGAGTTGATTGATTTGGCATGTATTTTGATTGATTATTTGCCCTAGAATCTGTGTTCTTTAATATTTGCTTTTCAAAACCCTTTAAATTTCTGTCTTGTCATCTTTAAATTTCAAAACCAAACCCAATTTTTTGTCTACTCAAACAATAAATCTTAGAACTATAGTTAGTACATGAGATATTTTTGTTGCACAATTCTTCTGGGTTCAACTACCTTTGGGTATCTTTATAAATTTATTTGTCACTATATTTGCAATTAATCTTTGAATTTTGCAGTGATCAAACTATCGCCGTTGCCGGGGAATTGTTAGATTTTATCTTGTTACTAATTTGTTTAAAGATCAATTGGATTGAGTTATTTTATTTTATTTTAATTTTGTTCGTGTGAGTGCGTTTTGTGGATTTTTGTGTTTAGTTTTGACCGTCCCACGAGCCGCATCGGTCGACACAGAAGATTTTTTGCGTCAGTTGACACAACACTCGTGTCGGTCGATGCAGATCTGATCTGTTTTTATTTTTGTCTGTTTTCTCAGGTTTTGCATGAACAGGAGGGCCCAAGGGAAACCACTCGAAGCCTTTGATCCAGAAATCGAGGCCACAGTCCGAAGAAGAAAAAGCAAGAAAAATCAAAGCACAATCATTGAGATGGATCCATCGCACGACCGGAATGAGGAAGATGATCATGAGATGCCACCTCTGGAGGACCCGGACACCCAGATTTCAACAGAAAGTGCCCTACTGATGGTCCAAGAGATGAATCAGATGCAGGAATTGGTCAAGAAGCTGATGTTGGAAAGAGAAGCAGATCGTGCTGAGGCTGCAAGGAGAGACAAGGAAGTACAGACTGCAGCCCGGTAATGAGGGATTTGTTATTGGTATCAATGCCAATAACTTTGAACTCAAAACCGGTCTTATTCAGATGGTTCTGCAGAACCAATTTGGTGGCCGAGCTGTGGAGGACCCTTACATTCACCTCAGGATGTTCGTTGAGGTGTGTGAGACCATCAATCATAATGGAGTCACCCAAGATGTGATCCGTCTGCGCTTGTTCCTCTACTCACTTCGGAATCAAGCTCGGACGTGGTTTATAGCCCTGGACTGCAGCAGCATCCGCACTTGGGCTGATCTTAGAGCAGAGTTCCTTTCTGCCTTCTTTCCACCTTCAGTCATCTTTCAAAAGAAGATGGAGATATTGCAGTTCCACCAGAAGATGGACGAGTCCTTATTCGAGGTTTGGAGCAGGTGGAATGAGCTGTTGAGGAGTTGCCCAGGCCATGGAGTTGATACCGAGGAGCAGGCCCACATCTTCTACAGAGGGTTCAAGAAGATGGCCCTGCATACTCAACAGTGGGCCAATCCAAGGAGACCTCAAGTCAAGGCAATTGAGAAGAAGGAACCGGATGACACTCTCAAGAAGGAGATTGAAAAGCTCAAGGGGGAGATGGAAAAGCTAACCTCTAATGTTTCTGTTGTTTCTATTGCACATGTTAAACCTGTTGCCAATGTCAATTTCATGAACCGAGGATATCAAAATCAATACCAAAATCAACAACGAGGTTGAGGCTATCAGCATTACCATCCAAAGCAGCATGCCGGCTTCTCTTATGCTAATCCGTTGGGTGGAGAATTTCCCCCACCTGGTTTTGATGTGCAGGATGGAGAAATCACTGAAAAGAAGGAGAGTTTAGATGTGGCGTTGGCCAAGTACATCAAAGCTTCGGATTATCGAGTTGGAAAGATAGAGCAAGAAGTGGTTGGAGTGCACACAAAAGATTGATCTTGTCAGCAAACATGTTCACATGCTTGAAACTCAAGTCAGCCAGATTGCTACCACCATTGGAATCCAACACAAGCAAGGACAACTTCCGGGCACTACTGAGGTGAATCTGAAGAATCAGAAGGAGTGCAAAGCAGTTACTTTAAGGTCAAGCACGAGTTACAAAGGTCCCGGGAATATTTTAGACAAGTTCGGGGGAGAAGAAGAGGAAAATCCCGTCTAGGATACCTCTGTTTCAACCGACGCACATCTCGTGTCGCTCGACGCAGACAGATCGAGCGAGATGGAGAAGAAGGGTGACGCAACCCCGTCAACCGACAAACCTTCACGTCGGTCAATGCGGAGTTCAGGAATGTCGACCGAGATTCCTACAAAATGGTTGACGCAGAAGGTTGATCAAGGAAATTCTTCGGCTGCAACAGATGAGCCTATTCCCCCGATGCCCTTACCTCAGAGGTTTGCCAAGCAGAAAAAAGACTCGAAGTTTGCTAGGTTTGTGGAGAATTTGAAGAAAGTCAGCATCAATATACCACTGATCGAAGCTTTGAGGGAGATCCCGAGTTACATGAACTACCTCCGGAAATTGATGAGCGAGAAGAAGCAGTTCATGGAGAACTCAACTGTGAAGTTACATGAGCAGTGCAGCTTGCTACTTCAAAAGCAAGTGCCAATCAAGAGGTGTGATCCAGGTTGTTTCTCGATTCTATTCGAGATTGGGGAGATAGAGTTCTAAAGGGTGTTGTGCGACACTGGTGCCAACATCAATCTTATGCCATATTCCATCTTCAAGCGCCTCAACATTGGAGAATTGAGGCCAACTACAATTACTCTACAAATGGCAGATCGATATGTGTCTCGCCCCAAAGGTATGCTTGAGGATGTTCTCATTCGTGTGGGTCATCTAATATTTCCTGTAGATTTTGTAGTGCTTGATATGAAGGAAGACTGCAATATGCCCTTGATCTTGGGACGAAAATTTTTGGACACTAGTTATGCATTGATAGACTACCGAGGAGGAGAGATCACCCTTCGTGCCAATGATGAAAAGATCACCTTCGTGATCAACAAAAGTCAGCAGCAGTCGGAGTGCAACCGAATCACCAAAGTTGAAGATTCTGAAGATGAGTTGGAGGACACTGAGGAAGAAAATGAGGAGAAAGCTGCCATTGAATGGGAGCATGGAAATGGGTTGGTGAAATTGTCAACTAAGCTATCCCTTTATGAGCTCACTACTGTCATTCAAGACCGCAAAGTGTACATGGTGGATGCAAAAGAGTGGAGTGTTTGGACCCGACCCCCATGGTCAAGGTGATTTGAGGTATCATCAAGCTGTGACGTTAAATCAAGCACTTGTTGGGAGGTAACGCCCGTGTCAGTCGATGCGGAGTGCCAACAGCCAAAATCTCACGTCGCGCAATTTTTGAAGGTTCCGGGATCAAAAGTTGATGTCTGAGATCAACCACCAGGTACCGTTCTCTCTCTTGTCTGATTTTCAAACTTTTTCCACTCTTCGAGTTGGAAATAAGTTTAGGGGGATGTGGACATGAGTTGGAACGTTCTATCTTTTATTTATTCTGCTTTCTGCATTTAATTTTTGCCTAGATAAATTTTTTTATGCTATTTTGTAAGCAAATTTTTGAGTTTTGATGCAAACCGAATGAGGATGTGCGATAGAATTGATTGATGGTTGAGTTTGGATTGATTTTGATTGTGGTTAATTGCCTATGAGAGTAGAATACCGCATGATAGGATTGATTTGAAGCTTACACTTGCATGATGATTGAGTTGATTTGAAGTTGATTGTGGAGGAAAATTTGAACCCTTGTGTGAGATTTTTGAGCCTTATCTTCGTTTGATGTGAGATTCTCATGTATATTTTTATTTCTCTAGAACATGCTTATTTTCTGTTTCGAGACTGCATAGTGTGCACAAGTTTAGGAGATGATATTAAGTCATCTTTGTTAACCCAATATCCTAAACACTGTCCCTTCACAATTAAATTTTCCCTAGTTAGCCACGTTGAGCCTTTACAATCTTTCCTTGTCTAAGAGCTTAAGAATGTGCTGGTTTCGCTCGTGTCTTGAGTTGTGGTTTGATGGGGTAGATTGATGTGAATTAGAGATAAGAAATGACAAGTTAGTGGTTGATGCAAAGTTGGGTGTTAAACAGCTCAAAAGTAGAAATTAGAATTCTCATAAGCCCTCTGAAGAAAAATGTGTATGATCTATTGAAAGGGTATAAGAGATTCAAAAGAGCTAGGAAAAAGAGAAAAATAAAAAAAAGGGGAGAAAAGAAAAAAATCGATGAGTTTGTTGATGTATCTAAAGAGATGAGGAGATGTTAGAGAGTGGTTCTAATTTTGTTGAGTTGGCCAGCTTGATGAATTTTAGTCACTTGACCAAATTTCCCTACCTTATCACAAAAAGCCTACATTACAACCCGTTGTATGTCCTTTTTTATCCAATACTTGTGTGCACATTCTAGCAGTGGAGATATTAGAGAATTTGCAAGCATATGGTAGAAGTTTCTTCATACATGCGTTAAGTGCTTTCATCTAATCCTAAACACTTAAGAGTTTGAGCGATACACTTCCCGTGAGTTCCTCTACAGTTGATGAATTGTCTCTCTCTTTCAAATTGTTTGTGTGAGTGGATTTTTTATTCTTGATTGTGATGAATCTTGTCAGGCATTGCACTTTAACTACATGATCTTTTGATTTCTTTCTTGCCTATTGATTGAGGACAATCAAACGTTCAAGTTTGGGGGGTTTGATAAGCTCGGATTTTGACTCACTTATCTTATTGTTTTCAAGTATTTTATTTAGTTTTATTGATTTTACTTATATATTTTGAGCATGAGTCAAGTTTATGGGGTATTATGCTTGCCATGGTGTACTTTTACAGGTTTTAGGCCGAATTCAATGGAAACCCACCGAAAGCAGCAGATGTTCAAAGAAACAGTCATGACTTCTTCCACAGATTGAATCTGAGCTAATGTAGCATGGAATTTGAATGATCTTTGAGTTAGCTTTCCAATGAAACTGGAATCGGATCAATCGGAGTTCGGGAGTGAAAGTTATGGCCAAAACCGTGATACTGTGCAGAAGGATCAAACGTCTCTGTCTCGACCGATATGAAGTCCACGTCGACCGACGCAAGGGGATCCGCATCGTCCGACGCAAGCCCCGAGTCGACCGAGCCAGACCCAGAAAAAGGAAAAACAGAGATTTTTATGGTTAAATCATTTTATTGGCAATTTAATACTTGTTTTGCTCGAGTTTTTAGGGGCCCTTCTCAATTCTTCCCCTTAGTTTCACTTAGTTTTTCTCTGGGACTGTTGAAGTTCTTGGAGTTTTGATTATTATGGAGAGGATTCAACCTTTGTTTTTAATGTAAGTTTTTATTATGCAATTTAATAATATGTTTCTTGTGTTTCTTTCCATCATGAGTGGCTAGAAGCCCTTGCGGATTCTAGGGCTATGTTTAATTAATCATGTTTGCATGTTAGATTAATCAACTCGAAATTGCATGGTTTCAATTTCTGATTTAATTGATAGAACTTAGAATTAAAGATAGATCGAGGGATAAATTTGGTTCTATGTTCATAATTGTTAATCGAAAGTCCGAGAGGAGAAGATTAATAATAACAAGAATAATTTGAATACAATTGATTTTCTGTCTCAAAGGGAAGAGTAATTAATTGTACGGATTAAATCTTATATTTTTATTGAGGTTGATTATTATTGTGTTCTTGAGGCCAACAAAACATATACAGTCACATGATACTAACCTAGGTTAAAATTGCCCAACCAAGGAATTTTAATACTTTATTTGATTCCCACCATTGTAGAGTTGATTGATTTGGCATGTATTCTGATTGATTATTTGCCCTAGAATCTGTGTTTTTTAATATTTGCTTTTCAAAACCCTTTAAATTTATGTCTTGTCATCTTTAAATTTCAAAACCAAACCCAATTTTCTGTCTACTCAAACAATAAATCTTAAAACTATAGTTAGCATGAGATATTTTTGTTGCACAATTCCTCTGGGTTCGACTACCTTTGGGTATCTTTATAAATTTATTTGCCACTGTATTTGCAATTAATCTGTGAATTTTGCAGTGATCAGTTAACAACGACACTACTCGGAACACCAATACTTTAACCGACCTAGTTTATTTGATCTTCCCCTTGAATTAAAGAGATATTACTCGATTAATCAAATTAGAGTCAATTAGATTATTGATCACACTGGAATATGTGATTTCAGCCAAGTTAAAAAAAATATAAGCAGAGGAGCAAGAGAGAGACAATGAGAGTTTGTCGTCAATCCAGTTTTTAATTTTTAATTGAATGTGAGAAAATACAAGAAAATAAAAATTGAAAACTTGAGCCAGGTTAAAATTGGAAAGCAAAAGGTTTATGTTTTAGCGAGGTTGCGCTGATACCACTTGTTGGTACTGAAATCAGAGTAGTTCTGAATGCAGCGGAAGTTTTAAATGATCTTGCACTCTGAAAAATGAAAGTCAGTTTTCAGTTTCAGTTTCACAAAACTTAGTTTAACTCATACTTAAACTCGGATATTTTAAGTTTCAGTTTCAAGTATACACTTCAATACTTAGATTAGTATTGAAGGTTTCAAATAAGTATGAAAACTTAAAGTGAATAAACTTAAATAAAGCGGTAAATGACACACGATATTTTATAGTGGTTTGGAGCCTGAATTCCTACGTCCACTCTTCATAACTTAATCCAAAAATTCACTAAGGATTAGATTACAAGCCATCTCAGGATCTATATCTAAGTCGTTGGATGTCAATGTCCTTCGACCTACTAGCGCACTCGCCCATAAACTCCTTATTCGTCTGCTTCCTTCTTCACTCTTGAAGTGCGGATGCACATCACAGCCTTCAAACTGAAATTGCTGGATGTTTATTTTTCTTCCCTGAACGAGGTTGGTTGGCAATCGCCCGCCATAGTCAGAGTTTCGGACTGGAAACTGACTGTTATGTTTATTACTTGACCCTCGTGCACTTAGACAGATACACAAAATGATTAGCTTGAGCAAAGATGTTACGCATCGTGTGCAGACATGAAAGGTTCAGAGATCTTTTGAAAGAACTTTTTGACAGAGATTTGCTTAGTTTCACGCAAGTTCCTGGTGTGTAGATTCGTAACCTTTTCCTTTGAAATGGTCTGCTATTTATAGGCTGATGTGGACTATTTGAATATATGTCCGTTAAAGACATAAATTCATACGTTAAAGACAATGCGAATGTCATCTAATCATAGCCCATTCTTCTGTCTGCGTTGCTCTAAGATTTGCTATTGACTTTTGGCAGTGTACTTCCACCTGCTTCTTGTCAGATCGAAAGTCAGTCCGAAGAACTGGAAATTGAGATTCCTTGTCTAAATCTAATTGGTCGACACTTTAAGGAATCTTCGGATAAGACTTGAGTTCTACTCGGATTTCATTTGTCTTTGCTTCTTACGTGCTCTTTTTAAGCTCTGAAACTGAAAATTAAAATTCCCAAATTTCAATTGTTTTAAGTTTCTGTCTTCTTCAACTAAAAGCCAGTTTCCAAAAACTGATTTTCTGGAACTTCAAGTTTAAAGACCACCTATTTCAAGTTTCTCAGAGCCTTCACTTTAAGTTTTGAAACTTGATTCTTGACATCTCGAGCTTTGACCTCGAATAATTTCCTTCTTCAGATACTAAGTTTCTGATTGCTCGATCTTCGGCTTCCAGTTTCTGTTACAACCTGATATTTCCTATTCAAGGATTACATGTAGAAATATTCTAGAAACATAAAAGCTGATTTTGACACACCAAAACATCAAATAAAGGGTAAATTGAAACTGAGTATCTAACAGTGAATAAATTCACATTAATATAAATGAACATTCAAATTTGATAACTATTAAATAATTGTGTGAAATAAGATAAATATTATTTTATTAATTTATGAACGAATATCAATATCCGATCCGAATGCAATAAACCTTAATTTAAAGTCATTATTATTATGCAGATTTGTATCAAATTATCGTGCCGTATCAAATATTGTCACGCATATTTTTATTATTATGCTTTATTTTATTGTTTACTTAATATTTGGTTTAACCTTTTAATACATTTGATTTATAAATTTATTTAATAGTTAAATTAGAATTAGGGTTGCGTAAATCTTTTATAAGTTTGCAGTGGGACTGGACGTATTTGAAAGAAGTTTTTGCATATAAAAGATTCTTTTGTAAGACAAATGAATGTTTCATTCGAAATTGGCAAATGAGAAACTTTCAAGCTATATATATGAAAGAAATCAAAAGAAAGGAACATTATCAATACCATTATCCAAATTGAACGGTATAGATTAATAAGATATGTTTAATTACCCATTCATCATGGATAAATATTAATGTGCAATATTGACGATGAAGTCATTTTTAATTATTATTCTTACTAATGTTATATTTCAAAAAAAAAAAAGAAAACTGTTAAAAGGTAAAATTTCATAATCCATCTTCGATCGGGTGCCTTTCACTCTGTCAACACTTTTTTGCAATGTCGAACTAGCTTTTCTACTATGAATTATTAGAGAAGATGTATTTATATAGTTAATTAATTGGGATAATACGGAATTTACCCAAAAAGTTTACACTTCTTGAAATTATATCCAAATTGTATTTGCTAGGGGATTTGATCCAAAATAGTATTTTGTTTAGAAATCTTATTCTGAAAGTAGTCTTTTTTTTTTTAATACTTGATCACCTGTTAAATTCCACGTAACTTTCAACGGACGTCTACGTTGATTATTAATTTTAATGAATTTGACGCTACGTGAAATTTAATGAGTGATTCATCATAAAAAAATTATCGTCGATTAAGTTGGATAAAATTCTCAAACATAAAGTCTTTTGGATACATGTAGAACTTTGGAGAAAATTTCCAAATAAGAAATTTAAGATAAAATCTTCTTATAAATAAAATTTGAAGAAATCAAAACTTTTTTGGACAAGATTCTGTAGTTTTAGGTAGGGCTGGCAATTCGTGCGTGTTGGGTCGTTATCGTGTCGTGTCTTATCGTGTCGTGTCATTATCGTGTTTGAGCTTAACGGGTTCGTGTTGGGTTCGTGTTTGAGCTTAACAGGTTCGTGTCGTGTTCGTGCTCATCGTTATCGTGCGTGTTCGTGTCGTGTTATCGTGTCGTATTAAATTTTTTTTGTCCCAAGTGTAAAACTGACAATTTTAGTAAGGTTAATTTTTATCGTGTCGGGTCGTTTTCGTGTCGTGTCATTATCGTGTTTGAGCTTAACGGGTTCGTGTCGTGTTCGTGTTTGAGCTTAACAGGTTCGTGTCGTGTTCGTGCTCGCTTTTATCGTGCGTGTTCGTGTCGTGTTATCGTGTCGTGTCAGAAATTGCCAGCCCTAGTTTTAGGGGTGTGGGGATAGTAATATTCTGATTCATGAGTATATATAATTTCTTTAATGCTCTATTAATATAAGAATAATTAATACTCAATCTACATGCATCTAAAATTGATATTCAAATAAAAAGGCATAAAAGAACAGTGATTTGGATGTATGAGAAACAATGCATCGAACGTTACACAACGGGAATCAGGAATTCTTGTGGTGAATATTTTGTTTCTATAAGAAGATCCATTTTTCATGCCATTTCTACTTTGACTCTCAAATAAATACCATACACCACTCCACTTCACTACACCCTCTCTCTCTCTCATACACACTGTTGAGACACCCATGAGGTCCACACTGATCATTTTTGTACTGTGCAGTTCGTTTTGTCTCAATCAAGTTGTATGCAATCTCAACAGTAGCTTTGATGACAATGAGAGACAGGTACATCTGTGTGTCTTTGTGTGCATAATAATATACTTAATTATTATTATTATTTTTTTTAACTTTTAATATATAATTAGTGTGATTGATAATGAAGTGCAGACATACATTGTTTACATGGGAGAATTGCCCCAGAAAACGAGGTTTCTTAAGAATTCACACCAACACATCCTCTCGGAAGCAATCGGAGAGTAATTCCATCTACTCTACTGTTTTCAATAATTGATGTAACACTGCATCTAATCTAATCTAATCAATAGATATGGTGTGATTTCTAGTGAAATAATAGCAAGAAAATCCAAGATATACAGCTACAAGAGGAGCTTCAATGGCTTTGCGGCGCGGCTGCTGCCCCACGAAGCCAAGCGGCTATCACGTACATGCTTATAAACATTCCATCAGCTGTCGCATCAAAAGTTTAAGTGAAACGTAACTATTCATCTTGAGGTCGTTGTTGTCGTGCAGAGAAACCGGGCGTAATTTCGGTGTTTCCTAACAAAGTGATGAAGCCGCTGACCACAAGATCTTGGGATTTTCTGGAATTGACGAACAATGTGAAGAGAAATGTTGGGATGGAGAGGAATATGATTATAGCCATCTTAGACACAGGTCACTACTGCACTACTCTTAATAAATTCATTAGCCACTGGTCGGATCATTTACATATATTTATAAATATTAATAAATTAAAGATAAATAAATATAAATATTAATATTTAAAAAATACTGTTTCGGCAGCGCCTAAGCAACCTAATCGGCCTAGGCACCGAATAACACAAAAACGCCTAACATGACTGATTTTGAATTTTATAATTTTTTGGATCTAATATGAATAGCTTAGCCCAATTTTTACAACGCTGCATATGTATATTGAAAAGTTATCTTGTTATGGGCAGGAATATGGGTAGACTCGCCGAGTTTCAACGACAACGGACTCGGACCGCCGCCCCTGAAGTGGAAGGGCAAATGCATGGCGGGCCGCAACTTCACAGGCTGCAACAAGTAAGCAATATCGAAAACACAGACATTCTATGTTGAAAATGAGATGATAACTGAGCTTGTCTTTGGATAGCAAGGTGATCGGCGCACAGTACTTCGATCTCGGACACAGCATGTCCGAGGGGAGTCCGGTGGATCTGGAGGGGCACGGGACTCACACGGCGTCAACGGCGGGTGGAGTGGCGGTGGACGGAGCGAGTTTGTACGGCATCGCTAATGGGACGGCAAGAGGAGCGGTGCCGTCAGCCCGCATAGCTGTTTACAAAGTCTGCTGGAGCAGCGGCTGCCAGGACATGGACATGCTGGCAGCATTCGATGCAGCCATTGCCGATGGAGTGGACGTGATATCGGTATCCATAGGCGGAAACTCTCGCAGCTTCAGCGAGGATCCGATAGCCATCGGGGCGTTCCACGGGCTGAAGAAGGGAGTCCTGACGGTTTGCGCAGCAGGGAACGACGGGCCTTACCCCGGGACGGTCCAGAATGTAGCTCCCTGGATCACAACCGTGGCTGCAACCACCATTGATAGGAAGTTTGAGACTGGTGTCACTTTGGGCAATGGACAAAATTTAACTGTCTGTCCCCCTCTCCCTCTACCTCTATCTCTCTCTCTCTGTGTGTTCTTGACATGAGACAATGAGTGTGAATTTTCTATGCAGGGAGTGGCTATCAACACATATGAGCCTAAGAGAAACTTCTACTCTCTCACAACTGGAGCTATAGCAAAAAATGCAACTGGAGTTCCATTTGGAAATCCCAGGTACCTTAATTTGTTGCAAGAAAATGCAGAATTAGAATTAGATAACATTACTCACACGGTTATTGTTAACAGTGCATGTGAACCTGGAACCATGGACGCGAACAAGGTGAGAGGGAACATCGTAGTGTGTCGGGGAAGGGGTGGTGACGAGGTCGTTCTGAATCTAGGCGGAGCGGCCACCATCATGTCAGATGAAGAGTTCGATGAAACTGCGTTTCCTACAATAGCAGCAGGAACTTTTGTCAGCCTCGAAGATGGTCTAGAGATTGAAAAATACATAAATGCGACAAGGTAGTTGTTTCGTTGATTCAGACAGAGAACCGAACAATCTGTGTCTTGTCATAAAAAATTAATCTGAACTATCATTTCCCAAACTCTGTAGATCAGCTAAAGCTGTCATATACAAAACAACCACAATCCAGACTCCTGCACCCACAGTAGCTTCTTTTTCATCACGAGGGCCTCCACGCTTGAGCGCGAGCCTAATCAAGGTACAATCATGATCATGATCATGATCTTGAACATCTCCCACTGCTAGAAGAGCTTCTTTTTGCCTCATCATTCTTGGTTTTGCAGCCCGACATCGCGGCGCCTGGGGTGAACATACTGGCGGCCTACTCCAAGTTCACCACAGTTACAGGCGAAGCAGGCGATAGACGAGTGGTGCTGTACAACATCCAGTCAGGGACTTCAATGGCATGCCCTCATGTTTCAGGGGCTGCAGCCTATGTCAAGTCATTCCATCCTGATTGGTCGCCCGCTGCAATTAAATCTGCTCTGATGACCACTTGTAAGCTTCTGCATTTTCTTAAAACCACTGCACAGCATACCTAAAACAAGAATCTCTGGATTCTGCAGCAAAAAGGATGATGACAGAGCCGGTGGGAGCCGAATTCGCATCTGGTTCAGGACAAATCAACCCGAAAATGGCAGTACATCCGGGGCTGGTGTATGACATCGACATAGTCTCCTACGTAAGTTTCCTCTGCAAACAGGGGTACAAAGACAAAGACATAGCTCTACTCACCGGCAGCAAGATATACAACTGCTCCAGCGTCCCGCAAGCAAGAGGATCAGACGGCATCAACTACCCTTCTATGTACCTGCAGGTGGGGAGCAGTGAGTCGGCCATCTCCGGAGTATTTTATCGAACCGTGACACATGTTGGAAAGGGTGTCTCAACATACAGGGCCAATGTTACAGCCCCAAATGGCCTTTCCATCACAGTCACCCCCAACATATTGACGTTTGATCAACCCAGGCAACAGAAGTCGTTCAATGTGACAGTTACAGGGAAGCTGCCACAGAAGTTGGCATGGTACCTTTCAGGATCATTATTGTGGAGTGACTCCAAGCATATTGTTAGAAGCCCTATTCTTGTATCCTCTGACAAATTTTAGTGCATTTTCGGACTCTACTTTATGTGGAAATGCAAGTATTATTACACTCTAACTTACTTGTCTGTATGAAAATATAATGGTGCTTCTAACTTCAACGTGCAGTCTGTCCTTCAATCTCGAGCTCGATTTCCTGTAGTCAGAGCACAAAAGGAGATCATTAGGACTTATGTAGTGAAAACAACACTAACATGTATGTGTATAGGTATAGTTAGAGAATGCATTGAAGAAAATGAAGGAAGATGCAGAAATTGCTGAACATGAGTGATTCAGCATATACTATCTGTGTTAAGCTCTTCAATATTATTTAGAAAAAATGTGCAGCACATCAACGTCTCATACAAATACACAGCTCCAGCAAGAACAGGCTCCTGCTCGAGATATATACAACACTTATGTTACAGAGGTTGGAATCTCCTATACACATTCACTTTCTTACAGGTTGATTAATCTTTCTTCCAGCATTTACCAATGACAGCTAGCTTCAGGCTAAACACAAGTAACACTTTTCTACGTCGCGTTGACTTCCAGCAGGCGTGTTTCTTCTGCAGCTGGAAGCCGTCATGAGCTCATTCGGGCTTGGTGACTGCTCATTGTTTTCTGCCACAAACAGATTGTCTGTAGTCAAAGGCATACTGCATTGATGAGCTGAAGGAGTTTCAGTTGGTCTCTTCTTCGTATCAGAATACATCAGCGGTGCACCATAACTGGGCAATGGAATGGCCAAAGGTAGAGGAATTAGAAACAAGGGATTCACTGGTCCAATCATCCCTACATCAGAAGGGGCGCTATCCCTACTTTGCAAGGGAAGTTCTGATAAATTTGTGGCAGTCGAATCAGACAGATACTGCAAATGGACGATTTTTGAAGATGGAACAGGAGGCCATAAGAATGGAACTAAAGAAGGGTAGTTATATAAAAAAACCGGCAAGCTGCTAGTGGCAGAAGGAAGCTTCTCCTCCTGGGGTGGCTTTGCCTCTACTTTTGTTTCTCTTGGTTCAGCCTTCTTCACATTAGCCATCTGTGAATCCAAAGCAATCGGCATCACAGATTAAGTTTCAAGGAAAAACCAGCTAACATTCGAAGGTAGGTCTTACCTGCAGTTTAAGAGGTTCATTTCTACCTTTCAAAGAATTATACTCCACCAGAGCCAGCACCTTTTCCTTCTCACCAAAATTCAGCATGAACATGTAAAAAAACAAGAAATAAAAAGTATAGGAAACGGAAGTAGGAAAATAACCTTCTTTAAATCCTCATTTTCCTCTGACAAATCAACTGCTTTCCTCCTCGACTCCTGGTACATAGCCTGGCAGGAAGAATACGAAATGGAAAATATACCATGTGTTGAAACTGCATATATTAGACAATCCTCACAATTCAAACCATAAAAGAATTAACACACATGATTCTCTCGCAAAATACATGCACTCACAAACAAATGAAAAGATCATTTATGATGATGATGGCCGAATAAGTTACCTGTCTGCGATGAACAGTCTGCCGGGCAGATTCCCTATTAGCTAATACTCGACAAAGCCTTCGTGCTTCCTTCTCAGCCTGAGTAACAGGTAAGTAAGACGAAACAAAAAATCATAATACAAGAACTAGGTTTTAAAAAGTACCTGTCATATTTTGCCTTAACTTGCTGGCAGAATTCCACTGATTACTTTTACTGCATAATTTATTGGCTACATTTCTATCAGTAACCCCAGATATTAAAGAATTTGCAGTCATTTTGTATTTGTTTTCATGAAAGGCAGCCATTGCTTGATCCTGATATACACAAATACATTTTTCAAGGCCAGCAAAGAATATGGGATAAGCTGTTGGCACATTGTGTTGTGAACATCAACTTAAAACAAGTCAAAATAGTAGGCCCATGAAAAATATCAGAGGCGAATAATGGTTGCATTGGTCTGGATTTCCTAATTATGATGAAGATCACGAAGCAATTTAAAGTTGGTCAATCAACTAAGGTAAATAACGAGTTAATAACTAATTGTGTGATATCATCAATGTTGGTCAGAGCTTCATCTTGCTAGATCTCAATGAACAACACGAATATAGATCCATCTAAATTACGTAGGACTGTGAAGCTTTTGAATGGTTGGAATTGCCCTCACTTGTTCAACTTCAAGGGACTCAGGAGACATGGTGGAGCATTAACTTCTGCTTATGAGCATATGCAATCCAAGAATTCACAATTACAAAGAAAAAAAAATTTGGATAAAATCATTCTTCCATTAGCGCAAAGTTATTGAAGAAGCATATCCTCTTTCGTTGTAACAAGGTAAACCACATAAATCCGATCCCACCATCGAAAGAAACCTTGAGAGAAAACATAGATATTCCTCTTATATTTTAATTTTTATACCATTTCTTGTCTACTTCAGGATTGCTAATGACGTGTTTTGTAGTAAAGACATCGCTCTTTTACCTCAAAATCAAGAAAACCAGACTCCATATGTATTGAGAGATTCTATATTCACTCATAGAGCAATCTATATTTTTCTTTTCGTTTTGATGAAAGAAAATGAGCAAATGCTCCAAATTCCAATTAACTGATAAAAGCTTCAACCTTAAAAAAAAAAAAAAAAAAAAAAAAATAGAGCAAAAAGACAAGCAACAATTACATACCCTCTGTTGTAAAACTCGGCCTGGGCGGCTGAGTACTCGCCGCCTAAGCGCTGGGCGGCCCTTGCCGAGCCGAGTAACGCTTACTCGGTTCTTTTGGATGGTTTTTTTTTAGTTGGTAAGTACTCGGTCTGGGCGGGCTCGGTTTGGGCGGAGGTTGAGCGGTAATTATATAAAAAATATAATTTTGTCCCTTTTTTCTGCAAAATCACAAACTCGTGTACCTCCTCAAAACCTTAACACTAAATTTCATAAGAACATTCCCCGCCCTCGACATGGACGTGCCAACACCGTTTTGTCTTGCTCGCCCCTTTGTTTATTTTTTTTTCTTTCTTACATTAGTCATAACAATATAAAGAATGTACGTAAATTGAAGTTTAAATTACTAATTTGTTTGTTGTGTGCTTGAATGAAAAAAAAAATGATAACCTGAAGTATTGGATGTGTCCTACATTTATTTAGGATGTTTGGTACATATTAACTATGTTTTATTTTGTTAAAATGCTTGAATATTCGAAATAAAAGAAAAAAGAATAATAAAAATAGTTCAATTATTTACAACCGCTTAGGCCTCGCCTAGACCGCCTAGGTGCTTGGCCCCTTCGGCGCCCAGAAACCGCCTAGCGAGTTTTAACATACCACCTCAAATGTTGGAAATATTTGGATGAAAGTTTCTATTTTCATTCTTTAGTGTACACTTTTTGAAATTCGCGAACACTCTTTTGTCTCTGCATGGTCTCTTTTTTCTTCACACCACAAATTGATAAAAACTGAAAGAATGACACAAATTCCTTTCATAATCTACCGACACTACAAAGGTCCTGAACAAACCTCATACGACTGGGAGACAGCGGGACCGCCGCGCATGGCGCCGGGTAGCGACCCAGTGTGGTGAGAGCTTCGGTGGCCTCTAGCATGGGAATTTCTTGATCCGGCTCGTTCATGTTGAATGGTAAGGTTTAAACTAAAAACGAGAAACATATAAAAGCAATGGGAAATGGACAGGTTGAAGGCAGTTGAGGGAGACAAGCTTCCTCATCAGCAGCAAACCATGCGTCTCAATTGTCCACGTGTCTCAGGTCATCAATCCGCACGTGCTGGGTTGGATTGCGGCATAGACCATATAATGGTCAACCATATAATTTTTGTTTCATCACAACTAAATTCTATTTCAAAACGGGAATCATTAAATTAAATTTTTTTATAAATATATATCGTTCTAACACAAAACTCGAGAAAGTAAATTACATCTTACCGTAGAAAGCAAAATTTGTTAGTGCAATTTGAACATCCGAGGGGACTTAGTGCCGAGATAGAATTTAAATGATTGAATTATTATTATTATTATTATTATTATTATATATTTCAAATATTAAAAGTAATATCAATATTAACCCAACATCTTGAATAAATATTGAAGAGTTTAACTTATATTAATACTAAATATCCTACAAACCAAGCGCATAATATCCAACAAAAAAATAATAAAATAATATTAATACAAGTATTTAAAAATTTAAATCATATAATATTATTAAAAACCAAAATAATATCAAAATAACAATTTATATTTTGTAATTATATAATTTATTTTTATTATATAATATATATTTTCATTTACAATGTAAGACAGAAGGATACATCTCACCGAGGTCCAATTACCAATACGCACTAACATATTGACATATCTAGCAGCCAAGATAAACCATTTATTATTGATTATATCGCAACTTACACTAATAGTCTATTCGAGAACTGTCTTAATTGTGATAATTGTTTATATCTCGCTAGATCAAATAATTCATACGATTTTCTGTGATCTCCTACACATCGTATGATCTCCCTATCGATGAAATAAGTGGGTTCACGTTGTATGTTTGTTAATTCAGATAGGGTAAACGTAAATTGTATACAATATGCTAAATACTTTTAGCATACAAAACCAACAATCTCCCACTTATAAATTATTATACATTGTTATCCAGAGTATACAATGTTTTGCAAACTGCGGTTTAAACGATTATTGTATTTATGAGCCAAAAACTTTGGCGGTGATATATATGGATACGATTTGAAATATCATAATGACTCGAATGATTGGAATTGAGATTGAAAACCCGAGCTTCCGAAATTAAGGGTTCGAGCTATTACTTGTTTCCGGTTGATTTTTATTGGTCCCCGATCAAAGTATCTATAGTTGCAGCGAATAATTTATAGGTTCTTGCACTTAACTTGCTAAGATCACGACTTAGCAAGTATTTATGAAATGTGGTTAAGCTCGAATATTAATTAGATTCACTTCAAGTTATACGACAACACTTGATGTGTTGTGTTTCAAAATAAGCAATAAGAATAAAGCTGTAATTAGTAAATAACACAAGGATTATAGTGTTTCGAACAAATGTTCTACATCCACTCTTCAGTCCAGTGACTAGAAATTCACTAAGATTGATTACAAAGGTGAGACTCGATGTCTAGCTGTGAACATCTCCTCCTTCTGAACACTATGCACCTTCAAGCACCTCAGTCATCAATCTTCTCGACACCCCTCAGAGTGAGGACACACCTCCCTTCTCCTTTGGACGTCGAACTAGGAGTTTTATAGTTCTTCCTGGAAATTTCCTTCACTTGCAGCAGTAGCCCGTAATAATCAACCTTGCAAATCAGGGTGATTGCTAGATTCTTTCTAGGATAGAAAGAATCTAAATGATAACCTTAGAATCAAACTTCAAAAGGTCTCGAGATGACTCAAAAGCTTCTGCAAAGCCTCGATCAGTGTATGATCGGGTTTTTAATTCGGTAGTGAATATTGGCACGTAAGCTTATGAATTTATGGCCGAACTTTGTATCTCTCAGTTAGTGAAATGCGTGGAACTCTTTGTAGTTCGTGGAGTTCTTCTATTTATAGACGAAGATTCACACATCTCGTTTGAATCTTGTTCGTTAGACACTAGTTTTTTGCTCGCCAGTCTCCGTTCTTCTTTTTCTGAGAAGTGCAGAGACTCTTCAGATCTCCTCTGTGTCTCATTGGTTCTTTTCCTTTATTAGCCAATTTTGTCGGAATGGATCTTTGTGTTTAATTCTGGAAATCTTCCTTTTGTCTGTTGATAATTCGGCCTTCTGATTTCAGGAGATTCCTTAAATTCCGAAATAAAGATCCTTCTATTTCAAGGTTTTATTTGGATTGCCGATTGCTATAGGGCGTTCGCTGGCTAGTTATTCGTTTGCTGAGATCTCAGCAGAATCTTGATATGTTCGCTAAGTGCCTTCAGCGATCTCCGTAAGTTTGCTAGCCTTTTGATACTCCGTTGTTTGCTAGTCGTCTTAGCAATCTTTATGTTTGCTGACTCCTTCAACAATCTCCTCTTGCATTGCTTGAGTCTTCTAGTATTATTTCTCAAACTTTGCTGACTTCTTCAACAAACTTCAGTGATTACATCTAGCTCTATTACAACTCGAATATCATTATCCTATACATGACTTTTACAATTTAGACACGATTCTAAGTTGCTAGAAACTAGATATGCTAGCTTTGATGCACCAAAACTATAACAAATACAATTAAGGTTAAAGGGTACAATATTCCTAATAATTTCCCCTTTTTGGTGCGATCAAAGCCCTAATTCCAACTTACTGATCATGGGAAAGCTGATTGCTGAGATTATAGGATATTCTTATCGAATCTAACTCAACATATCACTCCCTTAGACTCAGCATCGTTCAAAAGTTTGTCGCCGCTCAAAATATGAGAGGTATTGCAAGATTTTAAATTTTTTTAAACAAAAGTGAATGGCTTAATAAATATGCTGGAAAATTAGCAAGAAAAAAAGCATATAAGAGCAATACACAATGGAACACGTCACACACACTCGATCAGTCCATGCAGTTTGCTGATTACACAAAATGTGTAAGTTCAGCTAAAGCAAATAAATTCAGAGTTAGACAATGAGGTGTTGTCATCAACCTGTGTTAGTTTCCATTATAATTTTAGTAGTGAGGTAAAGGAAACACAAAATCCAAATCCAAAATAAAACTTGTTGGGCCCAAAAATGATTGGGCTATAGGAACCAGGCCCACGACCGTTAAGAACGACAACGGCTGATCACTGTAAAATCTACAGATAAATTATAGAAACAGTGGCAAATAAATTTTTAAACCCTAAGGTTATCGAATCCAGGGGGATTGTGTGGGGAAGATATCCTATATACTAGCTATGATCCTAAGATTCGATAACCTTAGGGTTTACAAATTTATTTGCCACTGTTTCTATAATTAATATGTAGATTTTACAGTGATCAAATTGGTTCCGTTGCCGGGGAATTGTTAGATTTTATCTTGTTACTAGTTCGTTCTAGGATTTGCTGGATTGAGTTTTATTTTTCTGTACGTGTGCGTGTGTGAGTTTTCGTGTCTGCATTCCACGTCGATCAACGCCCCTTAGCATCGGTCGACATCAATCCCTTTGTTGCGTCGATCAACGGACACCTTACATCGATGAACACCGACAACTTTCTTGCGGCGATGACGTGAATTCACGTCGATCGATGCCGAACTGACATTTACCTATTTTCTACGCAGGTGCATGAACACGCGAGCCAAAGGAAAAACACTTGAGGCCTTTGTCCCTGAAATTGAAGTAACCTGCAGGAAAATCAAAAAGAAAGAAAAAGAAAAACAACGAGAGATGGCTAAGAATCCTGAAGCACCTCTGCAAAATATGACTCCCGAGGAGCAGAGGCAATTTGTGAATGAAGTACAGCAGCTAAGAGCACAACTGCAAGCAGCCCAGACTACTAAGGCGGATCAAGCTACAAGACTGGCAAAGTTGAACGATAGGCAAGTTGTGATCCCGCAAAGGTCCATCCTGGATCAATTTCTTCCACAGCAAGCAGAGACCGGATTCAGAGTTGGCATTGATGCCAACAACTTCGAGCTGCGCACAGGCCTTATTCAGATGGTGCAGCAAAACCAGTTCGGGGGGAGAGCTATAGAAGATCCATATACCCACCTCAACCAATTCATTGAGGTGTGTAACACTGTGAAGCAGAATGGAGTAACCCAAGATGTAATCAGAATGAGACTGTTCTCGTTCTCACTCAGAGACGAGGCACGGTCTTGGTTTGCTGGACTGGATAAGAGTCAGATCGGGACATGGGAGGAGCTTCGAGCAGAGTTCCTTACCAACAACTTCCCACCGAGCCTGCTGCTGAAGAGCAAAGCTACCATTACTATTTTTAAGCAGATGTATGATGAGTCACTATTCGAGGCCTGGAAGAGATACAAAGAGCTTCTACGACTCTGTCCTGGACATGGCATCGATCTGGAGATGCAAGTGTGCCATTTTTATGAGGGTTTGAATCCTCACATGAAGGAGTTGGTTGATGCATCTGCTGGTGGTATACTGATGAAGAAGAGTGGTGCAGAGAGCATGAGGTTGCTGGCAGACATGGCGCTGAATAGCCACCAATGGCCGACCGAAAGACAGATTCCGGTCAAAGCTGTGGAAGCCAAGCCAGAATTTGACGTGGTTGCGGAGATGAAAAAGCTCCGGGAAGAGATTGAAAAATTGAGCACAACACAAGCTGCAACTGTTGCAGAGCCAAGAATGGCTATTGTTCCGGTGGAGGCCGACTACATCAACCGGGGTGCAAGAAGTTCGTCTGGAACTGCCGGGACAGAGGTGAACTACATTGTTGGTGGTCATCACAATAACTACCGAGGCAATCAAGGGTATCATTACAACCATGAGCGATCTCACCCTGGTTTTTCTTATTCTAACCCTTCTGCTGCAGAACACCCTCCGCCTGGTTTTAATGTAGGTAATGGAGGAGAGATAGTGGAAAGAAAGAAGTCTGTGCTGGAAGAGACGCTCGAGAAATTTATCAAGAGCTCAAACAATCGGTTTGGGAAAGTAGAAACCGAAGTGAAGGGGATGGCCGACCTCATGCAGCTGATGACAAAACACCTTCAGATGATGGACACACAATTGAGCCAGATTGCGACCACACTCGGCAACCAACACAAGCCTGGAAAGCTTCCGAGCACAACGGAGGTGAACCCAAGGGTTCAAAAAGACTGCAAGGCCGTCACTCTGAGGTCTGGGACGAGCTACAAGGGTCCCAAGATGGCTGTGGACGATTCGGAAGGCAAAAAGGGGCAAAGTTGCACAGGACAGGGATCCACATCGATCGACGGACCACCCGCGTTGATCGATGCAGAAGAGAAAGCCCCGTCGATCGAAGCCACCCTACGTCGATCGATACCGAAGTCTGTTCCAGGTACGAAGTTGAAGCTGTCTGAAGATCAGCTCCCTCCTATACCATTCCCACAGCGGTTCGCGAAGCAGAAAGAGGACGAGAAGTTCTCCAGGTTTGTGGAGAATCTGAAGAAGGTCAGCATCAACATCCCGCTGATCGAAGCACTAAAGGAGATCCCGGGGTACATGAAGTACCTCTGGAAATTGATGAGTGAAAAGAAGCAATTCGTGGAGAACGACACAATGAAGATCCACGAGCAGTGCAACCTGCTACTGCAAAAGCAGGTGCCCATCAAGAGAAGCGATCCTGGATGTTTCTCTATTCCGGTTGAGATTGGGGGACACATGTTCGAGAGAGTACTATGTGATACTGGGGCCAGTATCAACCTAATGCCGTACTCCATTTACAAATGTCTCAACATCGGAGAGATGAGGCCCACGACGATCACCGTGCAAATGGCGGACCTGTCTGTGTCCCGCCCGAAAGGTATACTAGAGGATGTGCTCATTCGCGTGGGCCATCTCATTTTTCCTGCAGAGTTCGTGGTGCACGAGATGAAGGAGGACAAGAACATGCCCATGATCTTGGGGCGTGAGTTTCTCGTCACTAGCGCCACTCTTATTGACTGTCGAGGCAGCGAGATCACACTCCGACCGAACGACAAAAAGATCACCTTTGTGATCAACAAGAGCAAGAAAAAAGCGGAGTGCAATCGAATCTCCACTACTGATGAAGGGGATGAATCTGAAGAGGAAGAAGCAGCTGCCATCGAATGGGAGCGAGGAAACGGAGGGGTGAATCTGTCTACTACGCCGCCTTTTTGTGAGCTCACCACCATTATCAAGGATCAGAAGGTTTACATAGTGGATTCCAAAGGTCGCCGAGTCTGGACCCGACCTCCTTGGCGGTGATTTGAGGTATCTTCGAGCTGCGACGTTAAATCAAGCAATTGTTGGGAGTTATTTTGCAGTTTAATTTTTAAAAAAATTGAGATCGGCTCGACGTCGATCGACGCAGCCTGGCGTCGATCAACGCCGAGCAGCCTGGCGTGATATAGTTCGATCCTTAACGGGATCGGCAAGAAGGCTTCACGTTGATCGACGCGAAGTACCAGCTGCAACAATTTACGCCGAGCGATATCCGAAGACTCTGGGGGATAAAAAGTGGATGTCTGAGATCCACTACCAGGTATCGTTCCCTCTTTTGTCTGATTTTCAAACTTATTCCACTCTTCGAGTTGGAAATAAGTTTGGAGGGATGTGGACAAGAGATGGAACGTTCTATCCTTTATTTATTTTGCTTTCCGCTTTAAATGTTTTTTTAGTTTTTATTCTATTTTGTGGGAAAATTTTTGAGTTTTGAAATAATCCGAATGAGATTGTGAGAGTAGAATCGATTGAGGGTTGAGTTTGAATTGATTGTGATTGTGGTTAAATGCCTATGAATGTAGAATACCGCATGATAGGATTGATTTGACACTTATGCTTGCATGATGATTGAGCTGATTTGAAATTGACTGTTGAAGAAAATTTTTGAACCCTTTTGTGAGAAATTTGAGCCTTTAATTCGTTTGATGTGAGATTCACATGTGTGTTTTTATTTCTCTAGAACTTGCTTATTTTCTGTATTGAGACTGCATAGTGTGCACAAGTTTAAGAAATGATCTTAGGCCATCTTTGATAGCCCAATTCCCTAAACACTGTCCCTTCACATTAAATTTTCCCTAGTTAGCCACTTTTGAGGCTATACGAAATTTTTCTTTCCATGTCTATGAGATTAAGAAGAAGTATTGGTTTCGCTCATGTCTTGAGTTGTGGTATATGGGGTGGAATGATTGTGAGATGGAGATAAGAAAATATAAATTAGTGGTGAAAAAATGTGTGAAAAAGAAGCTCAAAGAAATAATTAGAATTCTCATAAGCTCTCTGAAAATAAAAGAATACAAAATTTTGTAAAGAGCATAAGAGATTCAAAATGAGCTAGAAAAAAAAATGGGTTGTGTATTTGTTGAAATATTTGAGGAGAAGGTTGAATGATGAATAGATGGTGGTTGCATTGGTTGAGAATGATCAACTCAACTTAATTTAGTCACTTGACCAAATTTTCCCTACCCTTCACAAAAAGCCTACATTACAACCTAATGAAAGTCCTTTTTGATTCTAGACTTGTGTGCACATTCTAGCAGTGGAGATATTAGAAAATTTGCAAGCCTATGGTAGAAATTTCTTCATACATGTTTTTGAGTACATTCATCTATACCTTAAACACTTGAGAGTTGAGCGATACACTTCCCGTGAGTTATTCCACTGTTGATGAATTTTCTGTCTCTTTCAAATTGCTCGTGTGTAGTGGATTTTTGATACTTGACTGTGATGAATCTTGTGAGGCATTGCACTTTAATCGCATGATCTTTTGATTTCTTTCTTGCCTATTGATTGAGGACAATCAAACGTTCAAGTTTGGGGGGTTTGATAAGCTCATTATTTTACTCGCTTCTATATATATTTTTCTACTATTTTATGTAGTTTTATTGAGTTTATATTTATATTCTATGCATGAGTCTATAATAGGTGGTATTATGCAAGTATTGGTGTTTTTGCAGGTTTTAGGCCTAAATTCACTTGAAAACCATTCCAAAAGCAGTGACGTGTAAGAGTAGCAGTGAAGAGTTCTTTGACAAGGGGAATTCGGGCTATTGGCGCATGGCAATGGATGAAGCTTTGAGTTAGCTCTCCAACAGACTTGGAATCGGGTCAATCGGAGTTCGGGAGAGGAAGTTATGGCCAAAACCGTGAGACCACGCTGAAGGAGCGAGAGACCACGTCGATCGACGCCGAAGAGGAAGCCACGTCGATCGACGCCAATCAGCAATGATCGATGCGAGCGAGTCTGCTGGAGCAAAAATTCAATGAAATCAGATTTATTCATATCTTTAGCCCTAGATTTGATAGGATACACATCCACTCCTTTAAATACCTATCCAAATTCGACTTTTTGAGGGCATTTATCATTCCCTATCATATTTTTAGAGTTTTTGAGAGTTTGGAGACTTGGGAAACACGAAATATGTATATGCAATTTAATATGTTTTCTTTTGGATTTTTGTCTGCGATGAGTGGCTAGAAACCCTAGCGGGTTCTAGGGGTTGATATTATTATGGATGCATGTTAGGATTAATTAATTAGGTTCATGATTCCTGTGATTATTTTCTAATTCTAGATTAATTCAAGGACCGAGAGGTGACGATTAATTTAGATGTCTAGATATTGATAGAAGGACCGAGAGGTTAATATTAATAGTGAGATTAGGAATGCATGATACAATCTACACTATCCAAACAGATGTACTAGACTGTAGGAATTGAACTGATTTACTTATCAGATTGACTAATTTGGTGTACTTTGAGACCGAGCGGAGATAGTCACTAATTAGTAATCTAGGTTATATTTGTCAAACAAGGAAGTATAGCATTGTTGCAGTATTCCACCAGTTAAATTAATTGATTCCTAC
>JAPKLW010000198.1:0-42918 GCA_026898455.1 Plectranthus barbatus
ATACCAAATGGAGTGCTGGTGCTGATTACACATTGTGTGTAAGTTCAACTGGTAAGTAAAAATCAGTAGACATTAGTTGGACAATGAGAAATTGTCGTCAACCCGTCAGTAATCAATCCATTAATGATGCAATTACAAGTACAGGATTCAAAAACTGACTAGTCTAACTGGTACAAAAATACTTACAAAAAAAAAATTGAAGAGTACAAGACCTATGGCTGAGAAGAAGATCCAGGAGATTGATTCCGATTAGCTAGGTTCCTCAAGATCTCAGTAAGAGCCGCCATGTCTTGTCTGCTCTTCTCCCTTTCTTCAGCAGCTATCCTCCTCTCCTCTTCAGCAAGGCGGAACCTCTCAGCCTCGGCACGTGCTCGCGCATCTTCCCCCTCTTGGATCCGCACCAAAAAGGAGTTCACCCCAGAGGTGAAGGTCTCCATTTGTTGCGCCATCTCAGCTCGGTAGGAGGAAAAGCGCTGGTCCATCCTGGCATCAATGAGATCAAGCAGTTGCGCAGGCGGATGGACTTCGGAGAGAGGCTGTGCTGAAACTGCAAGGGAAGAGGAAAGCACATCAGTTGCGGAAGGAGCCGCTGCTGGTTCAGATGCAGCTGATATCTCCATCGGGGCTGGCTCCTCCGCTGGCACTGCAGCAGCTGCTGGTGCCTCAACTTGTACTTCCTCAGCTGGCTCCTCAGCTGATTCAGCCACCACTGGCACTGCTGCTGGAGCTGGCTGGACTTGTTCAGTGAATTCCACCACTTGCCAGTCCATAGAATCAGGGACGAGATCGCCCGAGACAATAGGAACAGGAGGGACGGCAAGGGTCAGCCACAAGCCACGAGAAGGATCCTCCTCCACAATGTGGTCTACCAGCAAGGCGCAGGCAGCCATATCGAACAGGATAGCATGATAGGGAGGGATCCTTGGGAGGGTAACTAGCACTCTGAGGCGTCGGAGCGCGTACGTCAGCTGGTACCCCCGACTGCTGACTCGGAACTGGAGGAAAGGTAACTTGACCTTTTGCCGTGGCGGGAGGCCGGAGCTTCCAGTCAGCTGCCTATACTCCGCAATCTTCAGCAAGCGGCGCTGGATCCTCCTTGTAGACAGTTGCTGGTGGCATTCAGGATCGGTGCCCATGAAAGCATTGGCCCACTCCTCCTCCGCTCTCCAGTAGCCAAGACCCAGCCTGGCATAGAGAACCGCCCATTTCTCCACAGTCAGCAGGCGCTGGCATCTGTCAAAAATTCTCCATCTCCGGAACTCCAGACATAGTTCCGGATCCACCCTCCAGAGCCTTCGGTAGTTGGATATGATCTCGTCATTGACGGCATTTTCCACCTCCACCGCGATGTTCTCAGCATACTCATAGAGAGTGGAGTTGTAATATTCCACTGGCTGCAGAGGCAGGCACCAGGCAGTGATTCTGGAGGCATATACCGACTGGTGAGGGAGTCCGCTGAGAGGTATGATGTTGAATGCAGATGGCTCTGGCACTCTTGAATTATGAAATGCCATCTCCCCGCGCTGCTCCCACCGGTGCACTCCTGTCACTCGTGCCTGGAAAGCATCCTCATCAACCAGTTGATGCTCTTGGATGCAGAGCATGTAAGGACGCCTTTCAGATCGTGCACGCCTAACTGGTGATGTTGAGGATGCTGCTGGCCGCCCAGAAGTTGATGTCGAGGCATCTGTGGATCGGGGGCGACGGGCAGAAACTTGAGCCTTAGCGTCAAAGTCTGGAAATAGATCCCTTGGCCCCATCCTCTGCACCATTGAGTGAGATACCACCTGCTCAGCTGGCTCCTGCTCTGGCTCCTTAGCCCTTGGTTCCTCTTCATCCTCGGATTCAGAACTGGCATCCGAGGAGCTCGCCAGTTGTACCGGGGTGGTCGCCCGCTCTTCTTCTCCTCCACTGGCACCCCCTTGCGCGGCCAGTGGGACGTCAGCGGTTTCCTCCTCCGGCTGGTACTCATCCACAAGGGATAGTACATCCTTGTCAGCGCCCATCACCAGCAGGCGTTCAAAAGTTTCTTCAGATAAGATTTCGCCTGGAGCTGGTGCTGGTGGCCTTGTACTTGTGGATTCGAACGCTTGTCCTTTGCCCCTGGTCGCCAGCCTCAGTTGTTCCTGTATTTCCTGCTGGCGCCTGGCCTCAGTCTCAGCCTTGATCTGAGCGAAGCGCTCATCCCTGGCCGCCAGCTCCGCCTCTCGCTTCTGCTTCGCCAGCAGAGCCCGGAGCCTTGACTTGGCCTGCTTCTTCCTCACCAAGGAGGCACTCCTTGCCTTCTTGGCGTGCTTCTCAGCCTTCTGCGCCTTGGTCATGACTCGCTTGCGCTTGCGAGTCATCTTCTCCAGCGTCTCCTCCTCAGTCAGCCCCAGAACGGACTTCTTGACTGGGATGGAGATTTTCCCAGACTCGGGGTAGTATGCCACAGCTGATGGTGGCTGCTGGTGCTGGGAAATCTTAGGCTTCTTGCGGGAGGGCTTCTTGGTGACTGGCGCCTTCATAACTGGTTGAGGGCGACTGCCAGAAGCCTCCACTTCCGCCTCCTCCAGTTGGGTAAAAAGAGACTCGGTCTCCATCTTTCTTTTCAACTCGGCCCTTGTCTCCTCCGTCAGCGGCTGTGCCATGACTGGCACCTGTTCCCCCTCATCCTCCTCTTCTTCCTCCGAGACGACCGTGGCTGGGTCGACTGCTGTCTTTCCCCTCAGCCTCCGCGGCTTATGGTAGTCAGGGCGGGGCAGCTTTGCCTGCTCCTTGGTGGGCGGAATGAAATTCGAACTCACCAGTTGCTCCCCCTGGTCCACTCCATCTCCAATCTCCATCTCCAAAATATGGCTGATCCGCAGCCCAAAGGATACGGAGTGAGTGAACGTCCCATCAATTGGAATGTTGATGTTGCGATCAACATTCTCCAGCAGTCTCCCGAAGAAGAACTCGGCCCAGTTTCCTTCCACGCCATCCACCAGCGCGCACATCACGGAGAATTTGCGCAGGCTCAACTCAGCATATGAGCCAACTTCGCACTGCAGCATTCTGACGACGATGTCGCACACCATTTGCCACCAGTCGTCCATCTCCGACTTCCGCATTCCAGTGCGAAAACTCGTCACCCCTTCCCTCTTCCACTGAGTCCACCGCCTCCTGAACTCCTCTACATCGTTGTGGAAGTAGGTGGCTATCTCCATGCCCTCGTTCCTCAATCCGAACAAGTCGGCAAGGTATTCGGCGCTGACAGTGATCATATGGCCAAAGACGGAAGTGGTGAAAGACATCCTCCCGTCAGCAATCACGGCCCGTGCATAGAACTCCGCCACCATATGTGGATGGAAGGTCTCGGGCCTTGCCGTCAGATATTGTCGGAGCTCTTCTCGGTCGATCATCTCGATCAACTCTGCTCCATAATTCTTGCGCGCCAGCTTCTCGTTCAGAATTTTTTCTTTCTGAACTTGCGCCGCCCGGATTTGCGCGTTTGAAAGTTGAGCCCTGGTCGCTGGTTTGTTCAACTGAACCAGGCGGGCGAACGGAAGGGTGTAATCTACATCGTCCATCTGCGTGATGCCAGTGTAAGTAGGCATGTGGGCATCTGCGACTGGTAAGTCTGGTGAACCAGACGAAGAAGATGTAGATGGTGATGGAGGGTTATCATCTGGTTGTCGGGAAGATGAAGCCATAATTTCAGAAGAAATCTTAAGGAAAGCTTGAGAGAGTAGGGTTTCTGAAATTGAATGATCGTAAAAGGTTTTTCTGTCGAAAGGCATCGGGTATTTATACCCAAGTCCATGCAGGATCAGACGATCAAGATTGACGCTCAGCAAGCGGGAATCGACGGTCATCAGCAGGCCCGGTTTCCTGTGCGACGTGCGCGGACGTGCTGACGTGGGCTACGTCGTGTAGCTGACGTGGCGCTAAGCGGTTGGTGGCTACCAAACGTCGGACTGCGCAGACGCTGTGCGCATTAAATGTGGCATTAAATGCCGCATTAAATTCTGAGAGCTGTACACGCTACTTGGATTTGAACAATCCCGCCTTTTCTGAGACAGCTGGTATGACTGGTCATCAGTTGCATATACCAGTTGCATACTTCCCCCTAACTGGTTGGCCTCTTCATCAGTTAGCAACTGATACCACTTGCTGATAGTACTTGCTGCTGGCAGACTCCCATCAGTTATCAGCTGGCAACAGGAAAGAGAGAAAATTGAGCGCTTGGACTCAATTTTATTCCGCATAATCTTCTCTTCTCTAGGAATTGGGAGCTGGGACCCAATTTCGCTTCAACTGATGGCCTATGCTGGCAAGATTCCGCCAGTAGACACCACTTGATGGATAGAGATACCACTTAAATGAAAACAACTAAGAGCTTGGACTTAGTCGTAATCAGCGTCCTCCAGAAGATCAAGAACGGAATGAGAGCTGGGACTCATTCTTCCTCATCATTGGGGCTCACATCAATCTCCATAAGACCGAGTTTGATGCACAACTCCTTAAATCTTGCTTCTGGCAGTGGCTTGGTGAAGATGTCAGCCAGTTGATCTTCAGTTCTGATATAGTCCACGCTGACATCCTTCTTTTCGACATGATCACGAATGAAGTGATGTCGAATATCTATGTGCTTGGTTCTGGAGTGATGAACCGGATTCTTCGTGATGCACATAACACTGTTGTTGTCGCAATAGATTGGAACACAGCCAGTGTCCACTTCATAATCCTCCAGTTGTTGCTTGATCCAGATAACTTGAGCACAGCAACTGGCAGCGGCAACATACTCAGCCTCAGTGGTAGATGTAGCAACTGAGTGCTGCTTCTTGCTGAACCAACTGATCAGCTTGTGTCCTAGAAATTGACACGTACCACTGGTACTCTTCCGGTCAATACGGCATCCAGCGAAGTCTGAATCTGAATATCCAATGAGTGTAAGCTCGTCATTCCTGGGATACCATATTCCGAGAGATTCAGTCCCCTTCAGATATTTCACTATCCTCTTGGCAGCTTCCATGTGTGACTTCTTCGGATTTGCTTGAAATCTGGCACACACTCCGACTGAATAAGAAATGTCGGGTCTGCTGGCTGTGAGATAGAGAAGTGATCCAATGATTCCTCGGTAAATGGTAGGATCAACTGATTCACCTTGCTCATCAAGGAATATTTGACAACTGGTGCTCATAGGTATTCTGAGGGACTTAGTTTTCTCTGGGCAATACTTTTGAATCAAGTCCTTCGTATACTTCCGCTGGCTGATGAAAATTCCATCAGCTGACTGCTGGACCTGGAGTCCGAGAAAGTATGTTAACTTGCCCATCATACTCATCTGAAATGATGTCTCCATCAGTTGAGAAAACTTCTCACAGAGAGTTATATTCCTTGATCCAAATATGATGTCATCAACATAGATCTGCACCATCAGCATGTCACCTCCATCCTTGAGAAGAAAGAGAGTCCTATCAATCTTCCCTTTCCGAAATCCATTGCTGGTAAGGAATTGTGACAGCGTTTCGTACCAAGCCCTGGGCGCCTGTTTCAATCCATACAGGGCCTTTCTCAGCTTGTACACCTTGGTGCCAACTTCAAAACCTGGAGGTTGCTCGACATATACCTCCTCTTTTAGCTCGCCATTCAGGAAGGCGCTCTTCACATCCATCTGGAACACTATGAATCCGTGATACGCTGCATACGCAAGGAACAGCCGTATCGCCTCCATTCTGGCAACTGGTGCGAAGGTCTCATCGAAATCGATCCCTTCACACTGCCTGTAACCTTTGGCGACTAATCGAGCTTTGTTTCTGACCACGGTGCCATTCTCATCTCGCTTGTTCTTGAAAACCCACTTGGTGCCAATCACTGACTGATGTGATGGTCTCTCCACCAAGTCCCAAACGTTATTGCGAGTGAATTCTGCAAGCTCCTCTTGCATGGCATTAATCCAATCAGCGGATTCTAGCGCAACTCCTATGGAAGTAGGTTCCATTTGAGAGATAAAACAACTCAGGAGCGCACTGCCGTGTCGAGTCTGGACAGAACCTTCCGGATCACCGAGAATAGCATCAGTTGGGTGATCCCTCAGCCATTTGGGAGGACCAGCGACTGCTGGTGCCGGCTGTGAAACAGGTTCATCTGTCCTGACGACTGGTGCTTCCACATTTCCACCAGTCGGGGCTGCAACATCAGCTGGTGCTGGACCTTCACCAGTTGGAACAACTTCATCAGCATCACCTTCTGACTGATTGTCTGAACCTCCACCAATGTTGTCAGCATCAGCTGGAACATCCATTCCAGCTGGTCCATCATTGCCTTCTTCTTCAAAAAGGCCAGTAGGGATTCCCCCTAGATTGTTGCATGGATTACTCAGAGAGATTGAGTGAAAGGTCTCAGCAAGGTCACTTGCATCACCGACCCTCTCAGGTTGCTGATGGGCACCTGAGGGAACTGGTTGTGAAGATGATCCATTCATAGGTCTAGTCGAACCAGTTGGTTGAGCATCGGAAGAATTCCTGCCCAACTGGTCGCTGACATCCTCGACCTCAGGAACATCTTCAGCCAGTTGGCGTAAGGTCCTGCGCACTAAAGTAGCTTCATCAAAAACAACATTGCATGTTATTTCCACAAGCTGGGTAGTCTTGTTAAATACTCTATAGCCCTTGTGAGAGGGATGTCCATATCCGACAAACACACCCTCAACAGCCTTAGGCGAGAAAGCATTTAACTTCGACTTCCCATTATTATGGATATAACATGGTGAACCGAATGCACGAAGATGAGCTATAGAAGGCTTAAGACCAAAGTACACTTCGTAGGGAGTTTTCTGGAGTCTGTCGTTGATCCCGCTTCTATTCTGAGTGTAGCAGGCAGTCACCAACGCTTCTCCCCAGAAACTCTGTCCCAAGCCGGACTCAGCCAGCATGGACCGGACTGCTTCTTTCAGCGTCCTGTTCCTACGTTCTGCCAGTCCATTCTGCTGCGGTTGCCTTGGAGTAGATCTCTCATGCTTGATCCCGGCCTCCGCGCAAAAATCCATCAGCGGACCGTTGCAGAATTTAGTCCCATTGTCCGAACGAATTCGCTTTACCACAGCTTCTCTCTGTTTCTGAGCTTGGATGATCAACTCGGGAAGAATCACCTTCACCTCATCCTTTGTTCTGAGAAGCTTTACCCAGGTATAGCGCGAGTAGTCATCGACTACTACCAGCGAATATCGCCTTCCTCCAATGGTTTGCGGCGTTACTGGTCCAAACAGGTCCATATGTAACAGCTCGAGTACCTGACTGGTACTGGGGTAGACTGGCGACTGGTTCTTGAAGGACTTCTTGGTTTGCTTGCCTTGCTGGCATGCCTTGCAAATTCCTTCCTTCTTGAACCCACCCTTGGGAAGACCATCTACAAGATCATGCTTGGTTAGGTAATTAATAGATTTGAAGTTCAGATGACTTAACCTTTTGTGCCACAGCCAGTTAGTTTCCATGGAGCTGGTGGCTACAAAGCATGTATCAGTCTTCCCGCTTTGCCAGTCAACGACATAAAGGCCTCCTTTCCTGACACCTCTCAGCTTGGTCTCACCAGAATCTTCATTCTTGATCTGGCACCCAGACTTGTCAAACACAATGGCATAACCATTGTCGCACAGCTGACTGATGCTCAGGAGGTTGTGCTTCAGGTTGGTGACAAGGGATACGTTGACAATACGCACATCATCTTTCTCTATGCATCCCTTGCTGATAACTCGGCCCTTGGAGTTATCACCAAAGATAACTGGAGGTCCTCTGACCTTGGTGAGCTCTGAGAACAGGAACTCCTCACCAGTCATATGAGCGGAGCAACCACTATCAATGATCCACTCGCTCGACCTCTGAAGCTGACTTGCATAACCTAGTTCCTGCAAGAAAAATAGAATCATTTAGGTCCCCGATCATCAGCGGGTCCTACAGGGTTAGATCTCTGGATCATTCCTTTCGGAATCCAGACTTGTGTGATCTTCAGCTTGGTGTTACCCTTGCTGACATCACCTGTGGCCTTTCCCTTCCTTCTAAAATAATGCATGGTTTTGGAAGGTGTGGCTGTGTGTGTAGCTCCATTGGAAGTGTTCTTCCGCTGAGAGCCTCGGAAATGTTTTTCCGGCTGATTGTGATGCCTTGGTGGTCTCTGAAATTGAGGACCACGATGATTAGCCTTCCCAGCCCTTGAGAAAAGGTTTTGATTGGGCTCAGGCCTCCGATAGGTGTTCCTCCTATCGGGAAATATCCTCCTCTCAGTATTCCGCTGAGATTTGGATCCCTTGTAAGTATGCTGGTAACTAGCATACTTGTAAGGTTGTGCGTGGAATCTCTGGACAGCTGGTGCTGGCTGTCGGATTCCACTGGCAGCTGACGCTGACTTCCTTGCCTTTGAATATTTTGGCTTAGTCTGCGTCCTGGGGTGTGCTGGCGTCCTGTCAGCAGAGGATCTTGCCAGTTGAGGTTCTTGTCGTGATGACTCACCTCTATATCTGGGCTTACGGTTCCTATGCTGATTAGCCATTTGGGACTGACTGGTATTACCAGCTGGTGCTGATGCATTTACCAGTTTACCCTTACCCTTATGAGTACTGATTTGTTCGGGTTGATTTATGCTCAAATCTTTTGTAAATCCCAACCCGGACTTATCAGAAGGCTTTCTCCAATGACTTAGAGCTGCCTCCAAGTCTTTCGAGCCTTTATTTAGAAAATTGATTTTGTTTTCTTGTTCCAGAACGAGATTGTGAAAGTTATCTCGTTCAGTTTTTGCAATTTGGAAATCTTGGAGCAATTCAGAATGAGCCTTTTTCAAACTTGCTAGCTCTTCGCTGATGGACCTCGATTTTTCAATCTCACTGGTCAAAACAGTAATTTGACCTTTCAGCGAAGCATTTTCACCAGCCAAAACATTTTTTATTTCATAAAATTTTAAAAATTCATACTGAAGAACATCTAAAGTGACATCTTCTGAGTCGGAGCAATGCGACTCAGAGTCGTCTATGATTTGTACTGGCATGATATGCAATTGAGGAACTGATTGTACCTCATTGTCAGCAGCAAGTGCCAGTTGTTCCTCATCTTCAGCATCTTCTTCAGCTGGCTCTTCTCCGAGAGCTGCCATAAATGCCAAGAGAGCTTCTTCTTCTGACTCTCCATCTGACTCAAACTCCCCATCATCTTGATCGGGTATGTCGGGCACCTCCGTCCTGGTCAGCATGGCTTTGGCAACAGCCTTGGAAGCACGCTCTTCAAAGAGCTTCTTCAGCCTTTCCCTCTCAGTTTTGTCCACCTGTGGACATTCAAACTTTAAGTGATCAGGGGATTGGCACTGAAAACAAGCACGAGGAGCTCTCTTGACAAATTTTCCGTCAGATGAGCTAGAAGAAACTCCCTGTTTTGACTTGGCTTTTTCCAGAAGGAAAGCCAGTCTTTTCATCTGTTGCTCTAGTTCAGCGATAGAGCTCTCGCCGCCTTTGGAATGAGATCCTGATGCGGACTGGATCTCCTTCGGCTGGTTGTGCTGTGCAGCAGGTCTCTCAGAATGGAAGGGCTTCTTGTGCTTCCAATTGAAGTCCTTTTTGACGAAGTACGCCTCGTCCTGAGCTTTAACGCTGGGGGATCCAACATTCCTGATGGCCTCGTTCTTATTCACCATCTGGATGTCCCACTCGTGTGCCTGCAACTGAGCAAACAACTCCTTGGGAGTCATCTTGGACAGGTCCTTTTCCTTCAGAGCTGTCGTCTTCACGAACCAATCTTCTTTAGGCATCTTGGACAGGATCTTCGAGTTAAGATCAGCATTGTCGTACTCTCTGCCCAGAGACTTCAGCTCGCTGACAATGGCGTTGAATCTCGCCTCCATCTCCTTGATGGTTTCTCCAGTCAGCATCTGGAAGGACTCATATTTGTCCACTGCAACCTGCAATTTGTTGCGTTTCATTTGGTCAGTTTCTTGACATAGACTATCAAGATAATCCCATACTCCCTTGGCATTATCAAACTGGAGGGCTTCCTCCATCAGCGACTTAGGAAGAGAAGCCAGGATCAGCTCGTGAGCAATGGAATCCAACTGATTCCGCTTCCTGTCCTCGGCGTTCCATTCGCTTTGAGGCTTTGGGATCACAGCAGCTGGACGATCTCCTAGCTGGTGCTGTATCATGGTGATCTCAATCGGCCCTGTCTCTAGCACATCTTTCATCTCTGGATGGATGCTCTTTAGAGAGATGAGCGACCTCTTTCGCCATATATCATGCTTCACAGTCCCGTATTCGAGTAGCTTTGGATTATTCATCTTGATGTACCTGAGCTAATCAAACAGACAAACAAGGTGCAAGGAAAATGGATCTCGGTCCTAAGCGACACAGAAACGAACGGTCTGTAAGAACCGTCCGCTCTGATACCACTTGTTGGTCCCGGTTTATCAGAGTGTATAACGTTACGCAGCGGAAATAATGAACTTATAAGTCTAACTTGCACTCTGTCCTGCTGGTTGCTCAGCTGGCTGGCTGACTGGCTGGTCAGCTGATAGCTCAACACTTAGAATAATTTAAGTCTAGTTTGCACAGTTATCAGTTTTCAGATATACACCAGCACTTGAGTGCTGGGTTTCAAATACAAATTTAAATACTGAAAGCAGATAAAGGCAAAGGATTTTTATAGTGGTTCGATCAACTGATCTACGTCCACTCTCCAGTCGACTCACTGGAAATTCACTATAAGAGTAATCCGGTACAAAGAGTCCTACGATCTATCTCCAGCTGGTAGATGCCCCGTCTACCAGTCCACTGGATCAACCGCTCCCGGTCCTTGTCCTTCTTCAACTCTTCGTCAGATGGATGGAGTGCGAGCACGTCACTTTAATCTCCTCCTCTAACTGGTTGGGTGTTGAGTTCTCCCAAGAACGTAAATCCTCTACGGCAAACTGCCCGTTATAACTCAAGAGCTGGCTGGCTCTAGAGCTGCTATGTTCTTCCTCAAAAAGAGAAAGAACACCAAGCGAGGTCTGTAACTTACAAGCTGGAAGCTTGAAGTCTCGTGTTTGAATAAATCAACACACGGATAGCCTTTTGAAAGGCCTCGAAAGTCGTATGCTTTTACTTGCTTGAGCGTAATAAATTTCAGTCTTTCGGTAGGTGGAGAGTTGGCCAAGAACATTGAATGTTGATGGATCCAAGGTATTTATAGCCGAGGGATCCCATTCAAATATTCTAGCCGTTTGGACACATCCGGAATGGTCTCTGTCCGCGCATGTCCTTCTGACGGCGGCAGGTAGGAATTTCCGGAAAGCGCCATGCTTGTGTCCGCTTTTTCTGACACAGACCTCTTTGTGTCAGAACGGCTCTATTCGTCAGTACGAGGAATCGGAACTGGTGTCTTGAACTGATAGACTTTAAGGATATCCTTCCTTAAAGTCTTACTTTGTCAGTATATTCCTCAGACGAATCTTCCTTTTGTCTCTAAGATGCTGGGAGAGTGAATCTGAATTCTGCTGGTAACATCCGACTGGTAGATCATTCTGGTGATCCTGTGCTGGCAGTCTCTGCTGGTGACTTTCCTTAGCCCAATCAAGGTCTACCAATTTGTCTGGATGTTAACCCTAGGAATCTCCCATGACTGGTGGCTTCACCGCTGGTGAATAGTGTCAGCCAAAACACGTATTCTGCTGGTAGGATTTGTCAGCCTCCTGCTGGTGAAATCCTTCCAACTGGTGAACAGTAGCCAGTCATTAGCTCTTGACTCCATGTTGATGAACAGTGTCAGCATGGGTCTGTCAGTCGTCGGCTGGTGAAATCCTTCACCAGGTAAGAGATTCTCATGCTGATGAACAGTGTCAGCATGAGTCTTGATCAGCTACGACTTACAACTCAAAAGACCTAAACAGGACTTTACATTGAGACTAGAGCTATTCTAGAGACAAACTGACGCTGGTAGGACTTGGGATTTGATGCACCAAAACTATGATCTAGACAACAAAATCACATCATTTCTATGGGTGCTACTGAGGGAAAGGAAACTTAGCCAGATTTCCCAACAAAGTGTGATAGGCACTAAATGGGTATTCAAAAACAAGAAGGATGAGTCTGGCACGGTTGTAAGAAATAAGAATAAGGCGAGACTCGTAGCCAAGGGATATAGACAATGCGAGGGCATTGACTATGATGAGACATTTGCTCCAGTAGCAAGGCTGGAAGCAATTCGCCTATTTTTAGCATATGCTGCGTATCACGAGTTTGATGTGATGCAAATGGATGTGAAGAGTGCTTTTCTTAATGGCGAGCTCAAGGAGGAAGTCTACGTCGAACAACCTCCAGGATTTGAACATGGCAACCAAGTTTACAGACTCAAAAAGGCACTGTATGGTCTGAAGCAAGCACCAAGAGCATGGTATGGAACCTTATCTAAGTTCCTGCTATCTAATGGATTTCAGAAAGGGAGGATAGATCAAACTCTCTTTCGCATCAAAGATGGAGATAGTATCCTGCTAGTTCAAATATATGTTGACGATATAATTTTCGGGTCAAAGAACCAAGATCTATGTGATAGATTCTCCGATCTCATGACCAACAATTTTCAAATGAGCATGATGGGAAAATGTCTTATTTCCTTGGATTGCAAGTTCAACAGTCCAGAGAGGGAATCTTCATTCACCAGAAGAAGTATACTCGTGATCTTGTTGCAAAGTATTGTCCAGAGAAGACTAAGAGTTTGCGAATTCCTATAAGCACAACCTGCATTGCTGCTCTGGAGAAAGAAGGAGAAGATATAAATCCTACTCTGTATCGAGGAATCATAGGGTCACTGCTATACCTCACTGCTAGCAGACCTGATATCTCCTATGCTGTTGGATTATGCGCAAGATATCAAGCCAATCCTAAGAAGACACACTTTGATACTGCTAAGAGGATTGTTCGCTATTTGAAGTGCACGGAAGGACTAGGAATCTGGTATCCAAGAGCCGACAGCTTTTCCTTAAGTGGATACTCGGATTCAGACTTCGGAGGATGCAAGATTGACAGGAAGAGCACCAGTGGCACATGTCAATTTCTGGGACACAAGCTCATAAGCTGGTTTAGCAAGAAGCAGCACTCTGTTGCCACATCGACCACAGAAGCAGAGTATGTGGCGGCTGCTAGTTGTTGTTCACAGATTATCTGGATAAAACAACAATTGCAGGATTATGGAATTACTCCTGAATGTGTGCCAATCTATTGCGATAACAACAGTGCCATGTGTATTACAAAAAACCCTGTTCATCACTCTAGAACAAAGCACATCGATATCCGTCACCACTTCATTCGAGATCATCAGGAGAAAAAGGACATTGATGTCAAGTATATATGCACTGAAGATCAAATTGCGGATATCTTTACAAAACCTCTCCCAGAATCAAGATTTAAGGAATTATGCTTTAAATTAGGTCTTATGGAATTAGACGAGACCTTGGATGAATGAAATTTGGTTTTCATTCTTTCTGGATTTCATGAAGACTTAGTACTCGATATATGGAGATGCTATGGAACCTGAGTACTTCACTCGACTTATCTCGGAAGATTTATCGAATATTTCCAGCAAACAAAGTACTCATTTATTCAGCGGAGAAGTCATGATCATTCAGCAGAAGATTTGTTTATCTCACAGCAGAACAGTTAACAACTCACTACAAATGCTAACGGTTCTGATCATTCTTGCGGATTTCTCTAGCAAAATTCCGTTGATTCTATGCAACTCATACTCAAGATATTGCACAGAAGATACAGATAATAAAGATAACTCCTCATATATTAGATTGGTGGAAGAACGATCAACTTACATCCTTTAAAATTAAAGGAGGAGAAGGAGTGGATGGAAAACAGAGAAGGGAGGGGAGCATACATCAAAAAAAAAGAAAGGAGAAACAGAGATACATCAGATTAACAACAGTAGACGTCACATAGTACGGGGATCCCTTGGGAAGAAGTCGGATGGACGAAGGGTTGATCGGCCAACAGCAAGATCTGGAAAGGTCTGCTCCAGCAGCCAGCTAAGCTGCATCCCATTTGGCAACCCTGTGCTAGGCCAGCAGTTGACCACATCCTTCACCTGGTCAAACACAAGCCTCGCCCAATTTGCATGGAGCCATCCATCATCGACTACCATCATCGCCTGCCAGACACCCTTAGTGAGGGACAACTCCTCATCGGCATACATACCGTTCACTATGTCGTTGCAGATGTCATACAGGATACCGTACTCAGGACGAAGACCTAGCGGAGACACCGTGGTGGAGAACTCGCCCCAATATCCTCTCTTCCAACGCTTCCAACAAGAGTACTCCGGCGCCACATCACCAGAGCGATAGTCGAAAACAGAACTGTTGCCTTGGGGTAAGCTGAATTCTCTTGCGAAGGAATCAGCAGTCCATTTCACCAAACAGTCGTTCAGAAAACCAAAGATAGATTCACCCTCCACTTGCGCTTGGCTGAAAAACTTCTGAAGCGCCTCTTTATGGAAATGCTGAGGAGTAACCGTAACATACTTGTCAATCCCCGACGACACCAACTTTTGCTTCACCACATTCGAAACCCTAGGATCGTTCGCATAGCACAGACGAAGGTTAGCTTCACTGAAGATTTGATTTCGCTTAACAGTCAAATGATCTGTGGGAGAACATGGTGAATTTGGATTTGAGTGAGACAACGCAAAGGATTCGCCGTGCAGCATACTTGAAGAAGGAGAAGACATTTTTTTTGGATTATTGCAAAGGATGATTGGGATGAAACAACGTGAGCCTGAAGCGTCAATTTATAGACGGTTGATATACACAGTATTTATGACGATTTGATCCAGCAAGAACAGTAACGTAATGATTCACCTCGTTGGACACTCAATCATCGCCTCGAAGTGGACGCGCTGTGACGATAGGAAGTCACCAGTCTAATCAAGCGTATGGTTCGAGAACCATGATAACTCCTTCAGGGAATGGTGATTCGCTACGATTAGACTCACATTATTTCATTTTATCACTTAACTGGGGACTATCATATTCAAGATTAAAGAGTTATGCTTGAAATTGGGATTATTGGAGTTCGATGCTGAAGTGGATGAATGAGTCCTAGCTCTCATTCTTTCTATAAAGATATTCCTGAAAGATGATTGTTCATTATCATACTCTGGATTACAAACTCCGAAATTACAAGAAAAGAGTAAATACATCACCAAATACAGCATATTCTTTTGCAAAGCTAGCAAGAGTCATATGAAGGCCAAAAGGAAGGAGAGCCCCGAGCATTCCTCAACCACAATTTGGGAAATGAGCCCTCAAGGGATAAAAGTCAAAACCCATCAAAGGGATCCCTTCAGAAACCAGACGAGGAAATTACTGCTCAAGCAACCAACTTAGCTGCATGCCAGTTGGCAGAGGAATCTGAGGGAAAAGATTGATGCATCTCTTCACTCCATCGAAGAAGAATTCTGCCCAGTCAACATCCTTCATCTCAGCATCAATAGCCATCATGGGCCTCCAAATCCTTTGATTCAACACATAATTTTCATCAGGGACACCAAAGGTGACATTGCTAACAATGTCAAAGATGACCTTGTACTCTTCCTTCAAATGCAAACACGATGGAGATGGCGAAACCTCATAGTCAGCAGACTGCCTCCACTCACTCCAGTAACGGAACTCTGGAGCAGTCAAATGATGGAAAACATCCATAACACGAACTGGACCTCGAGGAAGGCCGAACTTCTGAGAGAACAGAGAAGGAGTCCAGCACACCACCTCATTATCAAAGCAACTCCAGATAGCATTATCATCAGTTTTACTCCTGAAGATAAAGCTTTGAAGAGCTTGTTTCTGAAATTTTGTCGGCATAGTTGTCAGAAATTGAGTCAGACAACTCTCATGAAGAGCCCCCATCACAAAGTTGGGAACACGACAATTGTTACCATACTCAAAGTACAACCCCGATTCATGAAGAATCTGGTTGCGTGTGATAGACAAATCACTGGGAGCAATTGAAACATGATGCATTTTTGTAACAAGTAGAGAAGACAACGCTATATTAAAGGAAGAGGAGAAGATGAAGCCCAAGAAGACTACGTGAAAGATGCAGTTTAGGGAGACAAATGTGATGTTCTTTATAGCCAGATCATGGCTCTATCCACAGAGAGAACACTCTTCCAAAACGTCTTATCAAATAAATTCAAATCCAAAAGAGCAGCAGTCGAGGAATCTCGACAAAGGGGGAAGCGCCACATGTATTGGTAAAGCTACTTACGGCAAGTCGTGCTACCTGGATTTTCTGGCGCTCTATTCCACGAAAGCTTAAAAAGGATAACAAAGGATTGCACAAATCTTTTGAATCAGACATGCATCTACCGCCTTAAATGATAACACTTGATGATTGTGTGTGGAAAATGGTAGTTCATACCAGACACAAACCAGGTTGCTGAGACACGAATGCTAGCACAGCAGAGACGAAGTATGAAATGAGATATTATTATTTCTTGGAATTCTTGAAATTGCAGCCAACTATTTTTAGATGATCACATCTACTGACGAAAACATGTCATATAATAGAAAAGGTTGTGGAGATTCAATACATCTTTTCATTCACCAACAAGATGTCATTACAAGAAACAGGGGAGAATTGAAGACAACACTTCATTCAAAAGTCTAGGAGGAAGAAGGCCTAAACGGAAAGAAGTTAGCAGATACAAGATTCGTTGGCCCTTCGGCTATTTGAGGAAAACTCTGCTCTAGCAACCAACTAAGTTGCATTCCGTTAAGTAGTGGCACGGCAGGATAATACTCGACGCAGTCTCGAACGCTGTCGTAGATATACTTCGCCCAGTCTACATCGGCTCCATCATCGATAGCCATCATGATTTGCCAAGTCTCCTTTGAAAAGGAAGTGACATCACGGTCTTCACCCATCAACATATTACTAGCTACTCGGAAGAGCACCCAATAAGGGAAGCGCAAATCGTATGCTGAGACGGACAAAGAGAATCCAGACGAAGGCATTCGTCTCCATCTCTTCCATGCGGACCATTCAGGAGAAATGTCCGTCACACAGTAGTTGAAGACAGACCCAGGTCCTCTGGGAAGACCGAATCGCCGAGAGAAGACGTCCGGTGACCAGTAGATAAGATTGCCGAGGAAGAAACCATAAATGCCATCTTCCTCCACAGAACAGCTCTCTATGAATTCTCGAAGAATGTCGCCTTGAAAATGCTTCGGAGTAACAGTAACAAATTGGGCCAACCCACTACGACTCAACTTTGACATCACTATCTCTGCAACGTCCGGATCGTTGTCGTACAAAGAATACAAACCAGCCTCATGAAGAATCTGGTTTCAGTGCAATTCAAGAGATTGACCTGGTGAATCCATCTCGTTTCTTGAAAATGTGTATTTCAGAAAAGGGTTATTGTGTCAACAAGGCTACTTAGAACAGGGTATTTATAAGGAAAGATCTTAACTCATCTTGCCAGAATTGATCAGATTCAACCTACCAGAGTTATTATTAATCTGTCACCCTACGAATAGACAGATGCCACGACAGATCGGTCAACATAATTCTTGGAAAATGCAATCGACATCGTCGTTTAATCTGCTAGAGATGAAAGCTCTGCTAGAGTTAAGGCATCTGCTAGTGAATACAATTTCTGCTAGAGATGAAAGCTCTGCTAGAGTTAAGACATCTGCTAGTTAATGCAATCACTGCTAGAAATAAAGAATCTGCTAGAGATAAAGCATCTGCTAGCAAATGAGATCTATGCTAGCGTTGAAGTCTCTGCTAGAGACAAGGCCTCTGCTAGCAAATAGGATCTCTGCTACAGTATTAAGGTCTATGCTAAATAGGGATTTTATGCTAAGCTTAACATCTCTGCTAAAGGAAGGACACTCCGCTACCAACCATCGCTCTGCTATGATCTTAGCAACGTTACTAATCAATTGATTAACAGGGCAACTATCACGAAGATGATTGATATTGGATGCATTTATATAAGTTTATCAAGATCAAAACGACATTATCTTATATACATCATCAAAAGACAACTACAACAGGAGGATCAATCAAAGGGCGAGAACGGTACAAAGGGATAAAAGTCTACTCCTCGGAGATTCGAGGGCCCTAAAGTGAGATCGCTAAATCTATGTTCAAGCAGCCAACTAAGTGGCATCCCGTAGGGAAGGTGAAGTCGTGGGAACTGCTGAACACTTTGCCGGACCCTTTGGAAGACAAACGACGCCCAATCTACTTCTGCCCGGTCGTCAATCGCCATCATAACTTTCCAAACTTCTCGGGAGAAAATCATGTCATCAGGATTCACTCCCACTATCATTCCACAAACAATCTCGAAGAGGACTTGGTAGCGAGGGAGCAGTCCATATGCTGAAGGGGTAGGCGAGAAGTCCAGATCAGCAGATCGCCTCCACCTCATCCAGGAAGACCATTCTGGAGCAATCTCATTACTGCGATACTCCAACACAGAATTTGGACCCCTCCGTAGGCCAAATTCTGAAGCAAAAGTATCAACATTCCACCTCACCAAATGGTTTCTGAAAACGCCTACAATGGAGTCTCCAATCGGCTGACTCTGTTGAAAGAAGAACTGTAGATGCTCTCTTTGAAACGCATGAGGCGTCAAGGAAATAAACCTAGCCAAACCACAAGCCTGGAGGCTAGACATAACCCACTCTGCTATGTGGTAATCTGCTTCGTATTCCTCATATAGACCAGCATCACAGAGAATTCTATGTCGTGGAATATAGAGAGATTGATTCTGCTCCATATTTTCGTATTGATGAAATTTGTGAGAAGAAGAGAAAGGGTTACAAGTAGACGTAGCAACTACATCGCATAACTATGATATTTATAGAGGAAATATTGGTAACTGTTAGCTGCTGAAGCTAAAGAGTCGCTAAGAAGAGTGAGATAATTCATTACTGCGGAGGTCAAATCGGAAGAAATTATGATCTTGCATAAAAAGCAATGCCGAGATTATGATGATGAAACCATGCACTACGTGGTAGCATTTGTTCACCTCTACCACAAACGGCTGCTGAAGTTTTCAAAACAGACGTGGGACGTTTGCGTTCCGCTCTGGTGAAACATTTAATGCATTCCGACGACGGCGACAAATGGGGTTGTGCCACGTCATCCACACTCGAGCACCGAGAGACGTGATTCTACTCACGATCTGACTCTCAACCCGAACCGTCGATTGAAATTAAAATAAACTCAATCTTCGCCGTTGATTTCTTCACATACTTCGAAATCTTCTACACCTTCTAAGATTTCGAATCCCTTCAATTTCTGCCTTCAGATATTCACTCACCCCCCACTTCTGAAAAACCCTCTCAAAATCTTCCGAAACCCCTCCTCAACCATGGCCTCAAATCAAGATTCTCCCATCTCCTCACATCAAAATACGGATTCATCCGAGAATCTTGAGATTGTTAATCTCCAACCGCCATCATTTATCTACCCCTCAACCACTTGCTCGCCCCTGCATGTTAGACATGCACCAGAGTTCACAGGCATTGAGAAGAAGGAGGACATTGATGAGTCCATTCCTTATTACACATTAGTAACCATGGCCAGACAGAAGAAGTTGTCCACGCATTCAGGAGAACGGCGACGAGTTGCTCAGATTATGAAGGACAGGATTCTGTACATGCCGCTCGCCAACAAACAATTTCCTAAATGGATTTTGGATCTTCTTGATTCCGAACTACTGGTAAAGTATCTCACTGCTGAACCTGATCGATTTCATCCGCATATGGTTTCTGAATTTTATGCTAGGGCTGTTATAAGTGATGATCAGAAATCATTCAAAACTTGTGTCTATGGAAATATCATAGAAGTGAGTGCTGATTTACTCGCTCGCACTTTTGGGCTTCGTAACTATGGTACCAAAATCTCTCAGTATAAGATAATTGATACGGCCGAAATAGAAAGAAGGTGGAACCTTTGGAAGAAGCCAGGAGAGAAGAGGCGAATATTTAAGCCTAACACCTCAATCAACACCCTGACAGAGGAATACAAACTCCTCGCGGAGATTGTAATCAAGATGCTCCAGTGTGATGCAGGATCATACGCAGAGCTCTCTGCTAAGAAATATTCCGTGATGATGGCATTAAACGACAATGTTAAAGGCAATTGGGCCGAATTCTTTTTTGAACGTTGGGCAGAACATGCCAAGAAGAACCCTCACATGGAAGTAGATGGAACATTCTCATCCAATGTCAACTTTGGGCTGACGATTAGTAAACTGTTGGAGATTCTGTTTATAGATCAAGGAGTTGAACTTTTGTCTACCGACTACATTCCGATAACACGTCGCAAGCCCAAGCCAGTCAACGTCAGGAATCCTCGGAAGTTGAAAGGGAAGTCTAACGTAGACAAGAATAAGCCTACTTCTCCAGAGGAACCAGATAAAGCTAGTTTAGTAGAAGTCGCACTCCAACACTCCATTCCAATTTCCGAAGAAGAATTGCAAGTGTTGAAGAAGAATGCAGAAACAGATCAATGCTTCAGAAATCTCGAGGAGATTGAGAAGTTAGGAAATCTTCCAGTTGATCAGATCAACGCCATCATGACTTCAAAGGAAGCAGAACAACAATCCACTACTATTGGGACATTGGCGGTTCCAATTCAATCGCTCAAAAGAGTTGCTACAAATCCTCCTGCACCTAAGGAAAAGAAGAAGACTAGAAGAAAGTTAGAACTTCTAACTGACAAGGAAGTAATGGAAAAAGCAGAAGCAGAACATGCGAGTATTGCAGCTGCTGAAGGAATCAATACATCGGAAAAACGTTCTATAGAAAATACTACTGACAACAGCAGTGATCCAGAATACGTTCCTAAGTCTCTCAGGACTGGCGAAGAGCATAGTCAAGAATCAAGAAAAGCAAAAAGAAGGCGCATAGCCACTTTGAAGGAAATCGGAAAAAAAAATTACTAGAAATTCATCACTAATTTGACATTCGAAGGCAGAGACAGGCACTTCGAACGTGTCAAATCAGCTGCTGAAGAGTTCAGGGCACAAAAGAAAGCTGCTGATGAAACTAGCAAAGAAGGCAATGCTAGCGGAGGAGTAAGTGCTAGCATAGTTCATGAAGCTTCAGTAGAGCATATACGTCATCCATTGGAAGAAAGCCATGATGCTGGAGAAAGTCAAATTCCAGCAGAAAATGAAGAGATTGCAGATACAGCAGAAGATGCTATCATAGGGGATACCACAGGAGATTCGTATGCACCACCTCATCTAGCAGACGAAGCGGTGAAGAAAGGAAAAGGAAAGGCTGACATAGCAGAAGAATCAATTCCACATCTATCACCTGATCAGCAGATCATAATTGAAGACGAGGAATTATCAGATACAGAATTCTCAAAAAGGCTAGCATCCGGAGCCTTCAGTGAAACTCACTTTCCCAAGAAAAAGTCTCGCAGAAGAAATGCGGGAGAATCCAGTGCGATTCGAGATGAAGTGTTAACAGGAGTGCCGATGCAGACACACCTTGAGGAACATCCGAAGGAAACACTCCTCGGTCATCAATCTGCTGAAGATCAACCAGGCAATGAAACACATCGACCAGATGAAGATGACTCTCACCTCTCGGAACCTGGATCCTCTTGCATCTCTGAATCTGATTCCGATGAAGAAGCTGAAGAAATCTACAATGCAAGGTTCCTGCGGAAAGAAACCACAGAATCAGAGGCTATTCTTCGTATACCCCTCCATGGGCTGCCAGGACGTCGCTATGGACTCCGAAGATTCAGTCAATGGTGTGCACCGGTTCATCCCGAAGATGTACCTAACTCTGATCTAGGACCTATGGCTGAAGAAATAGAAAAATTTGTTGATTCTGAAACGGATAGAGCCATAGCAGATCTATTTCACAGTGAGTTGGATGAGTCATTACCGGAAGGACTCCTATTAGCAGAAGAGTTCCGTCGATGGAAGAAGTTTGACTATATTATGTATCAACTCTGCTTCGAAGAGCGGATGATATGTATCGCAGCTAAAGGATTAAACTTCTGGAGATGTGAAGAACGTTGGTGTTTTGATTGGATTGATCAAGTTCCAGGGATGAAACAATTCTCGGATAAACAAGTGATGTGCAGACTTCAAGCCATCCGAGAACATCGTTTCCTCTCGAATACTGCTGGATTACCCAAGTCCACCTTCGTACCTGATGGATACTCTGATGCTAGAGTCGAATTGTCCAAACGACAGGCAAAAGCTGCTGTTGCTTATGAGAAACGACAATTGGAGTATGAATCACAACAAGAGGAGCGTCGGCAAGCTCGACAAAAGGCACGAGCCACTGAACGTGCTGCTTCAAGACTCGAGTATCCGGATAAGATGTTAGTTGAGCTTCTGGACATTGATATTCAGAACATCATAGAGATTGATGTTCAGACCATCTTTGAAGAAGCTCAGAGAGATGAAGCTCAGTTTATTCATGAGGTCACACAAGTTGTAGAGGCAGCTCATCGGATATTGCTCGAGGAATTACGCTATCAAGAGTATCTCGCTGCGAATATCAGCCATGAGCTTCAATTATCAAACATTCCAACAAGTCAAGAACTCATCATGACTACTCCCTTCAATGCCTCTCCCATAACATCTTTGAAGATACCCCTTCCAGTGACCACCGATATAGCTGAAGCCTTCCACTCTTATTTGCAACAAGCCGTTGATGAAAGAATAGAGGCAGCAACCAACCATCTGAGAAGAGAGGTTGATGAGATACGGAGCGATGTATCTCATGTACGAACAGAGGTCGGTGAAAACAAGTTAGCTATTTCTGAGAACAGGGCAGGTCTTGAAGTTGTTCGAAAAGATATAGAAGACACCAGGACTCACGCCGAACAAACGGTTGTGGCCTATGGTACAACTCTTTTGGCTGCAATCAAAGAGGGGGAAGAAAGAAGAAAAGATGACCGTGAAAGAAGAAAGAAAAACAAAGAGGAAGCAGCAACAAGGGAACAGGAAATGAAGAGGAAAGAAGAAAAAGCAAAGGAAGAATTAAAACAAAAGGAACTAGAAGCTAGACTTGAGCTACAAAGAAAGGAACATGAAGCCAAGATAGAAATGCAGAAAATTGAACATGAACTTCAATTACAAAAGATTGCTATAGAGCAAGAGAAGTTGGCCAAAGAACTGGAGCGTGAGGCTGCTGAAAGAGAATCAGGAGCAATTCTTCTGGAGAATTTCATGAAATTCACCATGGACAAGTTTGCGGACATTCAGAAGATCAAATCAGCAGACAATGAAAAGGACAAACCAGCGCCCAGCTCGTGAACAATAAGGTCAATTCTTTTACCCTCTGTATCCAATTTGTACTCAAATTTGCAACATCTTATATAAAATTGGATCAGATTTTGACAAAATATTTTTGTCCACTTCTGAATTTTACTGGTGTGCTATAGTAGATTTACACTCCTAGTGTACTCAACAAATTTGCATGTGGACATGACGATTATATGTTTGATTGATGAATATGAATGCTTGCTGATTTAAATAAGTGCTAGAAATTCTAGCATATTGCTTTGTTGCAAACATTTATTCATATTAATCGAGAAATATTCCCAGCACTCGTTAAGGGGGAATTTGACTGCAGTAATTTCTGTTGCTAGAACCTAGTTGGAAAAACTCTGTGATAGAATAGCATCGAATTGTAAAACACAGACATTCTTCCACTTATGGTCAGCAAATGATAGTCAGCTTTGATCGCACCAAAAAGGGGGAAATTGTTGGGAATTATCCCTAAAATCTTCCTTAGGACTTATTTGTAAAAGGTTTTGTTGAATCAAACCTTATTTAGATGGTCGATCATTTGCTGAAATATAGAGCGTCTAACACAACTTGTAAAGTCCTGTATAAGTTATACTTTGAGTTGTAATAGACTAGTATGCTATGAAGAATACCTAGCAGACAACGAGCAGACTGAGTCAGCGTCCAACTTACAAGCTGCTAGAGAAACAAGCGAACAAGGATCGCCAGCATTTGGCTGAAAAGATTGATAGAATGCTAAGGAGTTAGCATTCCGACCTTTCAGCATATCAATAAAGTATCAAAGTCAAAGGATCTCAAGGAATATACCTTTAGCAAAGTTGAAGCCAGACTGCGACTCTGACAAAAAGGACACACAAGGGACGAGACTTTCCCTAAGTAGTGAGGGAAGTACATCTCTACTCAGAAAGGCGTTCTATCAAGTTAATCCTTTCTTGGAGAAAGAAGCCGTTGTGTCTAACGGGTATGGAGATTCAAGTTTTGAATCTTCAACTGTAAAAGGGCTGATTCAAGAACTGGATAAACAACTACTTTTACAAATCTACAAGTGTTCTAATCACTTTACTCATTCACGAACGCTCAAGCTAAAGATTCTCTTGACAAAGTGATCCTTAAAAAGTAGTCAGTTGAGAGCCGTCTTAAAGTCTATCTGAAGGCTCCCAACAACCTGTAGTGTCGCTCATTGAAGTACTGACACTCCATTGAAGATATTCTTGATTGCATTCAAGGATATCTCAATCATTGGGATTCATTTCTTTCAGAAAAGAATCCAACAGTCACTCTTGGAAAGATTGTGACTCTCACGGGCGTTAGCCGCACATTCATTAAGTTCAGATGCAAACTATAAAAGCCTCACTAGCAAAGGACAAGTTTTACGAAGGTGTGCCCTTGACTTGGCCGGAGCTCTGCTCAGAAAAGTTCAGACCCACGGAGGATAGCTGTCAAGTAGCCAGGCTGAAAGTTCACTGCCTACTTAACTGGAAAAGCGATTCCTTGTAATCTGTATACTTTTCTAGTGAAATTCTTAGCGTTTCAGCTAAGGAGTGGACGTAGATCTATTTGATCGAACCACTATAAATCTTGTTTTCGTTTACTGTTTTATTAATTAACTGTTCAAAGCGTGATTTAAAACCTAGCAACAGAGTTGCTAGAGTATATCTGTAAGCAAACTTAAGTAACAACTTGAGCTAAGAAACATTTTGTTGACAACATTAAGTGCAAGAGACATTAATCTTTTCCGCTGCATTTCGTGTTAAGTTTCTAACACGACGACTCTGATATTTCGGGACCAACAAGACTCATCTCATCTTTCTCCTGTTGTGTCTGAGGACACTGCCCACTAGAAAGATGAATGTCATGTCTGAAAGGTAGCAAGCCTTTCTTGGCGAGTTGCATGCTGAACCGGGCTATCACAGTATCCACATAGGATGCCTGAGATAAGCTCAACATTCTTCTCTTACGATCTCGTAAGACCTTAATCCCAAGAATGTAGCCAGCTTCTCCCAGATCCTTCATTTGGAACTGTTCGGATAACCAAGCCTTGATTTCCGACATCACTCCCTCGTTGTTTCCAAATAGGAGTATGTCATCAACGTTTAGTGCAAGGAAGACCACGCTCCCACTAACACAAAGTTGGTAAACACAAATTTTGTTTTCTAACTGTGCAAATTCATAGGATTTAATCACATCGTTGAAACGTAAGTTCCACGACCTTGAAGCTTGCTTAAGTCCATACAAGGACTTCCTAAGCTTCCAGACAAGATGTTCTTTGCCCTTGCTTATGTAACCCTCGGGTTGCTGCATATAGATGTCCCTACCTTCTTCAAGGTAACCATTTAGAAAAGCGGTTTCGACATCCATCTGCCAGATCTCGAGGTCCATATGCACTGCTATGGCAAGGAGTATCCGGATGGATTTGAGCATGGCTATGGGTGAAAAGGTTTCGTCATAGTCAATGCCCTCTTTCTGACTATAACCCTTTGCCACCAGCCTGGCTTTAAAAGTCGTGATCTTTCCATCCTCCCCTTTCTTTCTCTTGTATACCCATTTTGCACCCATCCGGCAAATCGGTTTTCTGGTATACATCCATAGCAGTTATGGATTCAATTTCAGAATCTATGGCGACACACCATTTGGAAACATCCTTGTCCTGCACTGCCTCTTCGTAAGTCAGTGGGTCAGAGTCCTCATGTTCGTCTTCCGGGCTCAAGTCCGAAGACTCACCCACAAACATGAACCTTTCTGGCTGGAAAATAACTCTCCCACTACGACGAGGCATCAGTGTCGTGTCAGTAGTAGGTGCAGTAACTTGTGGTCATGTACCTTGCACTGAAGAACGTGTCTGTGGTGTTGTACCTCTCACAGGTGCACCCACATCTACACGTTCCCCGTCCCTTGGAATTGCATTCTCGTTCTAAATTTCTTGAAGAACAATATCACTCCTTGACTTGTGATTACTCACATACTCGTTCTCTAAGAATCTAGCGTTGGTGCTAACAACGACACTTTGACTCTCAGGACAGTAGAAGTAACCACCTTTCGTTTGCCTGGGATACCCTATGAACAGCATTACTTTTGACCTGCTTTCTAACTTATCAGGTTCCTTCGATAGTACGTGTGCCAGACAGCCCCATACTCTAAACTTGCACAAACTCGGTTTGCGACCAAGGAAGAGCTCAGAAGGCGTCTTAGGAACTGATTTAGAAGGCACCACATTTAGCACGTAAGCTGCTGTCTCCAATGCGTAGCCCCAAAATGAAATTAGTAAGTTTGCATAACTCATCTTTGATCTTACCATCTCTAGAAGAGTCATATTTCTTCTTCAGCTACACCGTTTTGCTGGGGAGTACCCGGTACAGTCCACTGGGATGTAATCCCATTTTCTGACAAATACTGCAGGAACTCGTTACCGAGGTATTTGCCACCGCGGTCAGATTGCAGCAACTTGATAGTTTTCCCGACCTTCTTTTCTACTTCAGCCTTGAACTCTTTGAATTTCTCAAAGCATTCAGACTGGTAGCGAAGCAGGTAAACGTATCCGTACCTTGAGTAATCGTCAATGAAAGTGACGAAGTACTTGTACCCTCCACGAGCCTGCGTGGACATCGGTCCACATAAGTCAGAATGGATCAATTCTAACACTTCCTCTGCTCGAGACTGACTAGCCTTGAAAGGCCTAGTTGACATCTTGCCCTCGATGCAGGATTCGCAGACTTGATAAGGTACAGCCCGAACTAAGTCCAATGTACCGTCATCTGCAAGTCTCTGAATCCGCTTCAAGCTGATATGACCCAGTCTCAAGTGCCAGAGATATGTAAGATCCTCATCAGAAGAATTAAGTTTTCTCTTTCTAGGATTATCAATTACGGATGAATTACATACAATACTTGCGGAAGACTTATGATTACAGTTAACAACATAGAGAGAATTATTCAGCATCCCACGACAGATAACACCGTTATTATCAATGATAGAAACACCACTATCAAAAATAACAGAATATCCATCAACATAAAGTTTGGAAACTGAAATAAGGTTTCGCCAAAAATCCGGCACGTACAAAACATCTCTCAAAGGTAAAACAAAATCATCAAAGTACAAGGTGAAATCTCCAATGGCAGTTGCGCTCACTTGTGCTGCGTTCCCCATTGAGATGGTAACCTCGTCATTCTTCAGCACCCTCCTCGGTGTGAACCCCTGCAAAATGTAACAAACATGATCAGTAGCTCAAGTATCCACTACCCACGAATGAGTAGAAATCGATGCTAAACATGTTTCCGTTACAAATGCAAATGACGTACCTTGTTTTTTAGCATTCGGACAATCCACCTTTCCGCATCCAGCACACCTCTTCTTCTTTGGAGTGACTTTAACCCTCTTCACCTTCTTTGACTTGCTTTCACTGACTGCTTTCCTGAGCTTGCTTTCAGCACCGTCATCTCCAACCTTAGTGGTTGTCGAACCAGTGCTAGAAGCAGTCAGAACAGACATCCGTGCTTGCATGGAAGTTTGCTCCACCACAAGGTCCTCAAGTAGCTCATGCAGAGCATACTCTCCCCTTGCAGCAACAACTACCTTAAAGTCATAAAAGGATTCAGGAAGGGAGTTCAGGATGATATCAATCTCGCCTTGCGCACTGATATTACCACCCCGCACAGTGAACTGTCTCATGAGATCAATCATAGAAATCATGTGCTCTGTCACCGAACTATCTTCAACCATCTTCTTGCACACAAGGTCATGTACAAGCTTATAATTAATAGTCCGTTCCACGTTGCCATAGGCTGTCGAGAGTTCCTTCCAGATCTCTCCAGCCCTTTCGAGGTACTCATACTTGTGCCTTAATTCTCTAGATAGAGAACCCGTGATGAGCCAGAAGGCGAATTCATCAGCATCCTCCCATCTTTCATAAAATTCAAGCTCAAGTTTGCAGACCTTATGACGAATACGCAACAATGGATCCATAAAAAGAACGTATGCTTGATTTTTCAGATAGAGGACGTGTTTGGTGCAAAAACTCCATTCAGGGAAGTTTAGACCAGTTAGAGGATTGAGAGCAAGTAAATGATCGACAGTAGACATAGACATATCTGAAATAATAAAGAATCTTAAATAAGAACATACATGTAGAACTTCGAAAACAAATGCATTGAAAACCTTTTAATAAATCAAATACAAATGTTTTCCACTAATTGCCCAAGAGTTCCCACCGCAAGCTACACTCGTAGACGTTTACGATGTCACCCTCAACCAGAACTGCGGGTTTTAAGCCCCAATCCATTTAATTTCACTACCATGTCAGGATGTTTTTGACACTAGAAATTAATAATTAGTGAAAAACTTAGACCAAGCCATCTCTCAAGAACAGGGATGCAATTCTTGCATTATATTCTAAGATGCTTCTAAGCCATTAACCACAAATTTAACTCGGGCCAAAAGAGACAATTTAGCATGGCAAGTAACCATACCGCACAACCCTTAAAGCTTTTGTTATCTATAATTTAAATCAATCCTAGAACACTTGTGAAAGAGATCTACGCAAGCTACACTCGTAGACGTTTACGCAAAACCCTCCCACAATTCACATGATTTAAATTGTTTGTCTAGAAATCCCAACAACCGTACCCATGCACCTCTAAGAACTAGCAAGCTACACTCGTAGACATTTACTAGAACGAGAGATACACTTACAGCCTAGGACCGCTTTGTGGAGGTCTATTGATTTTAATTGAAAAATCTGCTTAGTATTAGTCTTTTAAAAGGTTTCTTATATGCGCACACATAATTTCTTTGTTATTATATTTTCCAAATTTTTGCATGTAATTAAACAAGCCCAAAAATTCCCAAAATACTATCCAAGAAAAGAAATTAATCACATAAACACGCTTGGAAAGTTGTAAACAATAAAAGCGATAAAACATGTTTTTCATCTTATCTACACATGCTTAAATAACGCACATAATAAATCACATATCATACGAGGACAATTAAGGCAAACAAAAATTCCTCGTGGCCCCAAAAAAATAGGAAAAACAAATCCTATCTATTACAATTTGAAATTTGAATCTATTTGGATAGATACAAATCTTTTCAAATCTTCAAGGGCCTCCAAATCTTCAACCACCAAATCTTTTGGGATTTAGGCCTTTGTGATCTGATGATTTGCCTTAACCCTAATGCAAACCCTAGGGTTTACACAGGATTGCATAATCCACCAAAACACGACCCACCGCGACGGGACAACATCAGCCGACGACGACTACCGCAGCCGCCGGCCGACCACTGCCGCCGCGCGCGCGCACCGTGCCTGCGGCCCTGTCCCGCGCACAGGCCGCACACCGTGGCCAGTCGCTGCCCGCGCGTGCCGTGCGTGCCTGCCGCGTGGTGCGCCGTCGCCCGCTGTCGGCCCTGCGTCGGCTCCGTCTTCGTTCTTCGTCCTCTACCCGTCCAATTACATAATTTTGAAAAATAAAAATTACAGAATAATCTATTCTATTACAATTTTTCAAATCTACACTAATAACGGATTTTCTCGTGATTTTACAAAATTAATTCAGCCCTACACGGATAAACCACCGCTGGCTGAATTACACGGGTTGCCAGGAGGAACAAAAACAAACATCCACAAAACAATAAATCCATACATGCATATCGAATTTAATTATACACAAAAGAGCCATAAATCAGAAACCTGGCTCTAATACCAATTGTAGGGTTTTCCCGTGAACCGAATCACCAAAACTAATTTGAACCGGATCGAGTTATGGATATTGTGCACAATTAAATATACAATAAACCCTAGCATGCTCCTATGAATTTAATACTCAGATTTTTGGATTGAGGGATTACCGTAACTCCGTAGTGTCTGATCCGATCTTTTGCGTTTGAATTTCCAACTTCAATTCAACCACGCAATTCAATTTTTATCTGCAGAACTAGAAATTAGAAATCTAATTTCTAGAATAAAATCAAAATTGAAAGAAAGAAAAGAGAAATTTGTTGTTCTCCAGATTAGATCTTCAAATCTGTTTCCCGGTGCGTTCAAATCGCTACTGGTGAGGTTTCCACAGATCTGTGCATTGAGCAGGACCAGAATTTGAAAATTCTCCTCCCTTTCTCTTTCAAGATCGGCGCCCACTATCTCTCTCTCTAGGTTTAGGGTTTTTCAACTGTGTTACAACTTATGAGAGAGAGTTGTCTATTTATAGACCTAAGGTTGTAAACCCTGGTGGGCTCCTGGGCTCAATTCAGCACACTTTCCTTGGGCCAGACCTGGGACCTAATGCAAATAATAAAGTGGACCGATAAATTAATTAATTCCCATGTCCACAACCCAGGACACAATTAATTAATTAATATTAATTCTTTTTCACCACAGAATTAATACTGACCTACCCATTTATTACCACGTTATGAGAACAGACTGCATTAATTGAGAATCCCCATAGTTAAGGTTACCGGACATCCATTAATTAATTGGACCTTCTGACAAGCTCTAACTACAATTAAATAATATCTTATTATTCCTGAGTAGTACCACTCAATCCTTATCACTCGTGTCTGAACTTAATCAGCATGCAGGACTTTGGCACGATGAATGTTATTGAGCTCCTCAGGGAATGTCCCCATCCTATTACTCGGATATGGTTACCTAAACCCAGTCTCAGGCGGTACTACACGAACTGCTGTTACCCAAGATGCGGATATACGAGCACGTTACTTGGGCTCTCCACCATGGCAAGTCAAAGCAACAGTCAACCCGTGCAAACCCCTGAATATTCGTTAGGGTTTGGACTCAATCAATATAACGAGATCTTGTATTCGCTGATGTCAGACAAACGAATACATCTCACTGCGGTCCATCAATACGCCACCTCTGCGTACCAACACGTCAAGTAACCAAGATAGATTACTTATTCCGACAATGCCGCAGCCATCCGGACAGACGTATCCTCATACATTATCTCGGTTGTGATCAGGTTTATGTCTCACTAGGTCAAGTGATCATACTATCTTCTGCGATCTACAACACGCCGTATGATCGTCCCTATCGGTGAGACAAGAGGACCCATTGTTCATACATGTAAGATTGTTAACAGATAGGAGAAATAAACCGTTGTATACTTATTATAATAAATGCTTTCAGTATACAAAACCCATCACCACCCACCGGAGAAGGAGAAGGGAGGTTTGTCCTCAATCCATTTCCGAGGACTGCTAGTTCTGAGAAGACTTCAAGGTGCCACCTGGCCTCGAGGAACTGAAGAAGGAGTGAAGAACAACTGCCTGCGCGAGTGATCCATTCTGCTGTGGATGGTGGTCTATACAGCATTTGGCTATAGATTGTGAGGATTGTATCTTCATTACTTAGTGAATTACCGGATTAATTTCTGAAGAGTGGACGTAGGACTTAAGGCTCCGAACCACTTTAAATATCCTGCATCAATTACAGTTTTATTTACTTTACACACCATATATTTTTTAATTGTGTTTTGAAACCTTCAACACTTCTATGAAAGTGTTGAAGTGTATAAATGTTGACTGCATATAACTGTAAACTGGTTACCTAAAACTGCTGGCTAACACAAACTATCGTTTTAAAACTGTTGTTTAAAACTTAGTCGCAAATTTGTAACTGAACTGCCCGCATTAAGAGTGCAAATAATTGTTCTTATACTTCCACTGCACATTATACGTACTCCGATCTGGGACCAACACCTGCTCAACTTAGCGTCAGTAATGTACAGGTGGCCTATTTGAAGTTGAGCTTTCTCTCTCCCCGACTTTCTCTCTCTGAAATGGACACCGTGCTACAACATGCATCAAGCATCTTTGCTCAGCATTTTCATTTTCCCTGGAACTTGCACTCGATGTTCACCAGCATTAATTTATTACCATCTTGACACAAAATGAGTTAAATTACACACATTATTAACCTAAAGACCACTCATGCATAAACATGCTTATTAAGTCCTAAATAGACTCAAACAAGACTCAATTGACTCGAATTTATTAATTTAAAGACATAAATATAGCTCGCATAAGAGAGTTATCATATGGCTACGCAGAGATTGTGCTAATAAGGAAATCCTTGATACAGCCGAAGACGAAGATCTCATCGGAGATAGCAGAGGTGTCGTGCGAGATGAATTTGTCGGGGACAGTGAAGAGAAAATTTGATATCGTGAAGATAGAATGAGACGTCTTATGATTTAATTTAAGTTTAAATACAAAATTATCCTTAATGATCTAACAATGCAGGATATAGCCATATAATGCATACAAAAATTAATAGATCTTGAGCGTTAATATGCAGAAATAGAGGACTGAGATTTATTCTCTTTTCTCATGCTAAAAATATTTCTCATATGATCAATACTCTCTCTATATATATATATATGACGGTAATATGTATAAAAACATATATAATTCAATTATTCTTAGGGAATTTTAATTATACTATTAAGTAATTAATATTTAGAAGTACATAAGTTTTTTTAATATAAAAAAATATATGTATTTAAACTCACATATAAATATATATATATATAATATTATTATAGTGGATGTGTGTGGAACCATGTTGAAGTTCATGGTGGAGTAGGTTTAAAAATGTTGGTGAATTTTAAATTTTGATTTGGTGCACGTGACAATGTTGAAGTTGAATTTGTAGGTTTATTATTACAACCACCCTTAATCCCACACTATTGCATATAAACCAATACAAAAAAAATTAATAATATAATATTTATTAAAAAAATTAGTGGATTTAAAAGATTGAAAATTACCTAAGGGCAATCAAATTGAAAATAAAGTCACCACCAAAATTTTTTTGTGGATTTTGATTTTACACAAAATCCAAACCAAAAGCAATTCAAACTGTGTTTCCAAAAATTTTACAAGTCTATAAATACACATCTAATTGAAGCTAATGTACATCCTCTAATCTATTACACAATGGGAGCAAGAAAAAATGTTTCAGATTCACAAAAAGAGGAGATAATGCAGTTCTTGCTTGGTAACTGCATCAATGGCAAACCTGTGAGTTAATTGATTTACATGTATTCTGATTAATTGTTCGCCCTAGAATCTGTGTTTCTTTAAATTTGTTTTCACAAACCATTTACTTTTCAGTATTGTCATCTTTTTTCCACATCAAAACCCTATTTTCTGTTTACTTAAATAATGAATTTTAGGACCATAATTAGTACATAGGATAATTTCCCCACACAATTCCCTTTGGTTCGACTTGAGTTATAAATTTTATTTGCCACTACTCTGCAATTTATCTGTAGATTTTACAGTGATCAGGTACCCGTTTAGAAACGCGGTTTTGACATCCATCTGCCAGATTTGTAGGCCCATTTGTGCTGCTATGGCTAGGAGTATTCGAATGGATTTCAGCATGGCTACCGATGAGAAGGTCTCGTCATAGTCTACACCTTCTTTCTAACTATAAAACTTCGCCACCAGCCTTGCTTTGAAAGCCGTGATTTCTCCATTCGCTCCTTTCTTTCTTTTGTATACCCATTTGCACCCTATGGCTTGATAGCCATCTGAAAAATTAGTTTTCTGGTATACATCCATAGCCATAATGGATTCTATTTCCGAATCCATGGTGAGCAGTCATTTATTTGCATCTTTATCAGATACTGCCTCATCGTATGTCCAGGGGTCGGTATCATCTAGTCCACTTTCTGGGATCAAGTCAGAAGACTCTCCCACAAACATGTACTTTTTTGGTTGGTGGACAACCCTCCCACTACAACTAGGCATCTGAGTCGTGTCAATAGTTGGCACAGTACTCGTTGGTCCCATACCTTGCATTGATGGCAGTGTTGGTATTCCCTCACCTATCATAGGTGGATTTACCAATACACTGGGCTTTCCTGATGGAATCGCTTTATTATCCCCAAGCTCGTGGAGGATAATTTCACTCTTGGATTTGTGGTTTCTTACATATTTGTCCTCCAAGAATCTTGCGTTGGTACTGACAACCACTTTCTGATTCTCTGGACAATAAAAGTAACCACTTTTCGTTTGTCTGGGATATCCTACAAACAACATCAGCTTACACCTACTTTTTAACTTATCAGGTTCCTTTGTCAACACATATGCTGGACAACCCCAAACCCTCATTCTGGTTAAACTTGGCTTTCACCCGTACCAGAGTTCCATAGGCATTTTAGGAACTGATTTAAAAGGAACCAGGTTAAGCAAATAGGCCGTTGTCTCCGAGGCATATCTCCAAAACGAAATTGGGAAGCTTGCATAACTCATCATTGACCTGACCATTTCCAAAGAGTCCTATTCCTCCTTTCCGCTACACCATTTTGTTGAGGGGTTCTTGGTGTAGTCCACTAGGATGTAATCCCGATATCTGACAGGTACTGCAAGAACTCGTTACTGAGGTATTCTCCACCACAATCCGATCATAGTGTCTTGATAGTCTTGCCTAGCTTCTTTTCTACCTCAGTCCTAAACTCTTTGAATTTCTCAAAGCATTCAGACTTGTAGCGAAGCAAATAGACATATCCAAATATTGAGTAATCGTTAATAAATGTGATGAAGTACTCATAACCTCCACGAGCTTGCGTGGACATTGGTCCACATAACTCAGAGTGGATCAATTCTAACACATCCTCTGCTTGAGACTGACTTGCCTTAAAAGGCATGGTCGTCATCTTTCCCTCTATACAGGATTCACAGATTTGATGCGGTACCACTTGAAAAGATTCCAAGAGCCCATCGCATGCTAATCTTTTAATCCTTTTTAGATTGATGTGACCGAGTCTCAAGTGCCAGATATATGAAGGGATTCGTGAACTGATCACGAAGTCCGTTTGCCAAGGATCGTTAATTGTAATATAATCACGAAGTCCGTTTGCCAAGGATCGTTAATTGGAATATAAAAAATAAATTGCTATGCCTATGAACAATCCTAGCATGCTCCTATATTATTATGCATAAGAAGGTTATGCGGAATACCTGGATCGATGAACTCTGAAGAACGCGTGCGCGGAGATGCCATTTGATCTTTCCCACGCACCAAGATTTAATTTCCTAACAGATTGAGGAAATTAATCTATAGAAAATAAACAATTATTTTCGAAAATAAAGAGGAGAGAGAGAAGAAGAAAATCCTCCTGATCTGATCTTCTGATTTGTATCCCAACTCGATCTGAAAATCTGGTGAAGATTATCTATCAAATCCCTTGCCCGGTTGAGAAGCAGAATTTCCTCCTCGTTCTCAGATCTTGGTCGATCACTACAGCTCCCAAATTCTGGTTTGCTGTGTGCAACTTATGATCTTGTGTGGTGTGGGTGTGTTGAGATCTGAGGAACTGAGGCCTATTTATAGGAAATTCTAGACTCCTATTGGGCTTGAGTTATCATGGGCCAGACCAGGGACCAGAATGCAAATAGCAAATAAGGCCTATCAATTAATTAATTCTCATATTCAACCCATAATATAATTAATTAATTAATATTGATTCATGCCACCAGAGAATCAATACTGTCCTACTTATTTGCTACAACGTTTTGAGGTACGGGTTGCATTGGACTCGGTTTATCCCCACATTTAAGGTTACAGACATTCGTTAATTAATTTAAGCTCTGACAAGCGATTTAATTAATTAAAATCTTTAATTCCTGAATCAATCCACTCAAACCTTTTCACTTATGCTTGAACTTAATCAGCCTGCAGGACTATAGCATAACGAACCTTTTGAGCTGTTCAGGGAATGTCACCATCTTATACTGGATGTGGTTACCTAGTTCAGATACCAGACAGTCATACACAAATTGATATCACCCAAGACTGCAGATGTACAGGCTCAACTAGAACCTTCTCTACAACTTAAAGTGATATACAATATATGTACACTTCTGTATCTTCATGTAGGCTTAAGATTCCATCGAGTCATAGAGATCTAGATTCTTTTAATGTCAGATAAAAGAATCGATCTCGACTTAGGTCCTCATCAATGTGCGCCCCACACCAGCATACCAAGACATCCAAGATAAGATGCGTATCCGCATATGCTGCAGCCTACACCGACAGTTTATCATGGAACTGTCTCAGCTATGATGACTATTTATATCTCGCAAGGTCAAATGATCCATACGATTTTCCGTGATCTTCTACACACCGTATGATCTCCCTATCGACGAGATAAGAGGATAATTGTGTTTGCGACACATGTTTGTTAATTCAGACAGGAGATGAACATACAACATTTATGATTACCAGTATATTAACCAATAAACCTTGTACATAATATACCAATCATAATGCTTTCAGTATATAAATCCATCAATATATGTTTGATCCTCATCGGAAGAAAACTTTCTCTTTAAATGATTATTATTATTGGATGAGTTTGCAACATTCATGGAAGATTTATGCATACAATCAATGATATAGAGAGAGTCAATCAGTTTTCCATGAAAGATAACACCGTTATTCCCAACGATAGAAACTCCACTATAAAAAATAACTGAAAATCCATCACTAAATAACTTGGAAACTGAAATTAAGTTCCGGCGGAAAACCGGCACATATAAAACATCTCTCAAAATCAAAACTTTGTTTTCAAAGCATAAATTAAAAACTCCAATGGCTACTGCTGAGACTTGCTCTCTGCTGCCCATTGAGATGGTAATTTCGTCATGCACCAGCTGCTTTATCTGCCTGAATCCCTGCAAAGTATAATAAACATGATCAGTAGCTCCAGTATCCACTACCCAAGAATAGGTAGAAACTGATGCTAAACATGTTTCCGTTATAAATGCACATGACGCACATTGTCCAGTCTTCCTGACTTGACAATCTTTCTTCCAGTGACCAGCCTTGCCACATTTGAAACACTTGTCCTTTTTCACAGGCACGCCCAGTGTCCTTTTTTACTTCTTCACAGAAGTTGTACCTTTGGCTTTCTTCTTAAACATTCTTTTGAGCCTCTTGCCAACCAGCGCAACAGGACGGTTTCCTGAAGTAGCCAAAACAACCTTTTCTAGAAGCATCATTGACTCTGTTGCCATCAAGTCATTGAGTAACTCATTAAGAGTATACTCTTTCTTGTTCATGACAGCATTCTGTGTAGATTTCTCAAAGGACTTTGGTAGAGAGTTGAGAATGATATCAACCTGTGCTTTTGCATCGATACCACCTCCGTGCAGCGTGAGTTTATTCATAAGATGAGTCATGCTGACCACATGCTCTCTAACCGAGCTACCATTAGACATCTTCTTTCCCACGATCTCCCTTATGAGATTGAATCTGACAGCTCAGTCCGACTCACCATAGGTCGCTATGAGGTTGTCCATAATGTCTCTTTCATTATCATATGAATGATGTTGCTATGCAAGTACCTTGGACATCGTAGTCATCATATAGCATTTCACTATATTGTTTGAGTTTAACCACTTGTTATAGTAGGTCCTTTCCTCATAAGTCAATGCATCAGTGAGAGTTGTCGGATGAGGCTTATCAAGGACAAACTTGTGTTCCTTTGCAACAAGGATGTAATCCAAGTTGCATTTCCATTCTTGAAAATTGGGACCGGTTAATTGGTTTTGTGCTACTATATTGATCGAATTTGGTAAAGACATGTCTGAAAACAACAAAATAAAGTAGAAATTAAAACATAGTCGCAAACAATAAAATATTGAAACCTTATGATAAAACAATATTAATGTTTCCTCCAATTTGCCTATGTATTACTATTGCAAGCCACACATGTGGACGTTTACAACAAAACACTTAACCAGACAACATCTTTAAATTCCAGTCCTTTAATTCCAATCCATGTCAGGGTTTCTTAGACAAATGAAATTAATAATTGGAGACTAACTTAAGACCATATTATCCTAATAGGCAGGGACATCACAAATGAGTTATACTCTGGACAAAATCGAAGCTAGCTTACCACTAAAGCCAACCCTCCTATATAAGGATCTATCAGAACCACACTTGATCTCTTAAAATAAGGCTGTCTCATTTAATTCAATCCCTAGAGAACTTATGAAAACTCCACACGCAAGTTACACATGTAGACGTTTACGTATGAGCTCCCACTTCTCACATGAACTAAATGTTTGTTTTAAGAAATCATATCTATTAGAACTTATGAATAATAAATTAAGTAAGCTACACATGTAGACGTTTACCTAATAAATTACCCACTTCCAATAAAGGATCGCTTTGTGGAGGTCTTATTGAATAATATGCTTAGTAATTTTAAATTCATAAGGTTCAATTGCACAGATTATTTTATGTAGCCATAATTATAACATTGCTAAAATTCTATCATGCCATGCATGAACCCCGAATTTATAGTTATAGTTAATTACATAAAATAAATCACATAAGCATGCTTTTTAATGTGCTCCTATTATCTACAACATGCTTGTATGTTGCGCAATTAATATAAACACATATATCATGCGAAGACAAAAAATAAAGCAAATAAAAATGTCCTCGTGGCCTCATGATAGTAAATTAAGAAATAATTCTATCTATTACAATTTGGAATTATTTCACAGATCTTCCACTGGGCTCCCACTACTTGGACTGTGATCTGACTTTATTTTCTAAAAACGGGGCCTCCAAGATTTGATCCAACAGAAAAATTGGACAACTGGGCTAGATAACCAAATCGCGGGCCTGTGCAAACATTGCAAGCCCGATAGCCTGCAAGAACTCGGCCCGACGGGCCACCACCGGCAAACCACCGCCACCACCGTGAGTCTGCCGGAATCGCGCTGCAGCCATGCATGCGCGTTGCATTGCTGCAGCCCATGAATCCGCCACCACGGTCGTCGCCCGCTTCGCTTGCCAACGCCCCTGGCCTGCACCTCCGTCGCCCAATGTCGGCCACCTTCTTCTCCATCGTTGACCGCCCCCAGCTCGCCGGATAAATGTGCAAGGAGCGAGGTTCAAGATCCGCACGCGTAGCACGCAAACACTAGGGTTTGCGGTGCCGCCGCGCGCAAATGCCTCACCACCGGCTGCCCCAGCCCACGTCCTCCTCGCCCCAAGCCACTGCGCCTTACCACCGCCCCACCGATGTCGTCCGAGGAGAGCGAGCCCGATGCTGGTTAGCGCGCAGGGCTGCGTAGGGTTTCTGCAGGCACACGCGGTACTTAAGGTTCTGCCGTGTCGCACGCAGCCCCGCACCCAGACTGCCGCCGCCCACTGTCCCAGTTGTGCCTCCGCTGCCTCGCGCTGTCGTCCCGGAGCCCCGCACGCTGCCGGCTGGCCTTGGGCCCGCGCAGCCTCGCGGCAAACCCTAGGGTTCAGCCGCGGCTGTGCTGCCGTCGTGGCTGCCGCGCGCCACTCCCGCTGTGCCGCGCTGCTCGCAGTTTCACGACCACCTTGCACGGCCACCTGCCGTGCCAGCGCCATCTTGCGCAATCACGTGCGTCGTGCAGTTTTTCTTCGTGTTTCGTGTTCTTCATGTTCTTCGTGTTCTTCATTTTATTTTACATATTTAATTTGAAAATTGAAAATTACAGGGAAAAACATCCAAATACAATTTGAAATTTAAACCTAACCACAGATTTATCTCGTGGGTGAAAAACGAATCCTTAGAAAAGGGTGGATTAACCCGAGAACCTTGAGGAACAAAAACACAATCATACAATCCAAAAACCATTTATGCATTCATTCAATAATAATTATCATGCAAATCATAGGCAATATTATTTTTCCTGATAGAGCCAATTAATCAACCTGGCTCTGATACCAATTGAAGGGATTTGTGAACTGAATCACTTAATCCGTTAGCCGAGATCGTTAACTGAAATATCAAAAATAAATTGCTATGCCTATGATTAATCCTAGCATGCTCCTATTGATTATGCATAAAGGGGATTTTTGCGGAATACCTGGATTGTAGAAACCTGAAGAACGAGTGCGCAGAGATTTGATCCTTGATCCTTTTTCCCGCGCACCAAGATTTATACCTAATAGATTGAGGAATTAAATCTTTGAAAATTAAATAATAATTTTCGAAAACAAAGAGGGAGAGAAGAAAGAACACGATCCCCCTGATCTGATCTTCTGATCTGTATCCCAACTCCAATCTGAATATTAGGTGAAGATTCCCTTCGGATTCCTTACCCGGTTGAGAAGCAGAATTTCCTCCTCGTTTTCAGATCTTAGTCGATCACCACAGCTCCCAAAATACTGGTTTGTTGTGTTGCAACATATGATCTTGTGGTGTATGTGATCTGAGAACCTGAGGCCTATTTATAGGTAATTCTGGACTTCTATTGGGCCTGAGTTTTTATGGGCCAAACCAGGGATCAGAAAGCAAATAGCAAATAAGGCCTATAAATTAATTAATTCTCATATTCAACGTAGAATATAATTAATAATTAATATTGATTCATTCCACCAGAGAATCAATACCATCCTACCTATTTGCTAGCACGTTTTGAGGTACGGGTTGCATGGGCTCGGTATATCCCCACATTTAAGGTCACCGACATTCGTTAATTAATTTAAGCTCTGACAAGACATTTAATTAAATAATATCTTGTATTCCAGAGTCAATCCACTCAAACCCTTTCACTTATGCTTGAACTTAATCAGTCTGCAGGACTTTAGCATAACGAACCTTTTGAGCTGCTCAGGGAATGTCACCATCCTATACTGGATGTGGTTACCTAGTTCTAGTACCAGACAGTCATACACAAACTATTACCACCCAAGATACAGATATACAAGCTCAACTAGAGCCTCTCACTGCAACTCAAAGTGATACACAATCCACGTATACTTATGTACCTTCATTTAGGTTTAGGATCTCATCAAGCCATAAGTCAATCCACCCCATACATACCACAACTCAGGACACGAGAGAGGCAATACTTTCTTAATCTCATAGACAAAGAAAGAAAATTGCAAAGGTTCATAATTGGCTAACTAGGGAAAATTTTCATGTGAATGGACAGTGTTTAGGGAATTGGGCTAACAAAGATGGCCTAAGATTATTTCCTAAACTTGTGCACACTATGTAGTCTCAACAAAGAAAGTAAGCAAGTTTTAGAGAAATTGAAACACACATGAGAATCTCACATCAAATGAATTCAAGCTCAAGTCTCACACAAGGGTTATAAATTTTCGTCCACAATTAATTTCAATTCAACTCAATCATCATGCAAGTATCAGTTTCAAATAAACCCTATCATGAGGTATTCTACATTTGTAGGCATCTAATCACAATCCCAATCAATTCAACTCAACTATCAACCAAATCTAGTTTTAGTTCTCGTTCGGGTTATCTCAAAATTCAAAATTTTCCTCACAAAAATAGAATAAAAATTTAAAATCTATGCATGCACTAATTGAAACACTGAAAGCAAATAAAAAGATAGAATATTCCTCCTTTTGTCCACATCCCCCCAAACTTATTTCCAACTCAAGAGTGGGAAAAAGTTTGGGAATCAGACAAATGAGAGGAATAATACCTAGTAGTTGATCTCAGACATCAACTTATTATCCCCGGAGGCTTTGGAACTCGCGCAACGTGAATTTTTGGTGGCTGGTACTTTGCATCGACCGATGCAGGATCACATCGGTTGACGTGAAGCCTTCTCGTCGACTCCTTCTACGGGTCGAAGTGCATCATGTTGCCATTCTCGACTTCGATTGATGCCAGGCTTCATCGGCCGAAGTAGAGCAATTCCTCGTTTTTTATGGTGCAAAATAGTGTTAGTGCAGACAAAATTCGAAAATAAACGAAATAAGAAAAAAGAAAATTACTGAAAAGGTTGGGTTACCTCCCAGCAAGTGCTTTGTTTAATGTCGTAGCTCGACGATACCTCAGATCAAAACCAAGGAGGTTGGGTCCAGACTCTCCGCCCCTTGGCGTCCACCATGTACACCTTCCGATCCTTGATGATGGGGGTGAGCTCAGATTGAGGCGGCTTAGTTGATATTTTCACCCTCTCGTTCCCGCGCTCCCACTCTATAGCACCGACTTCTTCTTCATCGGACTCATCCTCTTTTTAGTGGTGGTGATTCGGTTGCACTCTGCCTTCCTCAAGCAATTTGATCACTTCTATTTCTAACAGATTAACTATAATAACAGCGGCAAATAAATTTGTAAACCCTAAGGTTATCGATCCAGGGGAATTGTATGTGGAAATTATCCTATATACTAGCTATGGTTCTAAAATTCATTGTTTGAGCGAACAGAAAATTATGGTTTTGATTTGAAAAATAAAGATAACAATACTTGAAAATTAAAGGAGTTTTGAAAAGCAAATTAAAGAACACAGATTCTAGGGAAGAACTCTTATTATGGATAACATGTAGGAATTAATTAATTTAACAGGTGGAATACTGCAATGATGCTATATCTCCTTGTTTGGCAAATATAACCTAGATTACTAATTAGTGACTCATCTCCGCTCGGTCTCAAAGTACACCAAACTAGTCAATCCGATAAGCAAATCAGTTCAATTCCTACATCTAGTACATCTGTTTGGATAGTGTAGATCGTATCATGTATTCCTATTCCCACTATTAATATTCACCTCTCGGTCCTTCTATCAATAGCTAGACATCTAAATTAACCGTCACCTCTCGGTCCTTGAATTAATCTAGAATTATAGAATAAACACA
>JAPKLW010000198.1:47918-114079 GCA_026898455.1 Plectranthus barbatus
TGTGTTTATTCTATAATTCTAGATTAATTCAAGGACCGAGAGGTGACAATTAATTTAGATGTCTAGCTATTGATAGAAGGACCGAGAGGTGAATATTAATAGTGGGAATAGGAATGCATGATACGATCTACACTATCCAAACAGATGTACTAGATGTAGGAATTGAACTGATTTGCTTATCGGATTGACTAGTTTGGTGTACTTTGAGACCGAGCGGAGATGAGTCACTAATTAGTAATCTAGGTTATATTTGCCAAACAAGGAGATATAACATCATTGCAGTATTCCACCTATTAAATTAATTGATTCCTACATGTTATCCATAATAAGAGTTCTTCCCTAGAATCTGTGCTCCTTTAATTTGCTTTCAAAACTCCTTTAATTTTCAAGTATTGTTATCTTTATTTTTCAAATCAAAACCCTAATTTTCTGTTCGCTCAAACAATGAATTTTAGAACCATAGCTAGTATATAGGATAATTTCCCCATACAATTCCCCTGGATCGATAACCTTAGGGTTTACAAATTTATTTGCCGCTGTTATTATAATTAATATGTTAGAAATAGCAGTGATCAGCGGGCGTCGATTGAAGTTGAGAACGATAACACACACACACATGTACAGTAAAATAAAACTCAATCCAATCAATCCTAAAATAAACTAGTAACAAAATAATATCTAACAATTCTCCGGCAACGGCGCCAATAATTTTGAACACTGTAAAATTCTACAGATTAATTGCAGAACCGTGGAAAATAAATTTATAAGAGTACCCTAAGGTTGTCGAAATCAGAGGAATTGTATAACGAAATTATTTAATATACTAGCCATGATCCTAGAATCTATTGTTTGAGTAAACAGACTTCAGAGTTTTGAGTTTTTGAAAATAAATAAAACAGAACAGAAAATTAAAGAGTTTTAGTAAATCAAATTAAAAGGGACACAAACTCTAGGGCGAACAATCAATCAAAACACATTCAATTAATTAACTTGCATTGGTGGGTAATCATAATATACTATAACTTCTTGGTCAGACAATTATAGCCTAGGTTACTAACATGTGCATGTATATGCTTTGTCGGCCTCAATAACACAATACTAATCAACCTTTCATAAATCCACGGATTTACCCTACAATTACTATCGTCCCCTAGGACAGGTCTTCTAATTATATTCGAATTCTTTTTCCTGTTATTAATTTTCTCTTTTCAGTCCTTCAATTAACAACTAGAAACCTAGAATCAGTTTTATCTTTTGATCTGATTAATTCTAAATCCTAATAATTCAAACAGGAATTCAAAACCAAGCAATTTAATGTTAATCAATTAAATATTCATTTGATTGATAGTTGTTCCCCTAGAACCCGCTAGGGCTTCTAGCCACACATCGCAGATGGAAATTCAAAATAAAACATAATATTAAAGTGCATAAAAATAACTTACAAGAAAATAAAGGTTCGTGCTGAAAAATAAAGGATGTTGAATGCTTCAAAGGTCCTAGGCTGACTGAATATATGAAAAGGGATGATATATTATGATAAAAGGTGAATAAAACTCGAAAATAACGACTATTTATAGGTGTGGATGTGTATCCTATCAAGTCTAGGGCTAAAGATCTGATTTGATTCGAATTAAATCAAATTTCACCAGATTTTCCCGCACTTCGATCGACGCGCGTGTTCTTGCGTTGACCCGACTGCGCGGTCTCACGGTTTTGGCCATAACTCTCACTCCCAAACTCTGATTGACCCGATTTCAGTTGCGTTGGAAAGATAACGCAAAACTCTATCCATTGCCATGCGCAAATAGTCCAAATCCCTTGTTTGGAGGAACCCTTCACCACTACTGTTACACGTCAACTGCTTTCGGAACAGTTTTCTAGTAAATTTACGCCTAAAACCTGCAAAAACACACCATGACAAGCGTAACACCACATAATATAGACTCATGCATGAATTATATATATAAACTTAAAAAAACTACATAAAATAATAGAAAATAATATAAACAAGTGAGTGAAATAATGAACTTATCAGATATCTAGATTCTTTTAGTGTCAGGTAAAAGAATCAATCTAAACTTAGGTCCTTATCAATGCGTGCCCCACACCAGCATACCAAGCCATCCAAGATAAGATGTTTATTACTGCGTATGCTGCAGCTTACACTGATAGTTTACCCTGGAACTGTCTCAACTGTGATAATCATATCTCACTAGGTCAAATGATCCATACGATCTTTCGTGATCTACTACACACCGTATGATCTCCCTATCAAAGAGATAAGAGGATAAGAGCATTTGCGACACATGTTTGTTAATTCAGACAGGAGTTGAACATACAACACTTATAATTCCCAGTATATTAACCAATCGACCTTGTACATAATATACCAATCATAATGCTTTCAGTATATAAATCCATCACACTAGAGCTCAAACCAATTCAATCTATCACTAAGGAAGTGATAAAGGTTTGCCTAATCAATAATGTATGCAGTTCAAGTTTAAACATGGCTAAATGTATAGATTGTTCATGATGCTAATGAATTGATTGTGTATTTTCAGCTTCTTCCAGCAATAAAGGAGAAGTGGCCTACATGTTTAAGTAAAACAATATTCATTCAGCAAGATAATGCAAGGCCTCATATCACTAATGGGGATGAAGAATTTCAAAAAACAGCCAATTCAGATGGGTTTAACATTCAATTGGTGCAACAACCACCTAATTCTCCTGATTTAAATGTCAATGATTTGGTATTTTTGAGGGCAATTCAAAGCTTGCAGCAGCAACAAGCATGTCAAAATGCAAGTGAGCTTGTAAAGAAGTGATAACAAGTTTCAACAGCCTTGAAGCAATGACACTAAATAAGGTGTTTCTATCCCCTACAAGCTTGTTTCCTAGAGATTATGAAGGTCAAGGGTTGCAACAACTATAAGCTGCCACATATGAAGAAGTATGCATTGATGATGCAAAATGTTTTACCCACAAAGCTAGAGATACCAATGGAGTTAGATAAAGAATGCCTAGATTATTTGAATGAATCTGGCATGAAGCAAATGACATGGAAGGTCTCATTACATATTTGGGGATTGTATTTTCTTTATTGTAAAGCATGGGTAGGAAAATGGTTTAGTGCAGCTAGCTTGGGATTTTCGTAAAGCATATGGGATTTTTGTAAAGCATATGGGACTGATTTATAGCATATGGCATGTAATCTTGCACATATCAACCTACACATTCTAAAGAAACCACATCAAACATGGTATAACACATTTCAAACATATAATGTATCATGAATGTGTTGAAGTTTACAAGTTTATGTGAGCAACTTTAAATCATTTCAGGACTTAACCTACTTCCCCACAGTAGAACATAGACCCAGCCATAGAACTAGTCATAGAACCAACAATGGAACCACTAATAGAACCAGCAAAAGAACCAGTAATAGAACCAGCAAATATAACCAACACATAGAACCAACAATTTCTACTTCAACCAGCAACAAAACCACAAATATAACCACCAATTTCTACTTCAAGTAGCAACATAACCGACAAATATAACCAGAAAATATAACCAACACATAGAACCAGCAATAGATCCAATAGAACCAGCATTAGAACCGAAAAATCTAACCAGCAATAGAACCACCAATTTCTACTTCAAGCAGCAATAGAACCAACAAATATAACCAACAAATATAACCAACACATAGAACCAGCAATAGATCTAATAGAATCAGCATGCAGAACCGACAAATAGAATCAGCAAATAGAACCACTCATGGCCGAAAAAGCTGAGCAAAAAGGTAAAAAAGAGAGAAATCACCGAATGTTTAGGAATTGAATGTCCCAAAATAGTCGAACTACAACCATCTTCATCTCGATTGGAAAAGCCAACTCATGTGCTACCATCTCCAGCCACTCCCTCTCTTTCTCCGCATCGAAAGAGAGCTCCGCCTCCTCTGGACCGCTCATCACAGCTAGGGATGTTAATCGGGCTAACCCGTCGGATTTCGGGCTAACCCTATCGGGCTGCGGGCTATTCGGTCCGGGTTGAATCGGGCTGAATTTTTATCGGGCTAAAAATTCTTGAACCTAACCCTAACCCACCGGTTTTCGGGCTGACCCATCGGGTTGGCAATATTTACGAGTTTATTTTTGTAAAGATTTTCTTAAAATATTTTAACAACCCCTAAAACAAAATAAAAAAAGAAAATGATGAACCAACATAAATAAAAGACATAAAATATCAATATCTTTGCAAAAAAAAAAGAGATAAGTGGATAATCATAGTTTGAAAAGAAAAAAAACATCAATCCTTATATACCAACTAATTTAAGTAATAGAAGTACATTTCTCAACGTATAAAATGATAAAATAATGATTAAAAAATTAAATATAGCTTTCACTTGGGTGAACATAACAACGAGTGGCTAAAGGTTCTTGAAAGGAAGAAATGAGTAGGTACGCTAATTAGGAGAGTGACGAGTGGAAGACATTGAAAGAGAAAGAAATGAGAAATTTTTCGATTTGAGGGTAAAGGACTACGTCATTGGGAGAGATTGATGAGATTTTGTGTGACGGAAAATTAGGTTTAGGAAATTAGGTATATAATTAATGGGTATAGTAGGATATAAATAATATTAAAAATAATAAATAATAAATTATTAAATATTGCCGGACCTACGGGCCGATCCACAACCCACCGGGCTCAGCCCGTTCGGGCCGCCAACCCATCGGGTTCAACCCGTTCGGTTAAAAATAATTTCGGGTTGAAATTTTTTTACCCTAACCCGCATTTTAACCCACCGGTTTCGGGCCGACCCATCGGTTTCGGGCTTTATTGACATCCCTAAGTATGACACTCTGGCCTGCTAAGCACCGTCGCTCCATTCATGCAGGATCCATCGCTGTCGAGCCACCATGCCGTTGAGTCTGCAGCGGTAACAAACCCATCACCTGCAAGTGTCACCATCGAGCGAGTGGCGAGCAAACCCCGCTCATCAACAACAAACTCATTGCCTGCACGCGTGACAGAGTCATGTTCGGAGTCATCGCCTGCAGCGGCGACAACAACTCCACCGTCGTTAATAGGTGAGGGTTCGCCACCTACACGCAGAATCGATGGACAGGGATCTGGAGGTGTCATCATCGCGGCTTTGAGGAGAGACGACAATGAATCAGAGAATTTGAGAGGAGGGTGGCGGACGAATTAGGGTTCGCTAGAGAGATGAAGGAGAAAGGGGGGTGCAACGCAAATGAAGGAGATGATTTAGGGATTGGGTTTAAGGGTTCCAAGGAGTAGGGTAGTCAATTTCATAAAAAGTTGGGGTATGGAAGTCATTTTAGGTATAGTTAATTTTAATTAAGATGTGTTAATTTTTTGCCAATTTAGGAAATGTCCAACGGGACGGACCAAAAAGGAATACGTGCCTAATATGGCGGGACGGAGAGAGTACAAAAGAAAAGAAATTAAAATAAATTTAGAATCATAAAATATTTGTGCTATATCTAAATGGACAATCCAGTCATTTTAAAAGTAAAAAGGTTTATGTGAACCAATTTTTAAAGTCGAAGGATTCAATTGAGTCAAATAATGCAAAATGGCTAATTTAATCTTGTTTGAATAGTTGAAGGGTTAAAAATATTTTAATTTTGTCTCAATTTAATTATAAGGATTGTCCACAACCCTCAAATTCATCGCCCATATTTTCACAGATGAAGAAGTCGAACGAGAGAAGAGATGAAAATGGAATTCTAGGATGGAGATCTTCACAAGAAGACCGAGCAACTACGGGAAAGATAGGAAGAGGGCGAGAAATTGATGGTGAGGATGTTTATGCAACAACGAAGAAGTGGAAAGAGAAGAATAAAATTGCAATAGACCAAATTCGTGTTGTTATGGAAAAAATAGCAGAAACAGAGAAAACGAAAGAAACAATAGTAGAATAACGAATATCTTTTTTTTATTTTTTTATTTTTTCTGAGCTACGTATTCCAATCAATCCATAGAAATGCACCTATAACTTCTCAATCCACCGCCTATTTCAGCCTCTGTGAAGCCTATCGCTTACCAGTTCAAAACATCAAGAAAACCAATTGGGGTAAATTATAGACGCCAATAACACCGGCGACGGGGCGCTGTTGCGCCTCCTGATCATGCCGACGTGAGGTGACTTTAGTGCAGCTGTATAGAGGCATAAGTACAGGGGTTGCTACTGCACAGGAGTGAGTTCTTCTGTGACTGATGAATCATAAAAACCAACATCCTCAATCATCACAACTCCACATCTATAATAATCTATACTAATATACTAAAACTAAACCGTGGAGCACTGTAGCCATCCCGCCAAACATTAAAACCCCGCTCAATTACCATGCAAAAGAAACTGTGCACACACAAATTATCTTTAGGTTTTGTGGTAAAAATTGAACCACGTTAGTTTGAATTATATTGAATTTCAAATTTTAAAGTCGTACAGCTTTTGAGAAAGTTTGTATCATTACTGTGATTGACAGAAAGTTTCACATTTTCCTAGAATTCAAATTCTATCTTTCTCCATAAATTCAAAACAATGTTAAAGGCATGAAAAACTCAGACCAGTCTTACTCCAAAAAAACTCGAAATAGCTGTATGATTGAGAAGTTTGTAAGATAAGCGCTAAGCGTGTGTGGAGGCTGAACGGAGGAGAATGGTGAACGGGGATTCCGAGCTTGACCAGAGATCTAAACGGTAAACCTTCGTATTGAATCACATCGGACGACCTCTCTCAACCAAATGGGTGGCCGCTCGGTATCTATGGCCTTGAGAAGCTCCTCTTCCCCCTCCCTGGAACTGCCTCTCTCTACTACTAAACTCTCTCTCTTCCGCTTGAAGATGGAAAAAGGGCGCTGTATGGCGAAGCAAAAGCTATGGTTCAGAAGAATGCGGCTATAGCCAATGGCTTCAAGACTTCAAGTCGCGGCTCAGATGAATAAAGAAGAAACTGTTTTTCCAACGGGTAAGAATTCATAAAACGCAGCTCCTCTTAAATTTCCCCAGCTGGTTATTCTGCCAAAAATATATACGAGCTTGAGAACTTCTTTGCTCAAGTCCTACACCATTGCAAATAGTTGATCCATAAACTTGAGATTGGATGTTTGGCTGATGAATCAGATTGATTTTCACAAGGATTCGTTTCAAAATTTTCATTCGTTTGAAATTGTAAAAATGTAGAAACATCTTTCTTATTCTTTTTTATTTTGTATTTTGGAAAAAATTTATTGGCTAAGTTTCATTAAGATTCTCAACTCAACAGCTGCACGCTAAATGTTTGATGAAATGCGTATGACGAATGTATCATATGAATTTCCGTAGTCTTGGGGTTTTGAAATTACAAATGTTGGATTATGGCTTTAGATCCTCAGCGTGGATAAAAAACTTGTGTTGTGCACCCCAACCCAACCAGACAATTCACCTCACCTCAATTTTAAGCTTTTTAATTATTTAATTTAATTTTATATAATTAATTATATTTGATGTATTATAAAAGCAAATTCGATTTATTTCAGACAGCATTATTTTTTTTTTTTTTTCTAGAAAGACAAAAAAAACTTGAGATAAAAATGAAATGTAAGGTAAAATATAAAAAGCAAAGCATAATGTTTTGTCATAAATAATATCGTAAAAAAAATGAGAACACAAAGCAACGCACGGGTACAGAACTAGTATTATATTGTGAGGAAACTTAGTACACCAAATATTTTGGCTCCAAAATTCCCTCCCGCATCCCTAATTTTAGTTTTACTCCAATTTCTTTTAGAAAATTGCTAAGGAACACAATGCTTTTCATCTCCCCAAACTACAAAATACTCACGACACCTCTTATCGCAAAACTGAAAGCAGATGTGCCCAGAGCAGAACAAGAACAGGTAATATCTAAAGGATTATAATAAAATTGTAGATAGAGATGAAATCCCTAAAATTCTTTGGTTCTTTTGCTTCGATCTTTTTTGTCAAACATGAGTTAGATTTTGTAAAATGGGTTCCATTTATTTGAATTTTGACCTTATTTATGTAAATTGTGAGTTGTAGTAGAGCATTGTTTTTTATCTAAGGATTAATCATTGTATTAGATTCTAGTAATAATACTAAAAGAAAGCAGTAAAATACTGTAGCTTAGGCGGGAAAAGAAAAGAAGTAAAAAAAAATTCATCCAAAACAAAGTCGGTGGAAAGTAGAAAAATTTAGACCTCAGCAATAATTGCGGACAATTTAAATTTTTCTTTTTCATCTAAAATTCAAAAGTAGGAGCCTTTTTTCTTGGAACATGATCCAAATTTGAAATTCAAAATATAAAGTTCTTTCTCATTCTATAAATACCAATGTTGTAAAAATCGCTAGGCGCTAGTCGGGCGGTCGAGGGGGGCCTAGCGCCTAAGCGGTCTAGGCGGGGATTAATCGGATTCTGGGCGGATTCTAGGCGGTTTAAGTATTTTTATTTTTTAATTTTTTTATATATCTCAAGTAATATATAAAAATCTTACCAACAAATTATATATTTAAAAAGCAAGTAAAATTTCAACATTTTATATGTATCTCAACTCAAGTAATATTCCTGCAACAAACATCCTCACATTTAAATCCAAACGTATAAATATTCTTGCAACAAGCATTTTTATATTTAAAAGCAAAATCCAAAATAAAAGTAAATCATAAACTAAAGTTTAAATATTCCTGCAACAAATATCAACACAATTCAAATCAATCCAAAATAAAAGCAATGAACAAAGCAAAGCCTAAAATAAAAGCAAACCATAATGAAAGTTAAATATTCGGACTACAACCATCCACACATTCGGTGGGGGCCGTGGGTGGAGGAGTATGGCGTGCGGAGGTGAGGATTGAGGAATCGTGAATTTGGTTGGGAAATTTGATTTGGGAATAAAATTAGTTTTACACATTTATTCTAATTTTATATTTTTATGTTTTTAAATATTTTTTGAAATTAAAATTTAAAAATTTAATTTACAATTGAAAATAAAATTTAAAAATTGAATCTACAATTAAAATTTACTTCAGCCGATTTTTTTCCGATTAATCAGCGATTAATCCGATTAATCAGCGATTAATCCGATTAATCCGATTAATCCGATCCGATTAATCCGCCTAGACCGATTAATCGCCGATTAATCGCCGATTAAATTAAAACCGGTTTTTCTAGCCGATTTCGCATTTATCGGGGCGGTGGACCTCCGCCTACCGATTAATCGGCGCCTAGGCGGTCCTAGGCGCCGAGTTTTACAACAATGATAAATACATCTCGCTCGCTTGAATATACATAACACCACATTTTACTAAGATATTTTTGCTATTCTCTTTTTTCATTTGATTCGTTGTCTCCTTCCATATTGTTGTGTTTGCATTGATCAACGTCTTTTAATTTTTCCTTTTTCAGGAACAAACTACAACATCACAAGCTCTATTGAATTCTTCTGCATTGAAGCTCTGCGCAACAACAAATTTAAAGTTAAGTTAGTTTATTTACATTCATCTCTTCATATATTCAAAAATATTGCCAAAACAATATTGGAAAAACATAAAATTTAGATAGAATACATGTATGCTAATATTTATAGTATTTTATGGACATTATTTACATTCATCTAATATTTCTATTGAAAAAAACTAATATTGTACAACAATTAAAGTATTTTGAGCATAGTTTTCGAAAATTATTATTACTCATCTATAAATTACTTCTAATAATATCTAAACATTCTCAATAATGAACTCACCAAAAAAAATATTCAAGTTTGATGTTCATTTAAAACAATTGTTATAATAAATACTTATAATCCGAATAAGCTTATATAAACTAAAACAAATATCCAACATCTAAAATTCATCACACACACAACACACAAGAAAAGCACACACTAAATGAGGGATTTTATAAAGAATCATGATGACTCCATAGTAATTGAGCATTTTACAAGAGGTACCAAACAAAGGTAAACGAAGTTTCCTACTTGCATCAAACATTATGGAACATATAATAATAATAATAATAATAATAATAGTAATAATAATAATAAAATACATATCCACCAAGACAAGCCAAGTTTCTCATGTGTGGAGATGTTTTTATTTTTTTAATTTCCATCAACTATTCGCATCAAGTTAGTCAAATAATTCATCCATAGTAACAATCTGTGAAAAAAATAATAATAATTTCCTTTTATGTAAATCAAAAGATACCAGAAATGAGACCTATGAAAAATCATCGGCATCGCTAGCTAAGCCAAAACTGAGATGATCGAGATAACATGCATGCAGGTGAGCATGACATCAGCGCAGCGGAAATGATAATGACGTAGTTCACGGAGAATTGGAGAAGTACATAGCGTAGAGCTGGAGCCTAAGAAGGCATAGGCGAGGCGGAAGCTTAACTAATGCATGCAACTTCGATCAAGGGCTCCTGCAAGTGAAGAGCCTTTGTTTGCCGACGGTGAGACTAGAGTGAAGATGGGATGACTTCAACAAAAATAATTAAAGAAGTGAAAGCAAGAGATGAAGGAGAGAGAAGTGATAAAGTTGCATTAGAATAGTTATAGGGTACGTGTTCGGAATAGAGAGAATAAAATAGAGAAATAAGTTGACATGTGTCAGACAAAAAGAGAGAAAAAAAAAGTAGTAGTTGAATAACATGTAAATCATAGCATGTTTCCTAGGGGTGGCAAATGGGTCGTGTTGGGTCGTTATCGTGTCGACACGATAGTGACACGACCCATTAAGGTCCAACACGAACACGATCTGTTAAGGATATGCTCGACACGAACACGACACGACCCATTAAGCCTCAAACACTAACACGACACGGACACGACACGAACACGATATTGACCTGTTAAGAACCCGATCTGATAACACGATATTGACACGAACACGACACGTACACGATATTGATCTGTGAAAATTGTTAAATTAGGTTGATAAATGAAAAAATAGTAGTAATAATAATAATAAAATAATTAAATATATTATTTATTAATTTCTTAATGGGTAACACGAACACGAACACGACACGAATATGACACGAAACACGATATGTTATCAGATAACACGAACACGACACGAAACACGATATGTTATCGGATAACACGAACACGACACGAACACAACACGAACACGACACGAAAATTTCGTGTCCTTATTGGGTCGACACGATAATGACACGAACCCATTAAGGCTCAACACTAACCCATTATTATCGTGCGGGTTCGTGTCGGGTTATCGTGTCGTGTAAAAAATTGCCACCTCTAATGTTTCCAATGTAATGCAACACAACTATTTATCACTACATTGTTGAGTTTTCTAAAAAATGTTTTTTTAGTACTTTTATTATATATATATGTAATTTTTTTTATCAAACTTAATTTATATATTCTATATTATATTAATATATTTTCATAAATTTATTTATTTCCGCAACAATTTATAATTTTTTTATATTTAATCCTATCCATTTTAACGTTTGGAGATTACAAGGAAAATAGATTTTATTTTTAAAATGAAATGTGAAAAAATTTTGTGACTCTTTCTCAACTTCAAATAGTTGCTTGCTGCTCTTGGATAGTTAGGTTGCCTTATTTTAATTCGTGTGTCATTAATGCAGTAAGTCGTTTTTTACCAAATATATATTTTATTTTTCAATTTCAAATTGGTCTAAGTAATTACAAATTTATACTCCGTCCATCCCGGTCAAATAGTCATGTTTTGACCGGATACAATAACCAAAGTTTGTGTAGTAGTAAAATGAATATTTTATTGATGAGTGTGAAAAATTTGTTATTGTAATGAAATGAATATTTTATTGATAAGTGTGAAAATTTCCAATTTTAGTAAAATAAATTAATATTGCGGGATGGATAAAAAAACATGAAAAGTAGACTATTTATGTAAGACGGATTGAGTATATTTTTACTTGAAAAACATTTGTATAATATATTTTTTGATCTAAAATAGCAGCAAAAAGATAAGAGAGCACCATATGTGTCACAAGTGTAAGAAAAATATTTATTTCAGTAAGAGAAATATCAAATTTAAATTAATAATTTTAAGTTCAGAGATTCAATTGAGTTAATTTACTTGAATGTTTGATTGAATCAAATAGTTTTAGACAAACTAATTTGTCCATATTAAAATGATTTAAAAGGCAAACTTAACCTTATCCTAATTAAAATATAAATTTATTGATGGGGTATGTTTAAATAACAAGTCATCTTTAGATGCAAACGATGAATTTGATTATAGTGTATATGATATATCATTACAACATGTAAAATATTTAATTATAATAATTCTTCACATGAATTATAAGGAATATATTATTATAAATTATTACATATATTACAAAGAAAAAACTTATTATTGATACATAAAGATAAATTCTTATTTGAATATGATCCTTTATTGATGTATTGTCATATATTTATATTTACTGAATTATTTATTAATAATTTTATCCGTGCAACGCACGGGTGGATTTCTAGTTAGATGAAGAAAACAAAAACCCTATCCAAAACACAGATTTTCTGGCTAATATTATGCAATTCTTCAAGTTTTTATACCAGAAAGAAGATGAGAGAGATGATTGAAAGAAAGGTTGGAGATTGCGTGTAAAAGAACAATAAAGTGATAGTTGGTGTTTCAATTTTCAAGGAATGATGATGGTGTGTAATAAAAAAGATAGTGTAATACAGAATGCAGCCGAAGATTATTAAACTACACTTGCATTTGGTTATTTTTTTGTCACCCCATTTTTTTACCACCTAATTGTAAATTTTATTTATTTATTTTGGTTTCCAATAATTAATTGAATATTCAAATTTATAATTGCATTTTATTCCTACCTAGAATTCATTATTTAATTTAGATTTTTAACTATGAATTCTCTTATATTTTCTTAAAATTCTTGAACATTGTTAAGACCCAAAAATAAGAAAGCTCATTTTAGAGTCCATCAAAGAAGAAAGTCCATTGGAGAGGACCCATCCAGTCTATGATCAAGGTAAATTCCTCGGAAGTGTGGAAAATCGGCCGAGCTACCACTGACCGAGCTGCTTTCCGATCGAACTGAGTAGCTCGGACATTATGAAAAGTCGGATTCTTGGACCGAGCCGTATCAAAGTGAAACCAGCTCGATCAAAGAAACGCAACCGTTCGAGACACCAGTTCGGTCGAAGAATTGTGACTTTTCATTTAGAGTCATTTCTTTGTATTCACTCCCTATAAATAGGGTTGCATTTGTTGTACAAAGACACACATTAAATTCAAGCAATAAACATAACAATAAAAACAAAAATACTCAAGTTCTACTTTTGATCAAGAATTTACATTATTTTGTTCATATTTCCTTATTTATTTATCAAGTATTCTTGTCAATTAAACCTCTATAAATTCGAGCATTAACAATTGGCGCTAGAAGGAGGGCCCAACAAGAAAGAAAGATAAGATAAACATGGAGAACCATAGCAACAATAGTAACAACAACGACAACGGCAACAACAATCCTCCGATTGAGCGCGGAGTCTTCCGAAGTGCAGCCGAATTTGAAGCCGAACTCAAACAACGGGAAGACGAACTTAACAACCTTCAAGAGGAGAATAGGAGGGTCACCGTGGAAGCCAAAATTCTTCGGCGGCAGTTGGTCTTGGCACGCACAGAGGGACAAAGCAAAACTCGCTCTAGCAGTAGAACCCCTCTACTCGAGTCCGACGAGGAGGAGGAAGCCTCTCGTGTTTGAACCGAACCCAACAACAATTGGATTCCGACTGAAGACAATGAATTGGGAGAAAAAATCAGATAGCTCGAGAAACAACTTGAGCAAATGCAGAAGTTAATATCCCTGATTCCTGGGGCTCCAACTCCCCCGAAGAACATCCCATTAAGCTACGCCGAAATCTCCCTTCACTCAAAGGATTTCGGCCATACAGCTGCCCTCTCGGTTCACGATGCCGACAATAAAAGCATACGATGGAAAGACAGATCCCGATGAATTCATAACACTTTACAAGATGAAAATGCAGATTGTGGTGATTCTCGATCACCAGCGCGAATCCTGCATGTGCAAGAGCTTCGGGGCATGCATGGACGGACCAGCCATGCTATGGTTCATACATCTCCCCCCAAGCTCGATCTCCTCGTTTGCCGAGCTGCACGAATCATTCGTACAACATTTTTCGAGCAGCCAGAGAGCACTGAAAAGATCAGATGACCCGTATTTCGTCGTCCACAAAGAGAATGAATCCCTTCAGGACTTTCTGAAGCGATTCAATTATGTAAAGGTAACTATTCCGAACTGTCTCGAAGAAATGGCAGTTTCGGCATTCAAGAAAGGCCTTAGAAGAAATTCAAATCTCTTCTGGAAATTGGTCAAGTAACCTTGCTCGACCATGGTTGAGGTCTAGCATGGGCCGAAGCCCAGATTCGACAACAGGTCGAAGAGGAGAACTTCGGCCGAAGAAGTAAAGGAGAAGCCCAGTCGAACCAATCTGACAAGAAAAGAGAGACACGGGCCAACACCCGATACCAACCCTACCCTGCACGAGCTAAATCTTCTAAGTAGGGAATGAAGGTAGTATCGAACATGCCCCAAGACGAACAAAAGATACCACTCCGAACTGCTGTACGAGAAATGTAGAAGATCGACAATAAAGTCCGGTGGCCGAGGAAAATGTTTACAAGTCACGAGCTCAGGGACATGTCCTTGTATTGCGACTTCCATCAAGACCACGGTCATCAGACTGATGACTACCGAGATCTAAAGAGATAAGTTGATCAACTTCTTGCCAAATGACTTATGACATGACCAAAACCCACCAACAAGGGTAAAGTTTGGACAAGGAATAAAAGAAAAGGTCGAGGTCAAACTCCAAAGAACAAGACCCCGGCCAAAGGAGCAAATCAGCAGCCTCTGTCCGAGGAGCCGCAATAGCCAGAGATTCAGAGAGTCGTCAATATCTTCACTAGAGGCTCCTCAATGACAGGGTCATCCCAAAATAAGGCCAAGAAGCATTGTCGGGATATGAGGAATCAACCCATGCAATTGATCGAAGCATCCCCTTCGAAATTTGTTTCGGAGCCAAAGACAAGATCGAAGCTCGACATCCACATGATGATGCACTCGTCATCACTCTAATGATCGCGAACTGCCAAGTTTAGAGGATTCTCATTGACACAGGGGCCTCGTCAAATGTCATATTCTTCAAAATCCTACGAGGAATGGGTATCTCTGAGAAGAACATCACCGAAGACCCAATTACCCTCGTTGGGTTTAGTGGAGAGAAGCTAAATTCTCTCGGAGAAATAACATTGTCAGTATTCACCGAAGGAATAAACTTATCGACTCGTTTCCAAGTAGTCGATGCTCATTCGGAATATAACGTTTTGGTCGGCCGACCTTGGATCCACGCCATGAAAGTCATTCCATCCTCCTATCATCAGATGATAAAGTTTCCAACTCCATGGGGAGTTCGAACTATTAGGGAGGACCAACTCGCCTCGGGGAGTTACTACTAAGTAACTCTTCGAACGGTTCACATAACAGAGACCGAGCAAATTGAAGGCAACTCGGAAATCCCGATTGACCTAGAGTGTCCGTCTCGGACAACTTTTGTCAAGAAAAGGTTGACCGAGGAACAAAAGAAAGAAATGCAAACTTTTCTCATTCGGAAAAAAGGAAATTTTGCATTTTCGCACTCAGATATGCCGGGAATTGATCCCTCGATCATCTCTCACAGACTGCACGTCGATTCGAAGTTCAAGCTAGTTAAGCAGAAATGAAAAAGATTCGCTCCTGAGCGAAACGAAGCAATTGCCAAAGAGGTCAAGAATCTGCTTAAAGTGGGATTCATTCGAGAAGTAAAATATCCCGAATGGCTTGTGAACGTAGTAGTGGTAAAAAAGAAGAACGACAAAAACCGAGTTTACGTGTATTACACAGATTTAATCAAGGCTTGTCCGAAAGACTCATTCCCACTCCCACACATCGATCGGCTTGTCGATGCCACTGTGGGGTTCGGTATTATGAGTTTCATGGACATCTTCTGGGGGTACAATCAAATCAAAATGTACCCCCGGACGTAGAAAAATAGCCTTTATGACCAACCAAGGGATTTACTGTTATAAAGTCATGTCGTTCGGCCTTAAGAATGCGGGTTCGACCTATTAGAGGCTAATGAACCAAATGTTCGAATGTCAAATCGGCCGAACGATGGAAGTATACATAAATAATATCATGGTAAAGTCAGATACGTTTGAAGATCATCTTCGGCATCTGGCCGAAACATTCTAGATCTTGGAAAGGTTCAATATGAGGTTGAACCCAGCAAAATGTGTCTTCGGCATCTCGTCCGAAAAGTTCCCTGGATATATAATAAGCCGAAGAGGAATAGAAGTCGATCCTCTCCAGATATGAGCAATTCAGAACATCCAACCACCCCAAAACGTGAAGGATGTACAACGAATGATCGGCAAATTGGTGGCAATTAGTAGATTCGTCGCTCGATACTCGGATAAAACGAGCTCGTTCTTTTCCTTGCTTAGGAAAGAGAAAAAATTCGAATGGATGCAGCAGTGTGACGAAGCACTCAATTCCCTAAAGCAATATTTAACAAAGCCTCCCATCATGGCAAAAGTTAAACCCACGGACGAGCTACAGTTATACATGGCAATTTCAGAAAAAGCTATAAGTGTTGTGCTCATTCGAGAAGTGGATGGAAATCAACACCCTGTGTATTATGTCAGCCGAACAATCCTCGATGCCGAGACATATTATCCGGCCTTAGAAAAGCTTGTCATTGCCCTAGTCATGGCTTCGAGAAAGCTGAGACCATACTTTGAATCACATCGTATCAAAGTAGTCTCACCATTTCTAGTTTGGCACGTCCTATCTAGCCGGACCTATCTGGCCAAATGATGAAATGGGCCATCGAACTCAGGGGCTACGGACTTCAGTTCGAGCCAAGAAATACTATAAAGTCTCAAATATTGGTTGATTTCATCGCGGACTACACACCCGACCCCCAAGTCTTGGCCGAGATCGAGCTAGGACCCACTTGGGACAAATTAGAATTCTGGACCCTTGCTATAGACGGCTCCAGTAATTCTAGGGGGAGTGGAGCTGGGATACTACTTGTATCTCCCGAAAGATGGGTCATTGAAAGAGCGATACACTTTGAGTTTCGAACAACAAATAATATAGCGGAGTACGAAGCATTAATCGCCGGACTATATCTAGCACTGGATCTTAAAGTTTGGAAACTAAAAATAAAATTCGACTCCCAGCTCGTCGTCAACCAAGTTCGGGGCAAATTCCAAGCAAGGGATGCTCGAATGTTAGCATATCATGAACTTGAGAAGGAGCTCCAATCCAAGTTCGAAGAAGTGGAAGTCTCACACATTCCTCGAGAAGAAAATTTGCATTCAGATGCCCTAACAAACTTGGCCGCGGTTGCAAATTCAGGGGGAAATCGAACTATTCCACTTAGCGTAGCACTCTGGCCGGCAACCAGAGACTGCGAGTCCGAACCAATGGAGATATGTATAATTAAAGACCCCCAAGAATCATGTATGACTCCGATCATTAAATACCTATCATTAATAGTGGTCCTTCGAAGGACCACTATTAAAATGTGTGTCCGAAGAAGATAGCTCCTCGGTCCTCTCAGAAATTCACTCTGGAAGTTGTGGAAATCACTCGAGCTCCAGGAGTTTTGATCATAAAACCATCACTGTTGGATTTTAATGGCCGACCCTAAGAAAGGATGCCGAAGAGATGGTTCAAAAATGCGATAGCTGCCAAAGGATTGCAGGACAAACACATTTACATGCCGAATCTCTTCACTCAAACATTCCTGCTTGGACGTTCTCTCGATGGGGAATCGATATCATGGGAAAACTACCAAAGGCCAAGGGTCGGAAGGAATATTTGGTAGTTGCCACTAATTCATTCACAAAGTGGGTCAAGGTCGAACCACTTTCTCAAGAACGAGACACCGAGATGATTAACTTCGTATGGGAAAAGATCGTATGTGGATTTGGACTACCACAGGAAATTATGACGAATAACGGGCACCAATTCACTAGCAAAAAGTTTAAGGGCTATTGTGAAACAATTGGAGCTCGTCTACTATTTTCAACTCCGAGATATCCCGAAGCCAATGGTCTAGCTGAATCATCTATCAAGACGATCATCAATATTCTGAAGAGGAAGCTAGCAGCTAAGAAATCATCCTGGGTTGAAGAACTCCCAGTCGTGCTACGGGCATACCGAACTACGTACAAGACAACCACGGGAGAAACCCCCCCTATTCTCTAGCTTATGGGGTTGATGTTGTATCCCCTATCTAAGTCATTCAAGGAAATCCAAGAGTCGAGCTATTCGATCAAGAACAAACTAAAGACAAACTCTTCGACTCACTTGAATTGCTAGACGAACGAAGGATTGAGGCTTCGGGAAGAATGACTCGGGTTCAAAGGACTGTGGAAAAGTTCTATAATAAGTCAGTTCGGCTAAGGTCATTTCGAGCTGGGGATTGGGTTCTTCGACAAGTCTTCCAAAATACTCAAGAACTTAATGCTAGAAAGCTAAGACCAAGCTGGAAAGGGCCCTATATCGTTGATTCAGTAGTTGGAAAGGGCGCTTATCGACTTCGAACTCCCGAAGGAAAGGCAATTCCGAACGCATGGAATATCAAATATTTAAAAAGGTATTATTTTTAGATTTTATGCTAGTTCGAACTTGTGGTTCGATCTACAGTCAAGCTAGTTCGGATATTATAGTCTAAAAATCGTAAATTAGCTCGAGTCAAAGTCCTGTATTTTTCCCAAGTCAGTTTGAATTATCAGTATCTCGGCTAAAAAAACCTTGTACAACACTTAAATCAATTAGAGTTGTTATTAGTTAAAGTTTCAGAGTTTGCTCGAATATTTGGTTCAATCAGATTCAATTCAAATAACAACATACGTACGAAAGAACCATTCACATTGCAAGAAAAGTTAAAAAGCGGGAAAAAAATACATAATTGTTCGGAAGAAAAGATAAAATCATTCAGTACAAGTTTGGAAAAGATTTAAGGGACAGAGCTCGGCTTCTCCTGGTTCAATCGGTTTGGGTCATTCTGCTCATTCCGGTTCATCTCATCACGCTCAAGATCATCCTCCAAGTTCTTCAAGAAGGTTTCATCCTCTAGATTCTAATCCCCCTCTTCGGATTCCTCAGAAGCAGCTGGAGTAGAATATACGAATCCAACAGCTCCGAATACTTTCCTTCACGGTTGACCTTGCCTTTTTTCTTATCAGCACTTCCATCATGTTGAAGGTGGTCGAGCCGAAAGAAGTTATCAATAGTAGAGCAAGGTTGAGTCCCTCACTGGTTGTCCGAGCCAAATCCAGTGCACTATTTGATGGGTTTTGTATACTGAAAGCATTTATAATGAGTATACAACGATTTATTTCTCCAATCTGTTAACAATCGTACATGTATGAACAATGGTATCCTCTTGTCTCACCGATAGGGACGATCATACGGCGTGTTGTAGATCGCAGAAGACAGTATGATCACTTGACCTAGTGAGACATAAACATGATCACAGCCGAGACAGAATATGAGGATACGTCTGTCCAGATGGCTGCGGCATTGTCGGAATAAGTAGTCTGTCTTGGTTACTTGACATGCTGGTACGTAGAGGCGGCGTATTGATGGACCACAGTGAGATATATTCGTCTGTCTGACATCAGCGAATAAAAGATCTCGTTATATTGATTGAGTCCAAACCCTAACGAAGGTTCAGGGGTTTGCACGGGTTGACTATTGCTTTGACTTGCCATGGTGGAGAGCCAACACAGCGCGCTCGTATATCCGCATCTTGGGTAACAGCAGTTCGTGTAGTACCGCCTGAGACTGAACTTAGGTAACCATATCCGAGTAATAGGATGGGGACATTCCCTGAGGAGCTCAACAACATTCATCGTGCCAAAGTCCTGCAGGCTCATTAAGTTCAGGCACGAATGATAAGGTTTGAGTGGTACTACTCAGGAATAATAAGATATTAATTAATTGTAGTTAGAGCTTGTCAGAGGCTCCGATTCATTAATGGATGTCCGGTAACCTTAAATATGGGGATTCTCAATTAATGCAACCCGTTCTCATAACGTGGTAATAAAGGGGTAGGTCAGTATTAATTCTGTGGTGAAAAAGAATTAATATTAATTAATTAACTGTGTCCTGGGTTGTGGACATGGGAATTAATTAATTTATAGGCCCACTTTATTATTTGCATTAGGTCCCAGGTCTGGCCCAACAAGTGTGCTGAATTGAGCCCAAAATGGCCCGTTAGGGTTTCCAACCCTAGGACTATAAATAGACAGCTCTCTCTCATAAGTTGTAACTGAGTTGAAAAACCCTAAACCCAAGAGAGAGAGTGGGCGCCGTTTTTGAAGGGAGAAGGAGGAGAATTTCGATTCTGGTCCTGCTCAAGCCACAGATCTACGGAGTCCTCACCAGTAGTAGATCTGACCAGCACCAGGATACAGATCTGAAGATCTGATCTGGAGAACAGATTTCTCTTCTCTTCTCTTTCTATTTTTTGAATTTAATCAAGAAATTAGGGTTCTAATTTCTGTTTCCGCAGATTAAATCGAATTGCGTGGTTGAATTGGTTCTTGGAATTCAAATGCAAAAGATCGGTACAGACACTACGGATTTACGGTAATCTCTCAATCCACAATTATGCATTAAATTCATAGGAGCATGCTAGGGTTTTGAGAATATTTAATTATGAGCAATATCCATAGATCGATCCGGTTCAGTTTGGTTTTGGTGATTCGGTTCACGGAAAAACCCTACAATTGGTATCAGAGCCAGGTTTCTGATTTATGGCTCTGTTGTTCTTAATTAAATTCGATAATATGCATGTATGAATTTATTATTGTGGATGTTGGTTTTTTTTCCTCGTGGCAACCCGTTGATTCAGCCCGCGGTGGTTTATCCGTGTAGGGCTGAATTGTTTTGTAAAATCATGAGAAAATCCATGATTAGAATATATTTGAAATTGTAATAGAATAGTTTCGGTAATTTTAAATCTGTAATTGAACGGGTCGAGGACGAAGAACGAAGATGGAGCCAACGAAGGGCGGTGCACGGAGGCGCGCGTTGCGGGCGGCCGGGCGGCGGGCGTGGCACGGCGAGCGCGCAGTGCGCGCGCACGGCGGCGCTGGGCGGCGCTGGGCCAGCGATCAGCGGCGGCTCCGGTCGTCGTCGGCTGTTGCTGTCTCGTCGCGGTGGCTTGTGTTTTTGGTGGTTTGTGCAATCCTGTGTAAACCCTAGGTTTGCATTAGGGTTAGGGCAAATCATCAGATCACAAAGGCCTTAAAATCCAAAAGATTGGGTGTATCAAGATTTGAAGGCCCTTGAAGATCTGAGAAGATTTGAATTTTTCCATTAAATTCGAAATTCAAATTGTAATAGATAGATTTTATTTTCTATTTATCTTGGGGCCACGAGGAATTTTTGTTTGCCTTAATTGTCCTCGTATGATATGTGATTTATTTATGTGCGCAATTAAGCATGTGTAGATAATAGGAAAATCATTATTTACTGCTTTTATTATTTACAGCTTTCCAAGCATGCTTATGTGATTAATTTCTTTTGTTGGATTATATTTTGGAAATTTTTGGGCTTGTATTATTACTTGCAAAAATTTGGAAAATATAATGACAAAAGGAAATTATGTGTGCGCATAAAGAAACCTTTTAAAAGAAAAATACTAAGCAGATTTTTTTAATTAAAATCAATAGACCTCCACAAAGCGGTCCTAGGCTATAAGTGTATCTCTCGTTCTAGCAAACGTCTACGAGTGTAGCTTGCTAGTTCCCGGAGGTGCATGGGTACGGTTGTTGGGATTTCTAGACAAACAATTTAAATCATGTGAATAGTGGGAGGGCTTTGCGTAAACGTCTACGAGTGTAGCTTGCGTAGACCTCTTTCACAAGTATTCTAGGATTGATTTAAATTAAAGATAACAAAAGCTTTGAGGGCTGTGCGGTATGGTTACGTGCCATGCTAAACTGTCTCTTTTGGCCGGAGTTAAATTTGTGGTTAATTGCTTAGAAGCATCTTAGAATATAATGCAAGAATTGCATCCCTGTTCTTGAGAGATGGCTTGGTCTAAGGTTTTCACTAATTATTAATTTCTAGTGTCAAAAGCATCCTGACATGGTAGTGAAATTAAATGGATTGGGGCTTAAAACCCGCAGTTCTGGTTGAGGGTGACATCGTAAACGTCTACGAGTGTAGCTTGCGGTGGGAACTCTTGGGCAATTAGTGGAAAACATTTGTATTTGATTTATTAAAAGGTTTTCAATGCATTTGTTTTCGAAGTTCAACATGTATGTTCTTATTTAAGATTCTTTATTGTTTCAGATATGTCTATGTCTACTGTCGATCATATACTTGCTCTCAATCCTCTAACTGGTCCGAACTTCCATGAGTGGAGATATTGCATTGAATATATTCTCCTGACTAAACAACACATGTTTGTTCTCACTATGATGCCACTTGCCCCACGTTACCATAAAGTATCTAGACGTGAGAAGGAGTTCTATGACAGTTGGGTGGCATCTGAGGATTTTACTTACAAGTTAATCTCAGATAACCTTTCTAGAGAACTTAAGCTCAAGTACATGGGCTATTGTAGCTCTGTAGGAATCTGGATGGACTTTGTGCGAACGTATGGTGAAGTGGAACGAACTGTCAACTGTGATCTCGTTAGAGACCTTGTCTGTAAGAGAATGGTTGATGGCAGTTCGGTGACACTGCATGTGATGATCATGGATAACACCATGAAATGTTTCACACGTGGAGGTGGAAATATCAGCGATCGGGCCAAGATCGATATTATCCTGAACTCATTACCACTTTCTTTCTATGACTTTAAGAAGGATGTAGCTAAGAGAAGTGATTACTCTTTCAAGGAGTTGCTTACTGTTCTCGTAGCAGGACAGTCCTTTGTACCTTCATGGGAGTCTGAGTTATCAGATCTTGAGCACAGCTTGGGCACATTGAAAGATGTGGTTCATACTGTGTGCAAGAATATGATTGATCGCAGATCACGTGAGAGAAGGTCAAATGAAATGAAGGTGGTTGGTGTCACTTCAAGTGAGAAGGCATGCGGAAGCAAGGGAAAAGGTACGTCATTTGCATTTGTAACGGAAACATGTTTAGCATCGGTTTCTACTCATTCGTGGGTAGTGGATACTGGAGCTACTGATCATGTTTGTTACATTTTGCAGGGGTTCACACCGAGGAGGGTGTTGAAGAATGACGAGGTTACCATCTCGATGGGGAACGCAACACAAGTGAGTGCAGCTGCGATTGGAGATTTCACCTTGTACTTTGATGATACCGTTTTAACATTGAGAGATGTTTTGTATGTGCTGGATTTTCGGCAGAATCTTATTTCAGTTTCCAAACTTTATGTTGATGGATATTCAGTTATTTTTGATAGTGGTGTTTCTATCATTGGTAATAACGGTGTTATCTGTCGTGGAATGCTGAATAATTCTCTCTATGTTGTTAACTGTAATCATAAGTCTTCTGCAAGTATTGCATGTAATTCATCCGTAATTGATAATCCTAGGAAGAGAAAACTTACTTCTTCTGATGAGGATCTTACATATCTCTGGCACTTGAGACTAGGTCACATCAGCTTGAAGCGGATTCAGAGACTTGCAGATGACGGTACATTGGACTTAGTCCGGGCTGTACCTTATCAAGTCTGCGAATCCTGCATCGAGGGCAAGATGTCAACTAGGCCTTTCAAGGCTAGTCAGTCTCGAGCAGAGGATGTGTTGGAGTTGATCCATTCTGACTTATGTGGACCGATGTCCACGCAGGCTCGTGGAGGGTACGAGTACTTCGTCACTTTCATTGACGATTACTCAAGGTACGGATATGTTTACCTGCTTTGCTACAAGTCTGAATGCTTTGAGAAATTCAAAGAGTTCAAGGCTGAGGTAGAAAAGAAGGTCGGGAAAACTATCAAGTCGCTGCGATCTGACCGCGGTGGCAAATACCTCGGTAATGAGTTTCTGCAGTATTTGTCAGAAAATGGGATAACATCCCAGTGGACTGCACCGGGTACTCCCCAGCAAAACGGTGTAGCTGAAAGAAGAAATAGGACTCTTCTAGAGATGGTAAGGTCAATGATGAGTTATGCAAACTTACCAATTTCGTTTTGGGGCTACGCATTGGAGACAGCAGCTTACGTGCTTAATGTGGTGCCTTCTAAATCAGTTCCTAAGACGCCTGCTGAACTCTTCCTTGGTCGCAAACCCAGTTTGTGCAAGTTTAGAGTATGGGGCTGTCCGGCACACGTACTGTCGAAGTAACCTGATAAGTTAGAAAGCAGGTCAAAAGTAATGTTGTTCATAGGGTATCCCAGGCAAACGAAAGGTGGTTACTTTTACTGTCCTGAGATTCAAAGGGTCGTTGTTAGCACCAATGCTAGATTCTTGGAGGACGAGTATGTGATTAATCACAGGTCAAGGAGTGATATCGTTCTTCAAGAAATTGAGAACGAGAATGCAATTCCAAGGGAAGGGGAACGTGTAGATGTGGGTGCACCTGTGAGAGGTACAGCACCACAGACACGTTCTTCAGTGCAAGGTGCAGGACCACAAGTCACTGCACCTACTACTGACAAGGCACCAATGCCTCGTCGTAGTGGGAGAGTTATTTTTTCCATCCGAAAAGGTACATGTTCGTGGGTGAGTCTTCGGACTTGAGTCCGGAAGACGGACATGAGGACTCTGACCCGCTGACTTACGAAGAGGCACTGCAGGACAATTATGTTGCCAAATGGCAAGTCGCCATGGATTCTGTGATTGAATCCATAACTGCTATGGATGTATACCAGAAAACTGATTTGCCGGATGGCTTTAGGGCCATAGGGTGCAAATGGGTATACAAACGAAAGAAAGGGGCAGATGGAAAGATTACGACTTTCAAGGCCAGGCTGGTGGCAAAGGGTTATAGTCAGAAAGAGGGCATTGACTATGACGAAACCTTTTCACCCGTAGCCATGCTCAAATCCATCCGGATACTCCTTGCCATAGCTGCACATATGGACCTCGAGATCTGGCAGATGGATGTCAAAACCGCTTTCCTAAACGGTTACCTTGAAGAAGGTAGGGACATCTATATGCAGCAACCCGAGGGTTACATAAGCAAGGGCGAAGAACATCTTGTCTGGAAGCTTAAGAAGTCCTTGTATGGACTTAAGCAAGCTTCAAGGTCGTGGAACTTACGTTTCAACGATGTGATCAAATCCTATGGATTTGCACAGTTGGAAAATGAAAGTTGTGTTTACCGACTTTGTGTCAGTGGGAGCGTGGTCTTCCTTGCACTATACGTTGATGACATACTCCTATTTGGAAACAACGAGGGAGTGATGTCCGAAATCAAGGTTTGGTTATCCGAACAGTTCCAAATGAAGGATCTGGGTGAAGATGGCTACATTCTTGGGATTAAGGTCTTACGAGACCGTAACAGAAGAATGTTGAGCTTATCCCAGGCATCCTATGTGGATACTGTGATAGCCCGGTTCAGCATGCAACTCGCCAAGAAAGGCTTGCTACCAATCAGACATGGCGTTCGTCTTTCTAGTGGCCAGTGTCCTCAGACACAGCGGGAGAAAGACGAAATGAGTCTTGTACCATGTGCTTCGGCTGTGGGTAGTCTCATGTATGCGATGCTGTGTACCAGGCCAGATATCTGTTATGCCGTTGGCATGGTAGCTAGATATCAGTCTAACCCTAGACAGGCGCACTGGACTGCTGTAAAGCATATCCTCAAGTATTTGAAAAGAACTAGGAATTTCTGCCTAGTTTATCAAAGTGAGGATTTGTGTGATGCTGTGTACCAGGCTAGATATCTGTTATGCCATTGGCATGGTAGCTAGATATCAGTCTAACCCTGGACAGGCGCACTGGACTGCTATAAGCATATCCTCAAGTATTTGAAAAGAACTAGGAATTTCTGCCTAGTTTATCAAAGTGAGGATTTGTTCCCTGTGGGTTATACGGACTCGGATTTCCAAGGGGACCATGATGAGAAGAAATTGACCTCAGGTTATGTGTTTACCCTGGGAGGTGGAGCTGTATCTTGGAGGAGCTCAAAGCAGAAATGCATTGCTGACTCCACCATGGAGGCGGAATATGTCGCCGCCTCTGACGCCTCGAAAGAGGGGGTGTGGCTCCGGAACTACCTTTTAGAGTTGGGCGTGATCCCGAGTTTGCCAAGGAGCATCACAATTTATTGTGATAACTCTGGTGCAGTGGCTAACTCAAAGGAACCGCGGTCTCACAGGGCAAGCAAACACATAGAGAGAAAGTAACATATCATACGAGAAATTGTATCGAGGGGCGATGTGCTGATTAAGAAGATTGACACTGCTGACAATCTTGCTGATCCGTTTACAAAGAGCTTGCCGCAGAAAGTTTACGAAAGACATATTCGTGAGCTGGGTCTGAGGTGGATGCCGACCACTGATAGTGGTTAAAGACAGCAGACTAGATAGACGGACTGTATACTCTGTAATAGCTTAGTTATGCTTTAAGTATAAGTGGGAGATTGATGGATTTTGTATACTGAAAGCATTTATAATGAGTATACAACGGTTTATTTCTCCTATCTGTTAACAATCGTACATGTATGAACAAAGGTATCCTCTTGTCTCACCGATAGGGACGATCATACGGTGTGTTGTAGATCGCAGAAGACAGTATGATCACTTGACCTAGTGTGACATAAACATGATCACAGCCGAGACAGCGTATGAGGATACGTCTGTCCGGATGGCTGTGGCATTGTCGGAATAAGTAGTCTGTCTTGGTTACTTGACATGCTGGTACGCAGAGGTGGCGTATTGATGGACCGTAGTGAGATATATTCGTCTGTCTGACATCAGCGAATAAAAGATCTCGTTATATTGATTGAGTCCAAACCCTAACGAAGGTTCAGGGGTTTGCACGGGTTGACTGTTGCTTTGACTTGCCATGGTGGAGAGCCAACACAGCGCGCTCGTATATCCGCATCTTGGGTAACAGCAGTTCGTGTAGTATCGCCTGAGACTGAACTTAGGTAACTATATCCGAGTAATAGGATGGGGACATTCCCTGAGGAGCTTAATAACATTCATCGTGCCAAAGTCCTGCAGGCTGATTAAGTTCAGGCACGAGTGATAAGGTTTGAGTGGTACTACTCAGGAATAATAAGATATTAATTAATTGTAGTTAGAGCTTGTTAGAGGCTCCGATTAATTAATGGATGTCCGGTAACCTTAAATATGGGGATTCTCAATTAATGCAACCCGTTCTCATAACGTGGTAATAAAGGGGTAGGTCAGTATTAATTCTGTGGTGAAAAAGAATTAATATTAATTAATTAATTGTGTCCTGGGTTGTGGACATGAGAATTAATTAATTTATAGGTCCACTTTATTATTTGCATTAGGTCCCAGGTTTGGCCCAACAAGTGTGCTGAATTGAGCCCAAAATGGCCCGTTAGGGTTTCCAACCCTAGGTCTATAAATAGACAGCTCTCTCTCATAAGTTGTAACTTAGTTGAAAAACCCTAAACCTAAGAGAGAGAGTGGGCGCCGTTTTTGAAGGGAGAAGGAGGAGAATTTCGATTCAGGTCCTGCTCAAGCCACAGATCTACGGAGTCCTCACCAGTAGTAGATCTGACCAGCACCGGGATACAGATCTGAAGATCTGATCTGGAGAACAGATTTCTCTTCTCTTCTCTTTCTGTTTTTCAAATTTAATCAAGAAATTAGGGTTCTAATTTATGTTTCCGCAGATTAAATCGAATTGCGTGGTTGAATTGGTTCTTGGAATTCAAACTCTAAAGATCGGTACAGACACTACGGATTTACGGTAATCTCTCAATCCACAATTATGCATTAAATTCATAGGAGCATGCTAGGGTTTTGAGAATATTTAATTATGAGCAACATCCATAGATCGATCCGGTTCAGTTTGGTTTTGGTGATTCGGTTCACGGAAAAACCCTACACTATTTGCCTCTGTGACCTCGGCCTTCAGCTTCTGTTCATTCTCAATGCGCATTTGGACCTCGGTCGTCAACTCCTCAGTAAGCTTTTTGGTCCAGTCCCTAGCTTGGGCCAGCTCTTCGACTGCTGATTGTCGGTCCCTAGTTAATTGCTCAACTAGGTCCTACGAACTTTTTAAGTTCGCAGTGGCAACCAACAGCTCGGAAACAAGTTGATCTTGCTCTTTGAGGAAGTTATCCCTTTCCTTCTAGGTGAGGGTGAGGTCATTGTGCTCTTCTCTAAGGCTTTGGAAGCAGCGGTCGAAGTTCTCGACCATCCAACAGAATCTCTGAAAGACGACGATTAGTTCAAAAACTAAATAATTCAGGCACAAGTTTAATAATAGGGATAAAATCAAAGTAAAAATGTTCGGCTCACCAGAATGGAGCTACCAGCATTATCAAGAAAGGTGGACCGAGCAGGAGACTTTGTCAGCTATGGTGGACCTTCAAACAGTACGTCAACAAAGGTGTGGAAGTTCGTGCTGGATTTCAACCTCCTCTGTTTCTCCACTTCGGTCTCAACTCCTTCGACTACGATTGTTTCCTTTCCCAAACTACGTCTGATATCCTGTTTGGCCATTTTGGAGCATGTCAAGTCGAGAATCTCCCTTTCAGTTTCTTGTGGCTTCTTCCGACGCTCTAGAGTCTGATCCTCGGTGTCCTCCTCGGAGTGCTCAGGGACCCGATCTCTCTTATTCAAGCGCGAGATCGGAGTTGCAGTAGGCTTTTTGGATGCAGTACTTGTAGCTTGGGCCTTCGTTTTGTGTACCCCTGTACTCTTGTCCTTGGGTTTGGAGGCATGGGGACCCTTGTCCTTCGGGACGGCCTCTTTCTTCTTCCTTCTCGTCTTCTTCTGCTGCTGCTCCTGCTCGAACCTAAGCAGCTGCTCAGGGGTCAGTCTCTCCATCAGATCGTCAAGGCCGTGAATACTCAGAGTATGGTGTCTAAGGAGTTGGTCGAACTACCATGTCTTGTATTTATAAGCCTTCCGAATTTGGTTGGCTTCGTGATCGAAAAGAACCGACCTTCTTTGTCCTGCACAGGTAAAATGTTAGTTCGGTGAGAAGATAAAAGAATGCGAGTAAAGCAATAAGATGTACTATTGGGAGTTTGGATAATCCCATTTAAACCAGGAAAATCATTCGAAATTTGTATATAAAAGAATTCCCGGATCCATTTATTTTAGTTTGACTTGGTGCCGAGGACTAGTGGGCTCGGATTTTTTGAACGTTTGGAAAAATAATAATAATCCTGCCCACTCTTGTTCACTAAATTATACAAAGCATTCCACTCGCGGATTGTCGCCTCTTCGAGCCCGGCATCACAGAAGATCAAGTATGTACCGATCATATGGCACCAAGAGATAGGAGAAAGCTGGATAGGGGCAATATTATATTGCTCTATAACACCTACAAAAAATGGATGAAGAGAAAGGTGGATTCCGAACTCGAACACCTAAAAAAAAAAAACCATAAACCCATAATGTGGACGATGGGCACGATGGACTTCTTTGGGTGCTATAGGATTCAACATAATGGATAGGTCGTACTTCTTGAACACCCCATCAAGTTTTGCTTCGTCCAGGTCAAAAGGAATCTCCTTCATTGAACCCTTAACAATTTGATCATATAGTGGAGAAAAAACGTCGGGGGCTAATCCTGAGGACACTTCTATAGAAAAGGACGAGCTGGACTGCTCGACAGCATCGCCTTCGTTATCTTGACCGGTAGGCTCTCGCTCTTCTTTGTTTGGTTGTTCGGCAAAGTCATATTACTCAGCAAAATCGTGTTCGTCCGAACCCAAAGGTTGATGATCTCCTCGGCTAACCTGCCCACTACTTACTTCGGTACCCTCACTGGAGTATGAACTACTGCTCCTACTGCTCGAACAATTACTACTAGTACTGCTCATTTTTTTCAAGGAAATGTATTACGAACAAAAAATCCCTTGACCAGTTGTTTGAAGTAGCCCGACAAAGTCTTTTGTCCGAAGAGGTGCTCTGAAGCAATAAATAAAATGAAAATTGGAAAATGAAAAATGAGAGTATTTGTAGGCAAACATGCCTCGGTTTTTGCAAAAGTCCGTTGAGTTCGGCCAACCAAAGGAAGACGCGTGTCAATTTTATGAAATTCAAAATTTGAAAAATTCCGCCCCTAGAAGTTCAACCGTCTCTTGATCATAGTTCAACCTCGAACAAAATACAATTCGGGTAATGAGCTCGAGCAAGAAAGTTGTTCGAACTCTTAATATATATATATATATATATATATATATATAATAAAAATGATGATAATGAAATAATGGTTTGAGAACGAAGCTTGCTTGATACTTATTCAAAGTTCGAACGAGAAAATTGTTCGGACGTAAGGCGAAAGCTTTTTCTGGGTAGTGAGCTTTTGTCCAGGGTCAGCCAACATTGTTCGAGGAACTTAGGATATCGAAGTCGTATATTCTTCTTTTCGCACGGTTCCTCGATGACTATGAAACCGAAACAAATAGCCTAATAAACAGCCAGGGTGTTTCGGCATAGTGTGCCAAATGGACTCAGGGTCGCTCCCCGCCTGATTTGTAAAAACTTACACTTCAGTATCCTAAACCCTGCAAATTATAATTTGTAGACAGGTCGGGCCTAGCCAGCCACGGACTTAGGTATAATCGTAAGTTGAACTATTAGTTTCGCATATACACCCGAGATTGAGAGAATTCCTCGTCAAGTTATGCCTCACAATACAGGAATGATCTCTCCTAAACATCCTCGAAAATATTTCGAGGTAGGAAAAAATTGTTTCTTCTTTGATTTTTGTAGGAAAAGTGGACAGAAGTCAAATACTTCAGGTTCGCCAAACTGTAAATGGTTCGGACCAAAGCCGGGGGGCTATTGTTATGACCCAAAAATAAGCAGGCCCATTTTGGAGTCCATCAAAGAAGAAAGCCCACTGTAGAGGACCCATCCACTCTGTGACCAAGGAAAATTCCTCGGAAGTGTGGAAAATTGATCGAGCTACCACTGACCGAGCTACTTTCTGTCGAACTGAGTAGCTCGGACATTATGAAAAGCCGGATTCTTGGACCGAGTCATATCAAAGCAAAACCAGCTCGATCAAAGAGGCACAACCGTTCGAGACACCAGTTCGGTCAAAGAATTTTGACTTTTAATTTAAAGTCACTTCTTTGTATTCACTCCCTATAAATAGGGTTGCATTTATTGTACAAATACACACATTAAATTCAAGCAACACAGCAATAAAGCAAAAATACTCAAGTTCTACTTTTGATCCAGCATTTACTTTTGTTTGTTCATATTTTCTTATTTATTTATCTAGTATTCTTGTCAATTAAACCTCTATAAATCTGAGCATTAACAAACATTATTATTATTTTTATTTATATGTGTAAGTTGCTTTCTTTTTAAGTAACATTGTTGTATTGTTCTTTAAATAATAAAAAGTTCTTTTTAATAATTAATAAATGATAATACATTAGAAAATTAATAATAAACTTAGAACCGAAATAATCAATGAGATTAGTTTTTTCCTTTCTAGGATAAAATAGTTAGTATTTTTTTAAGAATAATAATTTAATTATATTATAAAAATTAAAGACTATATTTCTAAATAAGTAGAATGTTATGACGGCATCAACGCATTTAACTCATGACCTTTTAATTATTTTTTATTAAATGTTTTTTTTATCTCGAATTCATTAATTAACTTGGATTATTTGGATCAACTAAAAGATCTTGGGCTAAATTGATAAATTAACATATTAGGAATATTTAAATTATTTTCGTGCGACGAACGAGTGTAAATCTAGTATCTTTGCCAAATGATAATAAAAGCAATCAAATTATCAACACTCTCTCTCCTATCATAAGTAAATGATTTTCTTTGAATCATTGATAAGGTTATTGGAAGAAGGTACTAATTAATTTCAAGAATCGGCAAGTTTCGATTTTTGGAAGGAAGAAGGGATATATATTTTAAGAGTTTCATGCTTGAAGATAGGAGGCACTGCTTCGACCTCATCAAGATCTTACAACCAGGAAAATACAAAAAAAATTTGGGCCTTCCTAACACCAGGGCTGTAAACTCGTGTTAGGCAACCTCCAACTTAATGCACAATTAACCTTAAATTATACACATAAATGCTCGTTGTTGAATAGAATGATAATTTGTGATTTTAAAATACGTCTTATAATAAAATAATTATTTCTAAATTCATATTTGTTTTTTAAAATAAATTATATTAATCTAAGTTTTATCTCATATATTTTTAATATAATTTGAATCCATAATTTACTAAACACGCAAAAAAATAATATTTTAAATATTTGTCTCTAGCTTGGGAATTAGTAACATGTATGAAATTTTCGTACCCTTCGACTCTATTTATCTCATTTTTAGTTCTCAAATTTCTTAGTCGGGTTAATTACATGCCAAATCTGAATGACAGCAGAAATTCAACCGAATATGAACTCTTACCTCACTCCTAGCTTCACGTTTCGACAGTGACGGTTAATAAAGACGGATGACATCTTGACATGCAATTTGAGTTGATTAATTTAGTATGCAGACATAATTAATTACACATAGCCCTAGAAACTCGCAAGGATTTTTAGCACTTCATGATGAATAGAAATCCAATAAATATAGTAAATTGCATCACAAAAACTTACAATAAAAATAAAGGTTGGTTGAGTTCTCAATCTCCTCACCTCTCTAAAAACTTGAATAAAAACTGAACTAATGGCTGAAAATTCAATCTCTCCAAAATCCTCTCAAAATTCGAGTACAGCCTAATGTATAGAGGTAGAAGTGTATATTTTGAGATCTAGAGCCAAAAATAAAATTCAACCATAAACATAACGAATTTTTCATCTCTGAAATCTGCGTCGGTCGACATCGATATGCATCGGTCGACGCGGATCTTCCAGGTCGATCTCCTTCTCGGTCGACACCACATCTTCTCGACCACTCTACGTCGATCGACACAGGCTTGCGTCGGTTGACATGGAGTCTTCTCTCCAGCATTTCGTCCTTTCTTTGCATCGACCGACATGATTCCATGTCATCATGTCGGTCGAAATAGAAACTTCTTCCACTCGACTTTTTTATCTTTTGATCCTCTTTGTAGCCCAAAATCCTACAAAACATCACCATGACAAACATAATACCCCATGATAACTACTCATGCATAGAATAAGCTAATAAACTCGAATATATAATAGAAATTAGATAAATAAGTGAGTCAAATTACGAGCCTATCAACCCCCCAAACTTGAGTATATCAATAGGCAAGAAACAAATCAAAGATCATGCAGTTAATGTGCAATATCTCACAAGATCCATCACAATCAAGACTCAATAATCCACTACACACAAACAATTCGAAAGAGATAGACAATCCATCAACTGTGGAAGACTCACGGGAAGTGTATCACTCAGCTCTCAAGTGTTTAAGATCGAGATGAAAGCACTCAACACATGTATGAAGAAATTTCTACCATAGACTAGCAAATTCTCTAATATCTCCACTGCTAGAATGTGTACACAAGTATTGGATCAAAAAGTACTTTCATTCGGTTGTAATGTAGGCTTTTTGTGACAAGGTAGAAAATTTTGGTCAAGTGACTAAAATTCATCAAGCTGGCCGACTCAACAAAATACAACCACTCTCTAGCATCATCACCTTATCTCCTCAACTACATAAATACTCATCATTTTCATTTTCTTTTTCTTTTCCTTCTTTTTTTTCTCTTTTTTCCTAACTCTCTTGAATCTCTTATGCCCTTTCAATAGTATGTGCACATATTTGTTTTTTTTTCAAATGGCTTATGAGAATTCTAATTCCTTTTGAGCTATTTTAACACCCAACTTTGCATCAACCACTAATTTTACATTTCGTATCTCCAGTTCACATCAATCTACCCCATACAAACTACAACTCAAGACATGAGCGAAATCAGCACATTCTTAAGCTTATAGACAAGGATAAAATTGTAAAGGCTCAATGTGGCAAACTAGGAAAAATTAAATTGTGAAGGGATAGTGTATAGGATATTGGGTTAACAAAGATTGCCTAATATCATCTCCTAAACTTTTGCACACTATGCAGTCTCGAAACAGAAAATAAGAAAATTCTAGAGAAATAAAAATATACATGAGAATCTCACATCAAACGAACATATGACTCAAAATATCATACAAGGGTTTAAGATTTTCTTCCACAATAAATTTCAAATCAACTCAATCATCATGCAAGTGTAAGTTTTAAATCAATCAAATCATGTGGTATTCCACATTCATAGAAAATTAACCACAGTCAAAATCAATTCAAACTCATCCATCATCGATTCTATCTCACATTCTCATTTAGGTTGCATCAAAACTCAATTTTTTTCTCAAAAAATAGCATAAATTAAAATTTTAGGCAAAAATTTAAATGTATGAAGCGAAATAAATAAAAGATAGAACGTTCTAACTCTTGTCCACATCCCCCAAACTTATTTCAAACTCAGAGAGTATAAAAAGTTTGAAAATCAGGAAAGAGAGAGAATGATACCTGGTATTTGATCTCAGACATCAAATTTTTATCCCCGGAATCATCAAAACTCGCGCGGCGTGCGTTTAAGACTGCTGGCACTTTGCCTTGACCGACGTGGGTCTGCGTCGGTCAATGTGGAGCCTTCTTGTCAACCCCTTCATTGGGTCAAAGTGCTTCATGTCAAGCCATAAATGTCGACCGATGCCAGGCTGCATCGGTCGAAACAGAGTACTGTTCCAAATTTTTTAGTAGAAAATATAATTGAAACAAATTGTGAAAACGAAAATAACAGGAAACTTGTAAAGAAAGCAAGTAAAAATTGGGTTACCTCCCAATAAGCGCATGATTTAATGTCACAGCTCGACAATACCTTAGATCACCATGTCCACGGGGTCGGGTCCAGACTCTCCCTCCTTTTGAATCCACCATGTAGACTTTGCAGTCTTGAATAATCGTGGTGAGCTCGGAAAAAGGTGGCTTAGTTGATAATTTCACCAACTCATTTTCGTGCTCCCACTCAATAGCAGTTGCTTATTCTTCTTCAGATTTTGATTCCTCAACTTCTTTAGCAGTGGAGATTCGATTGCACTCTGCTTTTTTCTTGCTCTGGTCGATCACGAAGGTGATCTTCTCATCATTGGTTCGGAGCGTGATCAAGCCATTTCGACAGTCAATCAGAGTAGCACTAGTGTAAAGAAACTCGCGCCCCAAGATCATGGGCATAGCTTCATACACCTTCATGTCAAGTACCACAAAATTTGTAAGGAAAATGAGATGGCCCACACGAATGAGCACATCCTTTAGTATACCTTTTGGGGGCGACACAAATCGGTCCGCCATCTGTAGTGTGATCGTCGTAAGCCTCATCTCTCCAATGTTGCAACGTCTAAAAATCGAGTACGACATCAGGTTGATACTGGCCCCAGCATCACACAGTATTCTCTCGAAGGTGCATCCCCCGATCTCAACATTGAGAAGTTTCCAAGATTGCTTCTCTTGATAGGTGCATGCTTTTGAAGTAGTAGGCTGCACTGCTCATGGATCTTGACTATCTCGTTCTCCATGAACTGCTTCTTACCAATCATTAGTTTCCGGAGGTATTTCATATACTAGGAATCTTCTTTAGTGCCTCAATTAGTCGAATGTTGATGCTAACTCTTTTCAGATTCTCCACGAACCTAGCAAACTTTGAATTTTCTTTCTATCTGGAAAACCTCTAAGGGAAGGGCATCAGAGGAATATGATATTTTTTTAGCAAAGGATTTTCCTGGTACAACTCTCTATGTCGATCGACTTGCAGGCATGTCAGTCGATGTGGACTTCCGCGTGCATTGGTCGACGCAGGTCACATTGGTTGATGTGCACACTTCGGTCGACTTCTCTTATGTTGGCTCGAACTCCATGTTGCTCGAATTTCCCTTGTGTCGGTCCTCTGCATCGACCAATGTGAGATGTGCACCGGTCAAAACAGAGGCATCCCAAGAGGGATTCTTCTCTTCTTCACCCCAAACCTTTTCCAGAACCATCTCGGGACCTTTGTAGATCATCCCATACCTCAAAGTAAATGTGTTGCATTCTTTTTAGTTCTTTGGATTCACCTCAGCACTGCTTGGAAGCTACCCTTGCTTGTGTTGGACTCCAATTGTGTTGGCGATCTGACTAACTTGAGTCTCAATCATCTAAACATGCTTGCCAACTCGATCAATCTTTGTGTGCACCCCGGCTACTTCTTTTTCAATCTTTCCCACCCGATAATCCGAAGCTTTGATGAACTTGGCCAACACATCATCCAAGCTCCCCTTCTTCTTTTCGGTAATTTCTCCATTTTCCACATCGAAACCAGGTGGGGGAGGCTCTCCTCCTTCCGGATTAGCATAGGAAAAACTGGCGTGGTGTTTTGGAGGGTATTGTTGATATCCACCACTTCTTAGCTGAAATGGGTTTTGGTAACCTCCTCGGTTCATGTAGTTGACATCAGCAACGGGATCAACCTGAGCAGTAGTAACAATAGAAACATTAGAGGTTAGCTTTTCCATCTCCCCCTTGAGCTTTTCAATCTCCAGCTTGAGGGTGTCATCGGGTTCCTTCTTCTCAATTCCCTTGACTTGAGGCCTACTTGGGTTTGCCCACTTTTGAGTGTGCATGGCCATCTTCTTGAAAAACTTGAAGGCCTTGTCTGCACATTTGCTCATCACGGAGCCTCCAACTACGTTGTCCAATGATTTTGGGGTTCTTTCATTCATCCCCTGGTAGAAAATGTGTGCTTGTTCCTCAGTGTCAACTCCATGTCCGGGGCAGCTCCTCAACAGCTCATTGAATTTACTCCATGCCTCGATTAAGGACTCATCAAACCTTTGATGGAACTGCAGAATTCCCATCTTCTTCTGAAAGATCACAGATGGTGGGAAGAAGGTAAAAAGGAATTCGGCCCAAGATCATCCCATGTCTGGATGCTGCTACAGCCCAAAGCGTAAACCAAGTCCGAGCCTGATCCCGTAGTGAGAATGGGAACAAACGCAGACATATTACTTCTTAGCTGACTCCATTCTTCTTGACAGTGTCACACACCTCCACAAACATCCTGAGGTGAGTGTAAGGGTCCTCCACAGCTTATCCACCAAATTGGTTCTGTTGAACCATCTAAATAAGGTCGGTTTTGAGTTCAAAGTTATAGGCATTGATACCAATAAAGAATCCCTCATTATCAGGTTGTGGTCTGTATCTCCTCGCCATGGCATTGGGATCCTCATCATCAGAGTCTTCTCAGTGTAGTCTTTCTCGTTCCAGCTCTCTTTCCCTTCTTGCAGTTTTGGTTCTTTCGGCTTCCCTTTCTACCATCAACTACTTGACCAGTTCCCTCATCTGAGTCACCTCTAGGACAAGTAACAAGGCGTTCCTTGTTGTGATTTGGGTATCCAGATCCTCCAGAGGTGGCACGTTTGGATCATCTTCCTCATTTTGATTATTTGGTGGCTCCATGTTGATTATTGTGTTGTTCTTCTTCTTGGTGTGTCTTCTTCTGATTGTGGCCTCGAATCCTCGGTCAAAGACTTCGAGTGGTTTCCTTTGAGCTCTTGTGTTCATGCAAGACCTAAGAAAATTGGGAAAATTTAGAAGAAATCAATCTGCGTCGACCGACATGACAGTGTGTCGACCAACACAAAAACTTTTCTGCATCGTCTGACGCGTGTTGTGCATCGGTCGAAATAGAACACAAAAATCAACACCAACACATGCACACGTACAGAAATTAAATAAAATACAATAAAAATCAATCCAATTAATCTTAAAATAAATTAGTAACAAGATAAGATCTAACGATTCCCCGGCAACGACACTAATTTGATCACTGCAAAATACACAGATTAATTACAAATATAGTGGCAGATAAATTTATAATACCCAAAGGTAGTCGAACCCAGAGGAATTGTGTAACAAAATTATCTCATGTACTAATCACAGTTATAAGATTTATTATTTGAGTAAATCAGAAATTGGGTTTTTGGTTTTGGAAAATAAAGATAGCAATACGGAAATTTAAAGGGTTTGAAAAAACAATATTAAAGAACACAGATTCTAGGGCAAATAATCAATCAGAACACATGCTAAATCAATCAAATCTATACTGGTGGAAAATCAAATGCAGTATTATAATTCCTTGGTTAGGAAATTATAACTTAGATTACTATCATGTGACTATTTATGCTTGGTCGGCCTCAAGAACACAATAATAATCAACCTCAATAAAAACATCAGATCTAATTCCCTACAACTGATCACTCTTCCTTTTGAGGCAGATCAATTACACTCAATTCCACTTCCTATTATTAATCTTCTCCTCTTGGTCTTTCGATTAACAACTATGAAGATAGAATCTACTTCATCTCTCGATTCATCATCAATTTTAAATTCTATTAATTAAGTCAGGAATTGAGACCATGCAACTTAAGTCGATTAATCTAAAATGAAGACATGATTAATTACACATAGCCCTAGAACCCGCAAGGGTTTCTAGCCACTCATGATGAATAGAAATCCACAAACATAGTAGATTGCATCATGAAAACTTACAATAAAAATAAATGTTAGTTGAGTTCTCAATCTCCTCAACTCTCTAAAAACTTGAATAAAAACTGAACTAATGGCTGAAAATTCAATCTCTCCAGAATGTTCTCTCAAAATTCGAGTACAACCTTATTTATAGAGGTACAAGTGTATATTTTGAGATGTAGGGCCAAAAATAATATTCAACCAAAAAAATCACGAATTTTCCATCTCTAAAATCCACGTCGGTTGACGCGGATCTTCCATGTCGATCTCCTTCTCGGTCGATGCAACATCTTTTCGACCACTCTACGTCGGTCGACACAGGCTTGCATCGGTCGACGTGGAGTCTTCTCTCCACTATTTTGTCCTTTCTTTGCGTCGACCAGCATGATTCCCTGTCGGTCAAAATGGAAACTTCTTCAACTCGACTTTTTCATCTTTTGATCCTATTTTTAGCCTAAAATCATATAAAACATCACCATGACAAGCATAATACCCATGATAACTACTCATGCATAGAATAAGCTAATAAACTCGATAAAATAATAGAAACTAATAGAAAATTAGATAAATAAGTGAGTCAAATAACGAGCTTATAATCTCGGATCCACCAATTGTCGACCCTCCGATAGATCCGTCTAGGAACTGAAGTTTGGCCATGCTAACTCCACAACCATCAGTTCTTTCACATCAAAGCAATTTAGGAGTAGGTTGATGCGTCAAACAAGAAATTGGTGGCCATAATGAGATTGTACCACAAACCTCAGGAGGAAAACAAGCGACTGCACAGCAGCCTTAGCTACCTCCACCAGCTCGGATCTAGACAACAATCCAGTAGACTGAGAGTTCGGCGACCCAATGATCACTCTTAAAATTACAGATTAATTATAATATAGTGAGCAAATAAATTTATAATAACCCGAAGGTTGTCGAACCCACAGGGACAGTGCAACGAAGATATTTTATGTACTGGATGCAATTTATCAATTTTTTGTTTGCGTGAATCCAAATTTCAGAATAGGCTTTTTGTTTTCAATTTAGAAGACACTTTTTGAATAAAATAAAATAATAAAAAAGCACAAATCCTAGGGAATTCAACCAATCCAATCAATATGCATAAACAATCAAATCAAACCCCAAATTATTATTATGGTGTAAAATCTGATAAATCTGAATTAATTCCTTGGTTGGGCAATTAAAACCTAGATTACTAGAAAGTGAATTTTATCTTTTGAGTCTCAATAACACAAACTAGTCAATCTCAATGAAAATACAGATTTACACCCTAGAATCGAATCTTCCTTTTGAGACAGAAAACAATTGTATAAATTCTATTTTCCTATTGTTAATTATCTCCTCTCGGTCTCAAATTAACAACTATAAACCTAATTCAATTTTCATCTCTAGATCCTTTAATTGAAAATAGATTTTAAAGTCAAAACCATAGAGTTTTAACCAATTAATTAGGGTTGGATTTAATTGAATTACAACATGCTCAAAAGGATGGTGAAAACCCTAAAACCTGTTAGGGTTTCTAGGCAGACATGCTAAAACAAACATTGAAACAAAGATATAAAATTGCATTAAAATTACTTGAATCATAAAGAAAACAAGAATTGAAATCTTCACTATCATGAGTTCTAAACCGTAAAGTAAAGAAAACATGAAATTGAAGGTATTTGAATGCCGAAAATTAAAGTGAAAATAAACTAGAAATTGAACATTATTTTCGAGCTCTAAAAGTCCTATTTATAGAGGAGAGAGTTGATTCTTCAAAAGGTAATAGGCTTGAGAAGGAAAATCTCCAAATTGGGTGAAAAGCTATCTTCCGCCTTCTGTGTCGATCGACACACATGCCAAGTCAACATCACTTCTTCCTTCATTCTTCTCGATCGATATTTGGCCTCCATGTCGATCGACACTCAGGATATCGATCGACATGGAGGTCAATTTCAACCCTCGTGTCACTCGAACCTTCTTCACTTCATTTGGCTTTCTTCAACCTTCTGTGTCGATCGACACACTGTCTGTCGACCGATGCAGAAGTCTTTTGGGTGGATTTTTCATCTTTTCATCTTCTCATCACTTCATATCTTTTGGGCCCAAAAACCTACAAAACTTAGCACCACAAACGTAATATCCTCTATAAACTGCTCATGCTCGATTATTAACCTAAAACTAATGCAAATGCATGAAACAATAAAGAAAACAACGCGATAAGTGAGGCAAAATATGAGCTTATCACCCCCCAAACTTAAATACTTGATTGTCCTCAATCAACAAAAGAATGAATCAAAAGTTCAAGCAGAAGAGAAGTGCAAAGCCTCACAAGATTCATCACAATCAAACTCGAGAATCCACAAAACACTAACACTTTTTAAGAATCAGAAGATCAGTAAACCAAGGAAGACTCACTAGGGAAGTGTTTCACTCATTCACTCAAGTGCTTAGGATAATATGAGATCACACAAGTCATGCAAATCAAGTTCTACCATAGGCATGCAAATATTCTAAATCTCCACAACAAATATGTGTACACAAGTCTAAGATCAGAAAGGACTTTATTCAAGGTTGTAATGTAGGCTTTTCAGTGAAAGGTAGGGAAATATATGGCCAAGAGACTAAAAATCAATTGAGTTGCGCACCTCAATTAATAAAAACCACTATCTATTGATATACACCCATCTCCTATAATATTCAACATCACCCAAGGCTCTTTTATTCATTTTTTTTCTTTTCACTCACTTTTTTTTTCTTCACACACATCCTTTTTTGCTCTTCATATAAGTTTATTTGATGAAATTGAGCTTATAAGGATAAACAAACACATATACACATTTATTTTTCTTTTTCTTCTAGAGCCCAACCTTTTCTTTTGTTTTCACCTTTTTAATGATATCTTATCTTCCTCAAACAACTCCCAAACCCACTCTTAAAGACAAGAGTTGATTCCTCTATCATTTTTCCAACTCATTAAAAGAGAAAAAACATAGGCTCAAAAGGGTTGACTAGGGATAAATGTTCAAATTAGGACAATGTACGGGATATAGGCTAACAAAGATGGCCTAAAATCATTTCCTAAACTTGTGCACACTAGTAGTCTTAAAAACAGAAATAGAGCAAGTTCTAGAGATACTCAATAATGCAGACACACTCACAATCGAAATAAAGCTCGAATCTCACACTAGGGACAAGAATTTCTTCCATAGTAAACATTAAATCATCATCAACAATACGCCAATGCAAGTTTCAAAACAAGCAATCATGCGGCTTTCTACATTCATAGGCATTCTCAACCACTATCACAATCAATGCATACAAAAGTCAATCGATTCAAATCTCTCTTTCTTGCTACGGTTATATCATAGCTACGCAAATCTTCTCACAAAATCACAACTTATTCAAATAATGCAAAAATTATACAAAAAAAATTAAACTAGGCATGAATTTAACAAACTGAAAGCATTAGATAAAATGGAAAGAAATAGTTTCAACTCCAAGTCTTCCTCCCACCCAAACTTATTCAATTAACAGAGGGAATAAGTTTGAAAATCAAACTAGGATTTAAACAGTACCTCGATGTTGGTCTCAGACACCAATTTTTTATCCTTCGGAGACTGCAGAACTCGAGTGATGGAGATTTTGGGCTGCTGGCACACTATGTTGGTTGATAGGGGGCCTGTTGATCGACAAAGAGCCTTCTTGTCAACCGAATTGCTGGGTCAAAGTGTGCTCCATCGATCCCCTCTATGTCGATCGATACAGAGCTCCAAATTCTTTTTAAGGAATAGAAACAAGAAAACACAAAAAATAATGAAAAATAAGAAGAAAATGATTGAAATAATGGGTTACCTCCCATTCAGTGCCTTAGTTATCATCGTGGCTCGACGATGCTTTCCTCACCATGGTGGTCGGGTCCAGACTCCCCGCTCCCTTGCATCAATCATGTAGACCATTCGATCACGAACGACAGTAGTGCGCTCAGAAGGGGATGGTGTAATTGACAATTTTGCCATCCCGTTTCCTTACTCCCGTTCAATCTCGACAACCTATTCTTCATCTTCCTCATCAATAATGGTAGAGATTTTTGTTACAAACTGCTTCATTCTGACTTCTGGCGATCACAAAGGTGATCGTCTCGTTGTTTCCTCAGAGTGTAATTTCTCCACCTCAACAGTCTATCAATGACCCACTTGTATTCAGAAACTCCCTTCCAAGGATCACCGACATCCCATGCTCTTCCTTCATTTCCAAAACAACAAAGTCGGCAGGAAAGATAAGATGGCCTCCTCTAATTAAAACATCTTCAACTACTCCCTTTGGTCGAGAAATAGAATGATCTACCATCTGTAAAATGATTGTGGTTGGCCTGATTTCGCCAATCTGCAACTTATTGTGGACTGAGTAGGGCATCAAGTTGATACTTTATCCAGTGTCACACAGCATATTCTAGAACTCTCTCCCCCTATCTCGACCGAAATGGAGAAGCACCACGAATTGGATCTCTTCATTGGAACCTGTTTTTGCAAAACAAGACTGCATTGTTCACGAATGGAAATAGTTTCATTCTCAATTATCGGCTTTTTTCGCTCATCAGCTTCCTCAAAAACTTTATGTAGCCGGGAATCTCGCGGTGAGCCTCGATCAATGGTATGTTGATGTTGACCTTCTTGAGATTCTCCACGAAGCGAGCAAACTTTGATTCCTCCTTCTTCTTTGTAAATCTTTGGGGGAAGGGCATCAGAGGAGTGGGATCAGCTTTCTTCTTTGATTTTTCAGCTCCAGAACTCCTTTGTGTCAACTGATCTGCCTGCATGTTGACTGTTGCTTCAAAACCTCTGTGTCGATCGACAAGTGGAGTGTCGATCCACACGGCTTCATCTACCCTATTGGTCGAGATGTCTATTGTGTCCCCCGACTGTCCTCTCTGTCGACCGACACAAACTCAATGTCGGTTGATACAGAGGCATCTTATGCAGGAATTTCATCCTCTTCGCCCCCAAACTCGTTCTCGGGCATGCTCGGACCATTGTACCTTGTACCAGACCTCAAAGAAATGGCATTGATATGTTTTGCCTTGTCTGGTTGATCTCTGCAGTATTGGGGAGTTGGTCGGGCTTGTGTTGATTGTTCAAAGACGTGGCAATCTAACTTAACTGAGTGTCGAGCATCTGATGGTGCTTCGTCATGTGTTCGATGTGAGTCGCCATACCATTCACCTCGGTCTCTACCTTGCCAAATCTGTTGTCAGAGCTATTGATGAATTTCTCTAGCACATCCTCAAGCATGGACTTCTTTTTCTCCACAATCTCTCCATCGGCACTAACATTGAATATCGGTGGAGGATTTTCAGCTGCAGAAGGGATAGAATAAGAAAATCTAGGGTGATTTTGGGCACTGTAGTTATACCCTTGGTTGTTGGCTCGGCAGTTGTTGTTGTAACCTCTATTGGCATAGTTCACTTCAATGGTATTAGAGGTGCTCGAACCACTTCCTTGGTAGAAGTAATCGGCCTCAACAGGAACAGTGGTTGTGTTTCAATCTGACACTACTGCTACTGAAGCGTGACTGGCCTCCAATTTCCCAAACTCTTCACGGAGCTTCTTTAGTTCTGCAACCACATCAATCTCTGGAGTAGTGGTCACTGCCTTGACTGCTTTCTACCTTTCAGTGGGCCATTGGTGGCTATTCATGGCCATGTCTGGTAGGAGCCTCATTCCTTCTTCTCAACTTTTCTTCATTATGATGCCTCAGCTGAACCATCCACCAACTCCTTCATGTGAGGGGTCAGTCCTTCGTAGAAGTGGCACACCTGCATCTCAAGGTCAATTCTATGGTCGGGGCATATCCTCAAGAGATCCTTATATCTCTTCCAAGCTTCATATAGGGTCTCATCGTACTTCTGGCTGAAGTGGGTGATAGTAGACTTCCTTTTGAGTATGACAATGGGAGGAAAGTAGTTGGTGAGAAACTCTGCTCGAAGCTCCTCCCATGTGCGAATTCTGCTCTTGTCCAGGCCCGTGAACCATGATCGGACCTCATCTCTAAGAGAGAATGAGAAGAGGCGCATCCTGATGATGTCTTGAGGCACTCAATTATGCTTCACCGTATCGCACACCTCGATGAATTGACTGAGGTGGGCGTACAGGTCTTCAATGGCCTTCCCTGCGAACTGGTTCTGCTGAACCATCTGAATAAGGCATGTCTTTAGCTCAAAATTATTGGCATCGATGCCAACTTGGAAACCTGGCTCCTCGATCTGTGGTAGGAAGCGATCCAAGATGGGTCTCTAATGCACCACCACTTGCCTTTGATTGTTTTTCCCCCTGTTCAGTTCTGCCAGTCTGGTAGCTTGTTCAGATTGGACTGCTTGTGCAGCTTTGAGTTGTGCCCTCAGCTGTTGGACTTCATCGACAAATTACCTTTGCTCATCGAAAGTTAAGTTCTGAAGTGGAGCTACTTCTGGTGGCTAATTCTCTATCTCAAATTGTTTTTTTCCTTTCCTTTTCCTTTTCTTTCTCCTACAGGTGGCTTCGATTTATGAATCAAAGGCTTCGAGTTTTTCCCCTTTACTCTTGTGTTCATGCACCTGAAAGAAAGACAAAACTGCAGAGAATCAGTCTTTGAGTCGATCGATAGTGGGGTTGTCGATCGACATGAGTGCTGCTTTTGTGTCGATCGACAGGGGCAAACCAGAGGCAAAAATCACACACTCACGCACACAATAGAAAATTAAAAACTCAATCCAGAAAAAAATCAAAACAATCCAATAACAAAATATAATCGAACTATCCCGGTCAACAACGCTAATTTGATCACTGTTAAAATTACAGATTAATTATAATAAAGTGAGAAAATAAATTTATAATGACCCGAAGGTTGTCGAACCCACAGGGACAGTGCAACGAAGATATTTCATGTACTGGATGCAGTTTATCAATTCTTTGTTTGAGTGCATCCAAATTTGAGAATAGGCTTTTTGTTTTTAATTTATAAAATACTTTTTGAATAAAATCAAATAATAAAAAGCACAGATCCTAGGGAATTCAACAAATCTAATCAACATGCATAAACAATCAATCTAAACCCCAAATTAATATTATGGTGGAAAATCTGATAAATTGGAATTAATTCCGTGGTTAGGAAATTAAAACCTAGATTACTAGAAAGTGAATTTTATCTTTTGAGTGTCAATAACACAAACTAGTCAATCTCAATAAAAATACAGATTTAAACCCTACAATCGAATCTTCCTTTTGAGACAGAAAAAATTTGTATCAAATTCTAATTTTCTATTGTTAATTATCTCCTCTCGGTCTCAAATTAACAACTATAAACCTAATCCAATTTTCATCTCTCAATTCTTCAATTGAAAATAGATTTTAAAGTCAAAACCATAGAGTTGAACCAATTAATTAGGATTGGATTTAATTGAATTACAACATGCTAAAAAGGATGGTCAAAACCCTAGAACCTGTTAGAGTTTCTAGCCAGACATGCTAAAAACAAACATTGAAACAAAGATATAAAATTGCATTAAACTTACTTGAATCATAAAGAAAACATGAATTGAAATCTTCACTGTCTTGAGTTCCAAACTGTAAAGTAAAGAAAACTGGAATTTGACGGTATTTGAATGCTGAAAATTAAAGTGAAAATAAACTAGAAATTGAACATTATTTTTTGCTCTAAAATTTCTATTTATAGAGGAGAGAATTGAATCTTCAAAAGGTAATAGTCTTGAGAAGGAAAATCTCCGAAATGGGTGAAAAGCTGCCTTCCGCCTTCTGTGTCGATCTACATGTCGGGTGTCGATCGACGCACATGCCAAGTCGACATCACTTCTTCCTTCATTCTTCTCGATCGATATCCGGCGTCCATGTCGGTCGACACTCAGGAAATCGATTGTCATGGAGGTCAATCTCAACCCTCGTGTCGCCCGAACCTTCTTCACTTCATTTGGCTTTCTTCAACCCTCTGTGTCGATCAACACACTATTTGTCGACCAATACAGAGGTCTTTTGGGCGGATTTTTCATCTTTTGTTCATCTTCTCATCACTTCATCTCTTTTGGACCCAAAAACGTACAAAACTTAGCACGACAAACGTAATATCCTCTATAAACAGCTCATGCTCAATTATTAACCTAAAATTAATGCAAATGCGTGAAATGATAAAGAAAACAAAGTGATAAGTGAGGCAAAATACGAGCTTATCACCCAACCGTCACTCCACCCTCGAAATATGATTGAAAGCTTTGACAAGAGCCTGAAAGACATTGCATGCACACCTATGGATCCAGAACTCAACCTCCGATTGTTGGAAACATGACCTGCAACAGGAGCAAACCCTGCCCTAAGGGCTATAACGGAGATTATAACCAACACTTTCCACGCCAAAGAGATCAAGCTCGAGCAGAAAATGGAGTACTACGACTCATTGCAAGCTCGCATCCTCGACATGCCCACTCTAGAGAGGATCAAACCTAGAGATATTTTTGTCAACTCTCCTTTCTCCCTAGAGATTGCAAAGATAGATATTGTAGAGCAGCTCACACAGCCAAGCTTTATCCTGTATGATGGGACGACCGATCCGGAAAGCCGCATAGCACTTTACAAGCAGAAGATGTTCGCAACCTCCATACTAACTGCACTCTATGAGGCATGCATGTGCAAGGACTTCGGCTCAAGCCTCACCGGATCAGCTCTTCAATGGTTCGTAAATCTCCCAAAAAGGACGATATGGTCATTACCCGAGCTCCACTAGCTATTCCGAAAAGGTAATACTTGAGCAATAGGCAATTCGACAAGCACCCAGATGACTTATACATAGTGATGCAAGGTCTCTATGAGACGCTACGATCATACCTCTCAAGGTTCAACTAGGAGCTGGTCGCAGTGCCAGGCTATCCAGCAGATGCGGTGATGCAAGGCCGTTATGTATCACTTTATGCATCATGGGTGATAGCAGCTTGTGTATGACTTCTAGTTCTATAGTTAGATAACCATATCCAGTATACGATATTCCCTAAGAAGCTCAAAAGGTTCACTATGCTAAAGTCTTGCAGGCTGATTTAGTTCAAGCATAAGTGAAAAGGAATTGAGTGGTATAACTTAGGAATAAAAGATGTTAATTAATTTTTAGACTTCTTAGAGCTTAAGTTAATTAATGAATGTCTGTGACGTTAAATATGGGGATATAGCAAGCTCATGCAACCCGTTCCTCATAACATGGTAACAAAGAGGTAGGACATTATTGATTCTCTGGTAGCATGAATCAATATTAATTAATTAATTATATTTTGGGTTGAATATGTGAATTAATTAATTGATAGGCCTTATTTGTTATTTGCATACTGGTCCCTGGTCTGGCCCATGAAAAGCTCAAGCCCATTAAGGATCATAATTTCCTATAAATATCCCTTTGGTTCACAGATCACAACACACCACAAGATCATAAGTTGCTGAGCAGCAAACCAGAGATTTGGGAGTTGCTGTAATCGACAAGTGAAGAAAAATCAGCTTCTCGAAGCATGATATACGGAAGGAATCTTCACCAAATATTCAGATCGGAGCGAGGGATACATATAAGATCTGGAGGATCATTCTTCTTCTCTCTCCTGTTATTTTTCAATTTTTATTTAATAAAAAATCAGATATTTAATTATGATCATTTCATGATTGAATCTTTTGCGCAAGAAGAATTCAGGATCAAGTCCCTCTGCAACATTTAAGATATAATTTCATCCAGGTATTCTGCAAATCTTCTTTTGCATTCAATAGAAGCAAGCTATGTTTTTAATCATAGACATAGCTGTAGGAATATTGTTAGATCCCTATATTGTAAACCAATTCATAATCATAGTTTGATATGTTTTGGTGGATCAAAGCTATAGCAACTAAGTATCGAGTCAATTGTAAAAATTCTTGTATCAGAATTCATACTCGAGTTGTAATAGATTAAGAAATAGAGAGAATCTAGTTTGCTGAAGGAGTCAGCAAACTTGCCTAATTGCTGAAAATTGCTAAAGAAAAAAGAAAGGCTAGCGATGCGAAGGAAGCGACAAGGATGCTGAAGAAGGAACTCCAGCAAACTACGGAGACATCCGACGCACATCAGTAGCCAGCAGATGACTATCAGCAATCAAGAAGTTACAAAGCCAAATATCAGACGGATTATAAATTGCAAGAAGAACCAAACAATCAAGAGGAGGGAACAGTCATCATGAAGAAGAAGGGTACAGACCTAAAAAGGATCCGATCTGACAAGAGATGGCTAAAGACAGATGCTACGTCAATCAGAGACAAGGAGACTTGAAGAGTCTCTATGCACCGCAGAAAAAGGAAGCATGCAGATACGCGAGCATTCCCTTTGAGTCTAACGGATAAGATTCAAATAGCCATTTGAATTTTCACCTATAAATAGGTGTCATCCTTATTTGATTCAGGGGTTCGCGATTTTATACATACAATAGATATCAAAATAGATCAAACTCATTCTCTATATCACGCGAACACGATCGAGCTAAGTTCTTAATTGAAGCTTTTCGCAAGCTTTCAAAATAGAAGCTCAAAGACCTGTGAAGTTTATCTTCAAAAGGTAACATTGAGATTCTTTCTAATCCAGATAGAATCTAGCAGTCACAATTGCGGTGCAAGAGTGATTCGTACGGGCAACACCAACACAAGGATAGGTTTCGGGAAGAATTAAAAAACTCCCAACAGTTGACGTCCAAGGAGAAAGGAGGTTTGTCCTCACTCTAAGGAGCGACACCGGTTGAAGATTGGAGATCGAGGTGCTTGAAGGTGCGCGCTGACCAGACGGAGGAGCTGTTCAAAGTTAGAGATCAGGCCTGACCTTGTACTCATGCTTCTAGTGAATTTTTAGTCACCTGGAGAGTGGACGTAGAACAATTGTTCGAACCACTATAAAAACCCTTGTGTCGTTTACTGTTTATTACGCTATTTGTTTGTAGTTAGATTATTTGAAACTCAACACACCAAGTGTTGAAGTATAAACTACAACCAATCTAACGAATACACGAGCTAAAACATTTAGATAAACACTTGCTAAGTCGAGACCTTAGCAAGCCACGTGCGAGATAAATTTAATACTTCCGCTGCATATAAAAATTACTCTGATCGGGGACCAACAAGTCGTATCAGAGCGGTTGGTCTTTACAGACTAGCTGCTTCTAAGTCGCCAAGGACCAGATCCAGATTTTCCTTGAATATCTGTGTTTCTGTGTTTAGCTCAGGTTCAAGAAAATGGCGCACAACGCATAGCTTCCCAAGTTAACTCCAGACTCCTATTATACCTGGATAAATAGGTCGATGATCACACTGATGAATGTGCATCCTGAGATGAGACTAGTGATCGAAGTTGGATCTATCAAGATCTAGAAGGTGAAGACAAGGGTCGGAGAGGACGTAGAAAGACAAGATGTAATGGTGGATAAGTCGCTTGAAGAATGGACTCGAGAAGAACTAGCCCATGATCATCTAAATTACGTCGCCATGGATCTAATATTAGGTGCCTTGTCACCTACTCTAATGGCTGAAGCATTGGAGTACGATATTGCTAAAGAAATGTGAGACTTTCTTAGCACTTTGGACAAAGAATCGGATCAGATGAAGAGAAACAAGCTACAACAATGGGTAGACAGGTATGAATCTTTCTGTTTGATTCCAAGTGAAACTATCAAGAACATGGAGGCAAGATTCAACAATATTGTAGCTAAGATAAAGAAGTTGGGGAGAACGTACGAACTTCCTTACATGAATTCAAAGATTCTCTCAAGACTACCTAAGGAGGATTGGTTCGTCAAACTAACCAGTCTAAAGGATAAGGATCTGTCGAAGATTAGCACTAAAGATGTGTTTGCTCAACTGGAAGCTCATGAATGCGATATCGCTCAGATCAACAAGAATGAGGTTGTCCGTGCTGCAGTCAACATTGAAGAACCGATGGAAGGTGCGGCATTCTTTGTCAAGAAAGATGGACAAAAGTGGAAAACAAAGAAGCCATTCCACGCAGACCGACCTGCTCAGCCTAGTTCGACAAAGGAGATTCCTTCCACCAGCGGATCTTACTTCAAAGAAGATGAATGCTCCATGAGGGAGCTGGAGGAACAAATGAACAGACTGCAAAGGTTGTTCCTGAAAGCAAAAAGGAAAGAAGGAAGATCTCCAGCAGATTCAACTACCAGACAACAAGACCAACAAGAGAGCACCACGAACATGCTACGAGTGCAATTCTCCAGATCACTTGAAGTTTGAATTTCCAAAAGTAGATCCAGAAGAAAGAGAAAGACTGAAGAAGCTGTTCGAAAGACGTGCATCGAAGGCGGTCACCAAAGCCTTGATGACAAGGACAGAACTACCAGACATCCCAAATTATGACAACGAAAACTAATCATCAAAAGATGAAGAGGATGTTCTAATGGTGTTCATGGCAGACATTAATGAAGAGCAGACAGGAGAATCAGCTCTAGCTGCCACATGAAGCCAGGTAACAAGCACTACTCTATCTATTACTTCAATCCCTGATTGTATGTATGATACTGCTAATTCTTGTTGCTCAGAATCAGATGAAATAACTGTGGAATATTTGCTAAAAGAGTTTTCAAAAGTTCATGGATTAAAGGATATTCTAGTAAAAGAAAATTCCTCTCTGAAGTCTGAGATTTTAAATTTGACAGGTGAAATTGAAAATTCTAAGTCAGCAGACGAGGAGCTTTTAAATCTAAAAACGGAATTCTCCTTCTTGAAAGATAAATAGAGCACTTTGAGACAGAAGAATGAAATTTTGAAAAATAATCACTCATTGCCAAATGTATGTCAGTGCAAATTTTCAAAAATTTAGATGATATTTTAAGTGTCCAAAGAAGTTCAAAGAACTTTGCTAGAATAGGTTTTGATGGTGAAAAATCTTGCCTCGCTGAATCAAGTAAGTCGAATTATCCCAGCTAGTGGGAAGATTCAGAAGACCGCTAGGAAAGACAAGAGGGGAAACTTCAAGTCAATTGATCAGCAGAAATGCTGGCAGACTGATATCCCTCAGCTGACTGCTCAGCAAAGATTGAACTATCGATCTGCTGAGAAAAGGCCAGCAAAGTCTATGTATGTAACCTAGCAGACTGTTCCATCTGCCAGGAAGGTTCATACAAATCCTAGCAAGGCCAAGCAATCTACTAAGGTTGCAAGGAAGCCAGCATACATTCCAAGTAGAAGGAACATCTACTTGAGGCCAGAGTCTACTTTAAAACTCTTTCAAAAGACAATGATGGCTCGTCACACTACTACACATCCTTATGTTAATTATCGAAACTATGCCAACATGAACGGAAGGGAGGTGAAACGTGATGACATGAGAACCATTAAAATCACAAAAGTCTAGATTCCCAAGGAAATAATCCAAAAAACTAATCCTGTAGGACCCGTAATTGATCGGGTACCAAAAATATAACTTCTTTGTTTTGTAGGAATAGGGTCCAGAAAGAAAATTATCAAGAAAACTCAAAGAATGGATCTTAGATAGTGGATGCTCAGGTCACATGACAGGAGATGAAGAGATCTTCACAGAACTTCATAAGTTCCGAGGAGATTCAGTCTCATTTGGTGAAAACTCCAAGGCCAAAGTAATAGGAAGAGGGTGCATTGAGCAGAATAGAACGCGAATAATCAATGTTGCCCTCGTCGATAGCCTCAAGCACAATCTACTGAGCATCAGCCAGCTAAGTGAAAATGGATATATTATTTCCTTCTTTGACACAGGTTGTGAAGTTGCAGATAGGACCACCGGTGAAGTAAAGCTTAGAAGAATCAGAAAATGAGGACTCTAGATTGCTGATTGGGAAAGTGGCTAACAAGCATCGTGCTTCATAGCATTCAACAAAGAAGAGACAAATTGGCTATGGCACAAAAGGCTAACCCATCTGAACTTTAGAACCATCAATTATATTATCAAAAATAACATTATTGCAGGTTTACCACCAGAAACCTTCAAGAAGGAAGGAGTATGAAGAGCCTGTCAACAAGGAAAGCAAGTCAAAGCGTCCTTCAATTCAAATCAAGAAAAGGCCACTTCAAACAGAATCCTTGAGCTACTACACATGGATTTATTCGGCCCTGTGACACCACACATTATAGGTAACAAACAATATACTTTAGTTGTTATTGATGATTATTCCAGGTACACATGGGTGAGGTTACTCAAAAGCAAGGACGAGGTGAAAACTATCCTTCCGGAGCTGATAATTAGAGTTCATAACGATAAGGAGCTCCCGGTCAAAAGGATAAGATCCGACAATGGTACAGAATTCTGCAATGGAACATTGATGGATTTCTGCACAAATGCTGGAATAAGACATGAAAGGTCCACTGCAAGAACACCCCAGTAGAACGGCTTAGCAGAAAGAAGAAACAGAACTTTAAAATAAGTTGTGCCTGCAATGCTAGCCGATACGGATCTAAGTCAAAGATACTGGAGAGAAGCTGCGATGAATGCTTGCTACACGCAGAATAGAAGTGGGTTGAATCTTCGCTTCAACAAGACTCCCTATGAAATATATCATGGTCGTAAGCCTTCTTTAGCTCATCTTCGTATTTTTGGTTAATCATGTTATATCCATAATAATGGGAAATCGAAATTAAGTACTTTTTCTCCCAAGCCGATGAAGGAGTGTTCCTAGGATATGGAAATCCGTCTCATAAAGGATATAGAGTGCTTAATAAGACAACCAAACTTGTGGAAATAACATGCAATGTTATTTTTTATGAAGCTAGTTTAGTACACAGGACCGTCAGAAGCCAAAGAGATGAATCTCATGAGACCAATGATGTTAATGGACCTTCGGGCTCGAATACTTCCGAAGCTGAACCGAATGATCCGACGAGGTTAATGAATGAATCATCATCTCTACTGGAGACCTTGACTGATCAATCGGCAGTCAAGAGGGCTTGTGATGCAATCGGTAATGCTAAGGCCACCATAAAATCTCTTGAGGAGCATACAAATCAATCGGGAACTCAAGGAGATGAAGTCATCCAATAGAATGAGGATACAACTGAAGGTTCCCAGAATGGCGAGAGCTCTACTGAAGACAACCAGGAGCAGATTATTGCAGACAGAAGTACTACACTCGTAATACAAAATCCAGCAGACAAAATGCCAGAAAGACAATCTTTCAGCAGAAGTCAACTCAACAAGGGTAGCAGACAGCTTGGAAACTCTACAGCTTGTTGATGTACCAGTTTCAGAAGAACCTATCGGACCATCCAGCAGTCAAATCATTCCGGTTGAAGAACTACAAATACCCAAATGGCTGCTCAGAGATCATCCTACTCAAGCAATTCTAGGAGATATTGTTGATCCAATCCGAACAAGACATAGTGCACTACTGTTGGGAATTATCCCTAAAATCTTCCTTAGGACTTATTTGTAAAAGGTTTTGTTGGATCAAACCTTATCTAGTTGGTCGATCATTTGCTGAATTCTAGAAAGTCTAACGCAACTTGTAAAAGTCCTGTATAAGTTAAACATCGAGTTGTAATAGACTAGTTTGCTATGAAGAATCCCTAGCAAAGAAGAAAAGATGGCTCGGAAGGTCAAACTCACAGACTGCTAGAGAAGTTGGCAAACAAGAACGTTAGAATGCTAAGGAATTAGCATTCGCACGTTTCAGCAATCAATGAAGAATCACATACAATACAAGTCAAAGGATCTCAAGGAATATTCGTTTAGCAACGTTGAAGCTGAGCTGCGACTCTGACAAAAAGGACGCACAAGAGACGAGACTTTCCCTAAGTAGTCTGGGAAGTACATCTCTACCCAGAAAGGCGTTCTACCAGTTTAGTCCATTCTTGGAGAAAGAAGCCGTTGTGTCTAACGGGTATGGCGATTCAAAGTTTTGAATCTCCAACTATAAAAGGCAGAATTCAAGAACTGGATAGACTACTGCTTTTACAAATCTACAAGTGCTCTTATCACTTTACTCACGAACGCTCAAGCTAAAAGTTTCCCTTGACAAAGTGATCCTTAAAAGTAGTCAGTTGAGAGTTGTCTTAAAGTTTATCTGAAGACTCTCAACAACCTGAAGTGTCATTCATTGAAGTACTGACACTCCATTGAAGATATTCCTGATTGCATTCAAGGATATCTCAATCATTGGGATTCATTTCTTTCAGAAAGTAATCCAACAGTCACTCTTGAAAGATTGTGACTCACACGGGCATTAGCCACAAATTTATCAAGTTACGAGGCAAACAATAAACACCTCATTAGCAAAGGACAAGTTTTACGAAGGTGCACCCTTGACTTGCCCGGAGCTGTGTTCGGAGAAGTTCAGATTCACGGAGGATAGCTGTCAAGTAGCCAGGCCGAAAGCTCACTGCCTACTTAACTGGAAAGGCGATTCCTTGTACTCTGTATACATTTCTAGTGGAAATCTTAGCGATTCGGCTAAGGAGTGGACGTAGATCTATTTGATCGAACCACTATAAATTGTGTGTTCATTTACTGCTTTACTTACTGTTTTATTGGCTTACTGTTCGAAGATCGACTCAAAACCTAGCAACAGAGTTGCTAGTGTATATCCATAAACGGACTTAATTATCAACTTGAGCTAAGAAAGTATTTTGCTGATTACGACATTAAGTGCAAGTAACTTTAATATATTCCGCTGCATTTCGTGATTAAGCTTTAATACACGACGACTCTGATATTTCGGGACCAACAAGTGGTATCAGAGCAGGAGGTTGAAAAACCGACTGCTTCTGAGTCGCTTTAAGACCAGATCTATCGCTTTCCTTGCACTTTTATACATTCTTTTTCTCTCAGCGAAGGAAATCACTCAAAGAGCATACAAAATGATGAACCACTCCCTTGGAGAATATGACAGAGAAAACTTCTCATCCTGGAAGAAGATGGCTCTCATACAACTTCAGAGCATACACCCTGAGATGGCTGACATACTGTTAAGAGGTCCTATCCAGATTATGAAAGCTAACACTTTTATAGGACAAGAACGTGCTGAAGATGCTGCTGGAGGAGAACCAAGACCCCCAAGACCTGAAATGGTTCCTAAACCATTTGACGAGTACACCAGTGAAGACAATAAGAGAGCCCAACTAGAGCATGTGGCAAAGAAACTCTTTCTTGACTCTCTTCCAAAATTGATGAAAGACAAGGCACTTGACATGGACACTGCTAAAGAAATGTGGGACTATGTGTGAGAGTCTTCTCAGGAAACGGAACAAATGAGACGCAACAAACTACAGGTAGCTGTAGATAAATATGAATCTTTTTCTATGCGTGCAGGAGAAACTATTCAAATCATGGAGGAACGCTTCAATACAATAATTGGAGAGCTAAGGAATCTTGACAAGAAGTATGACAATGGGGAAATGAACAATAAAATCATTTCCAAACTCTATCCAAGAGATGACTGGTTCGCAAAAGTAACAAGCTTGAGTGAGAAAGACCTCAACAAAATGACTACATCTGAGGTATTTGCTCAACTTAAAGCTCATGAATTTATTATTCATCAGTCGAAGAAGAATGAAACAGCTGTAGCACAAGCTGGTTCAAACTATGCTGGAAACAATGAGGATTTAGCATACTTCGCCAAGAAGGACTACAACAAATTCAAGACAAAGAGACCTTTCTATAAACCAGAAAGACCCACTCCAGCATCACCCTCGAACGAAGGAACTTCCAGTGCAGGTACACCAGCAATTGATCTAAAGATCAATGAACTGGAAGAGCAGATGAAGAAAATGCAGAGAATGCTGAATGAAGCAAAGGCCGAAAAGGAAGTAAAAGAAATTACATCATCAACTTCTAACCGATCTATAGAGCGAAAAATTAGAACTTGCTTTGAGTGTGGTTCTCCAGATCACTTGAAGCATGATTGTCCGAAGGTCAGCAAAGAAGAACGAGATCGCCTGAAGCAACGATTTGAAAGACGCGCTGCTAAAGCCGTAACCAAGGCACTGCTGACCAGGACAGAGATTGCTGATGAAGAAGAGTTCTATTGCTCGTCAGAAGATGAAGATAGCGAAGAAGCCCTATTTGTACTAATGGCAAACATCACTGAAGATCAGTTTGCTGATGCGGACAATGATGCTGAGGAAGCAAATGAATCTGCTCTAGCTGCTGAGGAGGCAGAGGTATTGTCCACTAACTTGTCTAGCAACCAAATTATAGACATATCAGAGGAATCACATTTCGATTCCGAACAAGATTATCTAGTGCAACTATCATTAGAATTTGCAAAAATGTATGAAATCAAAAATGAGATTGTGGGAGAAAATGCTTCATTAAAACTTCACATTACAAGTTTAACCGAGGAAGTCGAAAGACTAAGGTTAGATAGTGAAGAGCTTCTCAAATTAAGAGAAGATTTCTCACAGTTGTCAGAAAGGTTTCAAACATTAGAAAAAGAAAATCAAACATTGAAAAACAAACCAAAAGAGGATTGCATTTGCATGTATACATCCAGCAGGGCTGCTCTCAATGCCCTTGTAAGTAGTCAAAGACATCACTCTGATAAGTCTGGACTTGGATGCGAATCATCAAAAAGAATGTCAAAATCCAATGATAATTCTTTTATGCAAAATCCAATTTTGTTTGTAACTGCGGGGTATAGCTCTAATGAAAAAGGTAAAGGAGTAATGTTTGCTGAAACTTTGTCTGTTAAAACAAAGAATAAACCTCAGCAGAGTATGTTCACTGAAGCTCAGCAGAGGTCTGCATCAAAGAAAGCCAATAATTCTTCTGCTAGATCTCAGCAGAGGACAGAGTATGCTAAGCCTTTAACCAATGGACCTCAGCAGAGGATCCTGAAGACAAATGCTGAACGCAACTCTAAGCCTCAGCAGAAGATCCAAAAGATGAATAATAGGCAAGTATTTGATAGAAATCAGCAGAGGAACTCAAGAGCATACACTAAAACTTACTCAACCAATTCCAGGAGTACTGAGCGTTCAAATTTCAACGCAAGGATAGTACATCCTAATTTTCAGAAAAGGCCTACACAGTACAATGCTGTGAGACCCAGCTACCCACAAAATACTCTACATAGGAGAAATGCCTATGCTAAGCCTGAGTCCTTTCTACACAATCATTCAAGGGCAAGGACGGCTAAATTCATTCATTCATCTAGGAATAGAAATTTTATGCCAAAGGTCAAGAAAGTGGTGAATAGTGAAACCAAGACAAAAGTCTTGAAAATCACTAAGATGTGGATTCCGAAAGGAATTATGCTTCATGCTAATCCTGCAGGACCCGACACTGAACGGGTACCTAAATTTGCTTGATTCACTTGCAGGAACAGGACTCCATAACTACGGAAACATGTATATCTAATGAATGGGTCCTGGACAGCGGTTGCTCTGCTCATATGACCGGAAATGAGGAACTATTCTCAGATATAAGAAGATTATTCAACGGTCCAAGAGTCAAGTTCGGAGACAACAGTGAAGGAGAATTCGTTGGACGAGGTTGCATTGAAAGGAATGGCTTGAGAATCGTCAACGTAGCGCTCGTCTCCAATCTGAAGCACAATTTACTCAGCATAAGTCAACTATGTGAAAATGGGTACATCGTATCTTTCAAAAATACTGGTTGTATTATTGCTGATGCTATTTCAGGAGAAGTAAAGTTACGAGGGATCCGCAAGGGTGGATTATATATTGTCGACTGGCAAAGCGGTCTACAACATTCCTGCTTTCTAGCTCTCAATAAGGAGGAAACAACATGGCTATGGCATAAAATGTTCAATCACTTAAATTTCAAGACCATTAACTATCTTGCAAAACATAAGCTTGTTGTAGGTCTACCAAATAGCATCTTCCGCAAAGAAGGAATATGCAAATCATGCCAGCAAGGAAAGCAGCCCAAATCATCCTTTAAAACAAATCCTGAAAAGGAGACATCTCAAAGGATTCTGGAATTGCTTCATATGGATCTATTTGGCCCAGTCACACCACCCACTGTAAGTAAACGTCTATATACACTAGTGGTGGTTGATGACTTCTCCAGGTACACATGGGTACACCTATTGAAGATGAAGGACGAAGTGAAGCTCATTTTGCCGGAATTGATTCTTAAAGAGCAAAACAGTAAAGAAGTTACTGTAAAGCGAATTCGATCCGACAATGGAACAGAATTCTGTAATGGAGTGCTGATGGATTTTTGCGCTGAAGCTGGAATATCACATGAAAAATCTGCAGCAAGGACTCCTCAACAGAATGGGCTAGCAGAAAGGAGGAATCGTACGCTGAAAGAGGCCGTTCGATCAATGCTAGCAGACTCCAAACTTCCTGCTAAATACTGGGGTGAAGCAGTCATGACTGCCTGCTACACACAGAATAGGAGTGCTATCACGAGCAGATTCAACAAAACTCCTTATGAAATATATCATGGTCGTAAGCCATCCATAACTCATCTACGTGCTTTTGGTTCTACATGTTATATTCACAATAACGGTAAATCCAAACTTAATACCTTTTCACCAAAATCTGATGAGGGTGTTCTCCTTGGTTATGGACATCCCACTCATAAAGGTTACAGGGTATTAAATAAGATTACTGGGATTGTGGAAATAACATGCAATGTTATTTTTGATGAGTCTACTTTAGTGCGCAGTGAAAGTAAAGGAGAAAAGATTAGCAATCATGAGACTGATGATGTCAATGATCATACATTTCTAAACTCTTTCGAGAATATGAGTATTGATCCGACTAAGTCTATGAATGACTGCAATCAAAACAGGACACACTCAGCAGGAGATCAAACTGCTGACCAGGCCAGTGATGCTAATGATCATGCTGAGGCCAAACCTACACACATATTAAACGAAACAACAATCCTAGAAGTGATTAGTGATGAAGCCAACGAAGGAACTCCAAATCTAGGGAATGATGCTAAGACCAATGCTGATATAGTTACAATCAATGCTGAAGTTGCTGCACCCTTGGAAGTTGTGGCAGATCAAGCTGATACAGAGCATCTAAATGCTGAAGCAACAACTGCTGAATTACCAGTAGGAGAGTCTTCTCTTCCCAAGATACCAGCTGCTGACATACCTACCGAAGAGGCTCCTGATCACAATGATCCTATAACAGAAGATCCAGAAAACAATGAAGGAAATGCCAACATTCCCAATGCTGAGCACCAGACAAATGATGAAGGGAATACTTCAGCAGATGACGATCAAGAAGAAGTATCAAGTGCTAAAGATCAAATCAGGCCTACGTGGTTACGAGCTCATCCTCCAGAAGGAATTCTTGGGAACATCAATGATCCTTTATTAACAAGGCGAGGAAATGCTAATGCAATGTTAGCGTGTTATATTTCCAGTGAAGAACCTAAGAAAGTCGAAGAAGCTCTGCTAGACCCCGATTGGGTGAATGCTATGCAAGAGGAGCTTGCAGAATTCACAAGAAACAATGTGTGGGAACTAGAAGACAGGCCAGAACATCAGAGTGTGATAGGCACTAAGTGGGTATTCAAAAACAAGAAGGACGAATCTGGCACAGTTGTAAGAAATAAAGCAAGACTCGTAGCCAAAGGATATAGACAATGCGAAGGCATTGACTATGATGAGACATTTGCTCCGGTAGCTAGATTGGAAGCAATTCGCTTATTTTTAGCATATGCTGCGTATCACGAATTTGATGTGATGCAAATGGATGTGAAGAGTGCTTTTCTCAATGGCGAGCTCAAGGAGGAAGTTTACGTCGAACAACCACCAGGATTTGAGCATGGTAATCAAGTCTACAGACTCAAGAAAGCACTGTACGGTCTGAAGCAAGCACCCAGAGCGTGGTATGGAACCTTATCTAAGTTCCTGCTATCCAATGGATTTCAGAAAGGGAGGATAGATCAAACTCTCTTTCGCATCAAAGATGGAGACAGCATTCTGCTAGTTCAAATATATGTCGACGATATAATTTTTGGGTCGAAGAATCAAGATCTATGCGATAAATTCTCTGATCTCATGACTAGCAACTTTCAAATGAGCATGATGGGAAAGATGTCTTATTTCCTTGGATTACAAGTTCAACAGTCCAGGGAGGGAATCTTCATCCACCAGAAGAAGTATACTCGTGATCTGATTGCAAAATATTGTCCAGAAAAGACTAAGAGTTTACGAATTCCCATAAGCACAGCATGCATTGCTGCTCTTGAAAAAGAAGGAGAGGATATTAATCCTACTCTGTATCGCGGAATCATAGGATCTCTGCTATACCTCACTGCTAGCAGACCTGACATATCTTATGCAGTAGGACTATGCGCAAGATATCAAGCTAATCCTAAGAAGTCACACTTCGACACTGCTAAGAGGATTGTTCGCTACTTGAAGTGCACAGAAGGACTAGGAATCTGGTACCCTAGAGCCGATAGCCTTTCTCTCAGTGGATACTCAGATTCAGACTTCGGAGGATGCAAGATTGATCGAAAAAGCACCAGTGGCACGTGTCAATTTCTGGGACACAAGCTCATAAGCTGGTTTAGCAAGAAGCAGCATTCTGTTGCCACATCGACCACAGAAGCAGAGTATGTGGCGGCTGCTAGCTGTTGTTCACAGATTATCTGGATAAAACAACAGTTGGAGGATTATGGTATTACTCCTGAATGCGTGCCAATCTACTGTGATAACAACAGTGCGATGTGTATCACAAAGAATCCCGTTCATCACTCCCGAACGAAGCACATTGATATTCGCCACCACTTCATCAGAGATCATCAGGAGAAGAAGGACATAGATGTTCAATATATATGCACTGAAGATCAAATTGCGGATATCTTTACAAAACCGCTTCCGGAGTCACGATTTAAGGAGTTATGCATTAAATTGGGACTTATGGAATTAGACGAGACTTTGGATGAATGAAATATGGTTTTCATTCTTTCTGGATTTCTTGAAGACTTAATATTCGAATTATAAAAATGCTCATTATTCAGCAGAGCACTTATGGTTATTTTGCAGGAGATATTAACTATCTCGATCACTATTACGGATTTATGTGAACTATGCAATTCATACTCAAGTATGTATCCAGAAGATGCAGATAATGAGAAGATAACTCTTCATTTATAGCAAAATGATGGAAGAACGATCATCTTACACCCTTCAAGATCAAAGGGGGAGAGAAAGAGTGGATACAAACAGCAAAGAGAGGAGTACGTACATATAAAAAAAAAACAGGGTACTTTTAGTTCTCAAATTACAGACTTCACATGGTACGAGGATCTCTTGGAAAGAAGTCAGATGGACGAAGGGTCAATGGGCCAACGGCAAGATCAGGAACAGTTTGCTCCAGCAGCCAGCTAAGCTGCATACCATTTGACAACCCGGCGCTAGGCCAGACGTTGACAACTTCCTTTACCTGGTCAAATACTAGCTTTGCCCAATTGGCATGGAGCCATCCATCATCGACCACCATCATCGCCTGCCAGACACCTTTGGTGAGAGATAGTTCCTCGTCGGCGTACATTCTGTTCACCATCTGGTTACAGATGTCGTACAAAATACCGTACTCAGGACGAAGGCCTAGTGGCGACACCGTGGTGGAAAACTCACCCCAATATCCTCTCTTCCAACGCTTCCAACAAGAGAACTCCGGCGCCACATCACGAGAATGATACTCGTAGATAGAACTGTCACCTTTGGGTAAGCCGAAGTCTCGAGCGAAGGAATTAACAGTCCACTTCACCAAACGGTTATTCAGAAAACCGAAGATGGCATCACCCTCCACTTGCGCTTGACTGAAAAATTTCTGAAGCGCCTCTTCATGGAAGTGTTGAGGAGTAACAGTGACATATTTGTCAATCCTTGACGATATCAGTTTTTGCATCACCACATCCGGAACCCGAGGATCACTCTCATAGCAGCGACGAAGATTCTTCACACAGAAGATTGGATTTCGGCCGATAGTTAAATGATCAATGGGAGAATTTTGGGAACTCAGATTAGAGTAAGACGAAGTCGGGGACTCGTGGTGTAACATGCTTGAAGAAGGAGAAGACATGTTCTAAAGATTTATGGAAAGGATGTTAGAGATGAAGTGTAGAGAGTCTGAAACGTCTACTTATAGACGAATGGTAACCACCATATTAATGACGATCTGATCCACTGAGAACAGGACCGTCATGATTCAATGTGATGATTCACTACGTTGGACACTTAATCGTCACCTCGAAATTCAAAACGCTGTGACGATAGGAAGCCTCAGGTCTAATCGAGTGCATGGCTCGAGAATCATAATAATCTCTTCCGGAATAGTGACTCTCTATGATTAGACTCACACTATTTCATTTCATCATTTATCTGGAGTTTATCAAGTTCAGAATTAAATGTTCTCATTTTCAGCAAAATGGTTTGAACAATCACACTTGAACTTGAATTTCAAGAATTTGATGCTGAAGATGATGAATGAGTCCAAGCTCTCATTCTCTCTATGAGAATATTTCCTAAAGGCGAATAATCATTATCCATTCTGGACTACAAAAGATGACAAATACAAGAAAAAGGACTGCTACATCATCAAATACATCATTTCTGCTGAAAAACTAACTACGAGTTTTCGTGAAGACTACAAAGAAGGAGAATTTAGAGCATTTCTCAACCACAGTTTGGGAAATGAGCTCTCAAGGGATAGTAATCAAAACCCATCAAAGGAAGTCCTTCAGAGACCAGATGCGGAAAGGACTGCTCAAACAACCAACTTAGTTGCATGCCAGTTGGTAGAGGAATCTGAGGGAAAAGATCAATGCATTTCCACACTCCGTCGAAGAAGAACCCAGCCCAGTCAAGATCCTTCCTTTCAGCGTCAATGGCCATCATAGGTCTCCAGATCCGCTGATTCATCACATAGTTCTCAGCAGGGACACCAAAGGTGACATTGCTCACAATGTCAAAAATGGCCCTATATTCCTCCTTCAGATGCAGACACGAAGGCGAAGGAGAAAACTCATATTCAGCAGACTGCCTCCATTCATTCCAGTAACGGACTTCTGGAGCTGTAAGATGATGGAACACGTCCATAACCCGTACTGGACCTCGTGGAAGACCGAACTTCTGAGAAAACAAATCTGGAGTCCATCAGACTACTTCATTGTCATAGCAACTCCAGATAGCATTATCCTCAGCCCTACCTCTGAAAATAAAGGTTTGAAGAGCCTCCTTCTGAAACCTTGACGGCATAGTTGTCATGAATTGAGTTAGAGAACTCTCATGAAGGGCACCCATCACAAAGTTGGGAACACGGCAGTTACTACCATATTCGAAATACAACCCTGATTCATGGAGAATCTGGTTGCGTGTGATAGTCAGATCACTCGAAACTCTTGTTATGTTATACATCTTTGAAGTGAACAGAGAAAGATAACGAGCTATTAAAGAAAGAAGAGAAGATGAAGCTCAAGAAGACTAAGTAAAATATGAGGATTTGGAAGCTAAATGGGACACTACTTATAGCCAGATCATGACGCTATTCAAAGGGCGAGCACTCATCCAAAACGTCTTATCGAATAAATTCAAATCCAGAAGAGCAGAAGTCGAAGAGCATCGACAAAGGGGGAAGCGCCACCTGTTATGGTAAAACCACATTTGGCAAATCCTTCTACATGGATTTACTGACGCTCTGTTCCACGAAAGCTTAAAAAGGATATCAAAGGATTGCACATATCTTTTGATCCAGACAGACATCTACCATCTTAAATGATATCACTTGAAGATTATACGTGAAAAAGATAATTTACGACAGACACAACTTCAGATGTTGAGATATACATGCTAGCATAGCAGAGACGTCAAAAGGTGTGGAAATTCAATACATCTCTTATTTATCAACAAGATGATATTACAAGAAACAGGGGAGATTCAAAAATAACGCTACATTCAAGATTCTAGACGGAAGAAGGTCTAAATGGAAAGAAATCCTCAGTCACAAGATTAGTTGGCCCGTCAGCTAAGTGAGGACAACTTTGCTCTAGCAGCCAACTAAGTTGCATTCCGTTGAGAAGAGGCACGGCAGGATAATACTCGACGCAATCTCGAACGCTGTTGTAGATATAACCAGCCCAGTCCACTTCGGCTCCATCATCGATCGCCATCATGAGTTGCCAAGTCTCCTTCGAGAAGAACGTATCGTCAATACACTCTCCCATCAGCATATTGTTGGCCACATGGTAGAGCACCCAATAAGGAGTGCGCAGATCGTACGCAAAGACCGACAAAGAGAATTCCGACGAAGGACAACGTCTCCATCTCTGCCACGCCGACCACTCAGGGGCAATGTCCGTCACACGACAATTGAAGACCGACCCAGGGCCTCTCGGAAGACCGAATTGACGAGAAAAGACTTCCGGTGACCAATAGATGAGTTTCCCAAGGAAGAAACCATATATGCCGTCTTCCTCCAAAGAACAACTCTCCATGAATTCTCGAAGCATGACGCCTTGAAAACACCTTGGAGTAGTAGTGACGAATTGGGTTAATCCACTTCAATTTAACCTCAACATGATCATTTCTACAACCCTTGGAGTCTTATCGTATAGAGAATTCAAGCCAGCCTCGTGAAGAATCTGATTTCGGCTCAACTCTAGAGATTGCCCTGGCGAATCCATCTTGGTTCTTGAAACTCTTGAAGTTTTGAGAAAGGATGTTTATAAACTTTCTTCATTGATACTCTCTACAGGGTATTTATAAAGGGAAAATATTAACTCAACCTACCAGCGTTATTGCGAGTCTGTCGACCATCGAATAGAAAGACGACACGACAGCATGGTCAAAATACGTCTTGGAAATCGCAGTCAAGGGTTGTCGTCTCAACTTAGGATGGATACTCTGCTAGAGTACAAACATCTGCTAGCAAACCCAAACTCTGCTAGAAATGGACACTCGACTAGAATCAAGACATCCATTATCAAAGACAATCTTTGCTGAAGATGGATACGTTGCTAAAGAGAAGACATCTGCTATGAACTCAACTTTCAGCTAGGATTTCAGAGCACTGCTAAAGAAAATGTAACGCTAGCAATTATCATCTATGCTAGATTTGCGAAATCAGCTCAAGAGAAAGTCTTTGCTAGAAACTTGCGGACTATACTAGCAAACAGGATATCTGCTGATGAATTACAGTCTATGCTAAAGTGGAGTTTATGCTAGACTTAACATCTCTGCTAATTAAAGTAAATTCTGCTATCAACCTTCACGCTGCTAGGATACTCGCACAGTCATTACGCAATCGATTAACAGCGCTCATATCACAAGGATGATCGCAAAAATATATTGTTCTATATATATCATCAAGATAGAATTACACCAGCAGATTTAATCGAAAGGAGAAAAGGGTACAAAGGGATAAAAATCTATCCCTCGAAGATTTGAAGGCCCTAC